>OU342771.1:14305000-14905000 GCA_910591435.1 Acronicta aceris | reverse complement strand
TCATAGCCAGTGGCTTTTGCAGTTTTTGCCTATCCGTATGCAAAGTGTGTGAGTGTATGTATGTATGTAAAAATATTTTATATTAAAATGACAGGATGACAAATGTTAGAATTCGTAGATAATTTCGTTATAATATTGTCGGAATAACAGAATAGGCAGCCATTTGCGGTAGCGGATGACAAGGATGATTTTAGAAACGGTATTTCCTGGAACGTTCCAATAGCACAAGAGAAACAATCGCATATTTAATTGGAGCCTCGAGCCCCCAAGAAGGAAATATGTGTAGGTACCTACAAACAAACACAACAGAAGCTTTTAATTAAAAAATCCACAGAATAAAAAGAAGAAAAATAATAATTGTAATAACAACTTGCATCAGGTACAGCTGCTATTTATTCTACCATTTTAACCTAACGATGTCTACGCGATACTTATCAGTACTGCAAGTGATAGCTACGAGACATAAGCGAATAGCGGATACAACAATAACAGCCTCAAACTGTTCCGATACAATAAAATGTTTAAAATCTTTTTTTTTATGGGATAGGAGGGCAAACGAGCAGACGGATCGCTTGATGGTAAGCGATAACCACCGCCCATGGACACCCGCAACACCAGAGGAGTCACGAGTGCGTTATCGACCTTTTAAAGGGGATTGGGCCTCCGGTAACCTCACTCACTCGGCGAAACACAACGTAAGCGTTATGTAATGCCGGTTTTTGTAGTGAACTGTTTGATTTATGAAACTAAATAATATTTTTTCACTACCTCATTAGTCTAGTGGTCCCAAGCGCGACTGCTACGCTAAAGGTCTTGGGTTCGATCCCCAGGTCGAGCAAAGTGTTATTGCGTTTTTCTATGAAATTCTCAGTAGCAGTTCGGCGTCTGGATTTGCGCCCGGTTAATGGCAATAGACTCGCCCCCCATTACATGGGACCTAAACATACCGGCAAACTGTGGTGGAATTAGTATGCCTCTGCCTAACCCTTCAGGGGAATACAGGCGTGATGCGGCGTGGTGACAGATTTCTATAGGGAATTCAGAGCCTGGCACCGAGGGCACGCTTTTTCTGTTTTAATATGTTGGTCAAAGGGTTAAAACACTTTTCACGGTGTTAAATCAAGCTTGGAAAAGAGTTTTGGGCATCGCATTATAACTTACGATGCTTGTTGTCCTTAGGTCCATTTTTCATCTTTTTGTATAAAAATATATATTAATATTAATGTGTTTGATGAGATAGTATACAAAATTATTAATTTAATAAAATTCGCTACGTACTTCAGTCGTAACATGGCAACACATAAGCTTCAAATAGACTTAACTATGTACTTACATAATTACGTATTTTTAATTTTAACTCCTAAAGTGTAATTCCGCTATCCTCTTCAATCTTGTGCACAACAAACAGTACTTAAGCGGAAATTAAACGTTTTGTGTAACGTTCAAGTAAAATAATGTTTTCACAGATAAACGTGAGGCTCGCATTTTTTATATGCAGCCAGTACACAACAGGGCTTATTAGAATGCTACTTTGAATAATTCCAACTTTACAGAAAATAAATAACTGTAAAATTATTATACATGATAATTATACTAAAAACTTGGTAGAATTTACCTTGTATCAAACCAGAAGACGCAGGTTTGAATCCTGCCCGCGATTGAATTTTTCCTTTACTAAAATAACTTTATAATCTTTGCATGGAAAATGCAAAAAAAAAAACACGAAAAGATAGAATTTACCTTTTTCATAAACATGATAAAATAATCAAAAGAAAAACACTTTTTTCCATTTTAATTAAAATGCAATATTCTAAGAAACTATTACAGAACCATGACACAAGCTTACTCTACATATTTGGCGCTAATGGAAAATATCGCATCTTATTTCTTAGTCACTTTTTATAATACAGGTTTTACCTCTTCGTTCTTACGCCTCAAATTTTATCCAGATATTGAAAAATATGTAAATTGTAACACTGGAGGTTGTATGCTCAAAATTGGAATATAAAGTCAGTAGAATTTTACGTTCGTTTTATCTGCACCTGCGCGGTTCACCTGAGTGAGGTTTGATCATAATGCGATCGATGTTTAGACGACTACGAGTCGCATTATTTTTGAAATTTTATTCTTCTTCGTCTTATCGAATTGACAGCAAACGGAAAAGGAAGTGCAAAATAAGAGAAATAATTTTATTGATAGACATTAAATTTTATTGAAGTACTCTGGTTAAGTTTTCAGTATAAGCCTAACTGTTATTTGATCTGTAGTATAAGTAAAAACAATACACTTATTTTTAGTGAAGGAAAAATTTGACTGCAGCTAGTATTCGAACCCGCGTCTTAGATGTGGTTAGGTGGTTAGATACACCAGACGCTATGACAACTAAGCGCGAGTCCCACCCGCCAGATCGAAATTTGCCTTTACATTCTGAATTTATGTCTTAAGGTGACGTCAATGACCAGAAGGGGCAGGTTCCAATTCCGCACGAAGTCGAATTTTTCCTTCCCTAAAAATAACTTTAAAAAAAACATTGCCCCACACTAGGATTTTCTCCTGTATCGTGATTGCGTTTACAAACACAAATTCTCACATACACAAACGCCCAGACCCGGAACAACTACCTGTAGATCATACAAATATTTGCTCCGTGTGGGGATCGAACCCACAACACGTGACGCAGAAGCCGATCGCTCAGCCGCTACGCCAAACGTGTCGTCAGTTTATAATCTTAGCACGAAAAATTAAAAAAAAAACTATGTTTTTTTCTTCCATTCGACTCCCTTTCCCCTGTCTCGCCCTGTATATAAAATAAATGGTAGAACCCGATTGCGGTGCCACCTACCCGCTCAAATTGTAAAGCTAAAGCATCTAAGGACCCATTTAAACATACACAAAAAAAAATATCAAAATCAGACCAGCAGCTTATGAGGAGTTCGGACAATACACAAAACTACATGTACTGACCTTACTGAAACAGAATACCTCACAGAAAACAACGCCATGTTCATTTTGTATCCGTGTTTTATTTCTGTTATATCTGTCAATCCGTTCTCGATACAAAATGTGAAATGAGAAAAAAAAATTCTTCATAATGTTCTTTTTCGTGAATTTGTTCGATGTTTTAATAGTTATTCTGCTTTTCGGGGAGGAGAATAAAACCAATAAAAGATCATAAAAGTCGGTCCTCCCGTTCTCGAGTTATAAGTGTTGTAACAAACCCGACTTTGTTTTATAAAATAAATAAATAATAAATAGATAATCAAATTGTAACTGACCGATGTCTGTAAATAGGACATAATTATTTAAGAAAAAATATAATGTCTTCTTTTTAAGAGCAATAGAAACCAAAACAATTATCATTAGATTTTTGTTTGTTTCTCTACAGCCTACAGCATGAAATTGGGTGCAGTTATCACAGTTTTATTGCTAGAAGTCTTACTTAAAATCTTTGTCTTTTTATCTTTACACGCCGCGAAGCCGAGCCGAGTAAATTCTTTTGGGACGCGAGTGAAACCCTGTATAAATACTAGCCGCAGTTAGTATTATACAGGGTTATATTTCAAAGACTGGCCAAATTTTAAAAATTAAGGCATTAAGGTCAAACCCAAAGTGCATTTCAAATATTTTTGTCAAATTAACACAATGTAGTGTAAAAACATTAATTCAAAAATGTCTGAAAAAATCTAAATTCATAAATATTGGTGGTCGTGTGCGTGTGCTGTCAAACGTATGTATTAATCTTCGCTATCTAGGTTGGTTACTACGTTCTGTAATTTAGAAGCGGACCGGAATAAAATCATGTGACAAAAAATTATAATTTCAACTTTTTTATTTCGACGATCGAAAATATTATCGATTCTGAACAGCCTCTGTAAATTAGGCCAGTCATTGAAAGATAACCCTGTATAAATTGCTAATGATAAATCCAACTAAATATTTCATATTATGATCCTACCATCAAGCCATAGAGTTAGGCAGGGCTATACCGATGTATACCCACAATTTGCCGGTACATCTAAGTCCCAGCTAATAGGGGCAAACCTATTGCCATAACCTCTTTACAAACAGCAAAACTCAATATTTAAACAATTATCTTAACAAACACATTAATAGTAATACATTTTATATGAAACCAACGAAAGTCCGCTTATCTGTCCATACCACAACCCAAAACCACATCACCGTAATTTGGTCAACATTGATCAAACTGCCCTTTAATCCGAGTTCGTAATGACCGGATATTGACACACATTTTTGGCTAATAATGGCGGCAAGTTCGTCCATCATTCAGCCTTTATCTCTACAAGCAAAACGACATAAGCCTATTTGAAGGGTTTTCCAGAAAATGGTTGGTATCTCAAACTTTTGGTTCGTAGTTATCACCGATAGGGTAACCTCAATCTAATTTTGAGTAGCTTTTTGTTTATAAGAGCAAACGATCAGACAAGCCACTTAATGGCAACTAGTCCCTGGACTGCACCGACTTCACTGCACTACCACCAGCCGGAGCTCCTATGGACTGCAGACTGCCAGAAACGGAGAGCAGCAGCGCCATTCTTTGTTTATATAGGTAGGTTTATTTAGGTAAGTGTTATTATAATTTTACATAATCACATTATAAGATTGGCCAGTTGTTTTGCTTTTTATCTAAAATATACATGAATTAGGAGTGTCAAAACGGCCCGAGGGAGGATAAAATTATACCACGCTGTTTTTAATCGTAATATTATGACAAACGTTTTGAGTGAGGGAGATAAAAGTAGGGTAACATAGCAAGTACATATCTAACGGGTGTTGCAGGAAACTTTGTATTGAAATTAAATACAGAAAAATGTGTTTAATAACCATGAAAGTGGCTTCATCAAACAATTGAGATCATTGTTTGATTTTTTTGGGCTTGTGATCGCCGCGGCTGACGCGTATCTGTAGGTTAGCTGGAGCTCAACTGGTCGAATCACTTAAATCCTTGCTAATATTATAAACGCGAAGGTTTGGATGTATGGATCTGAATAAAATTTGGCACAGAGATAGACACATAAGGAACTATTTATCCAGGTCGGACACAATTCTGAAGTCCACGCAGACAAAGTCGCGGGCAGAAGCTAGTAACATATAAATTAAAATATCCTGAAGCCTGTGAATTATGCCACATTCAGAGGACAGTTTAAATAGTCTGTGTTCTGAATAATTAATTCAATAATTATACCTGACGATGATTAAATATGTGAAAATACAGAGATCATCCACTCATTGAGAAGGCAGACATAGGTGTCAGGTAGATAAGTTTGTCTAACTTGCGCTGAAATAAAACCGCACGTTCCTTTCTTTGCCTTATAATTACGGCCAGGGGATACATGACCATGACAGACACGTATGAAGACCTAGAGAGTTATAAAATCTTTGAATACTGGTCCACGAAAGCATATTTGTTTAAGCAATAAAGAGCATCTTGTCTAAGTTCCTCAGATGCACCGCTAAACAACTACGCAAGTATCGTTATGATCGCATCTGTGAAGTGCACTACTTTGACAAGTTACTACAAGTCTTACATAGTGCATACGTACATATATATATCGCGAGCTCGGAGCTTGTCATATAATGCCTTTGAAATTGTTAGATGTGTGTTGGGAAGTTCATGTTTGAAGCGAAGTGATGGGAAACTTGAAAATTAATATAAATTTCTAAAAATTAGAACTTTTAAAATTCTATTTCATTACACTCAATCGATTGTAAAATGCAATTCATGGATTTATCATGGATAAGATAAAGGACCCATCAAAAATATTATTGCGTGAAACATTGGATAAGAGTATTACGAGTAAACTACTTAAGAACGCTTATAAATATAAATTTTTTGATCAAAATAAAATGAAATATAGCCCCGTCCAATTTTACTAATTCAGGAAACAGCCGCTTATAAGAGTTCAAGTTCAAATGTTTTCATTTCAAATAAGCTTTTACAAGCGTTTATTAATCGTTATTGAGTCTAATTGCTCGGTTCCAAAAAGTTGATCCTATGGAGAAGAATCCGGCAAGAAACTCCATGGACACTCTTTTAAATTAAGAGGTATTAATTACCTTCTTTTGGTACAATAGTACGAACAGGATGTGTGGACATTGAAGGTTATGTCCAAGTTGGCACGAAGTCGATATTATGAAAATAATTAATTATCAGAATTTAAAAAAATAACATCGTAAGCACATGCGACAATCAAAACAGTGGCATTATTTTAAGTAGCTGGGATATAAAACTGAAGTGATCTTACTTCTCTGCTGAAGGAATATTTCATAAACAATTTGTTTATCAGCATGTCACTTGATGATGTTGAGATATAAATCAGCTCTGAAAATTGTAATCATGAGTCTCATTTAAATTCAATCAGACAGACTTATGTGACTAGTGACCTAAGCGGACTGGCGAGAGTTTTTTTTATACGTCATTTTATTTTTCTTGGTCGTTTTTATTAACGGAAAAAGTTCAATGAACTGATAAATACTTGGAAAAGCCGAAACTAGTAGGTATTACTGTTATATTTCTGTAGTGTTTGTGTGGAAAACACTATAATAATGAATGCCTAAGATAATGATATTATTATGATATTAGATCGATGGTTAGATATCAACCTACTATTACAGAAGAAGGTATACCGGCCGTATAAAAAATGCCTACAAAAATAATGCCCATACAAAAAAATGCCATAGCACGCGAATGCATATAAGCTGGGAGCTGTATGGTTCGGCACGAATGGACCGGCTCGACCGGAGTGATATCACGGCCTTATAGAAAACCGGCGTTAAACAACGCTTACGTTGTGTTTCGCCGAGTGAGTGAGGTTACCGGAGCCCAATCCAGTCCGGAGCCCAGTCAACGCACTTGTGACTCCTATGGTGTTGCGGGTGTCCGTGGGTGGCGGTAATCGCTTACCATGGCGATCCGTCTGCTCGTTTGCACTCCTATTCCATAAAAAAAAACATTTTTTATAGAGATTAATTGAGGACCTACACCTACTTTTAAAATTAGGTAGAAATTCAATAATATAATCATAATTTATTTATCTTCAAATAAAAGTCCCCATACTAGGATTTTCTCGTTTCGTGGGTGGTTCACATACACGCCGCTCAGGTAGGAACAACTAACTACCTTTAGGTAATATGTACGAATATATCATCTAGGGATCGAACCCACAACCAAACCCACTAGCGGAGAAGCTAATTGCCCAACGAAATATGTTCAATTTCTAAACGATAAATGAGAAGGTTATGAATAAAAAGTGATAAACTACATATTCCTTTACTAAAAAAATAACTTTATAATCTTAGCATGGAAAATGAAATGATGAATGAATGAAAAATCACAAAAAGATAAACTACATATTATTTCCTTTTTTGAAAAAAACCAAGAAATTTTTTTAGAACTTTACTTTTAGAACTTTTGTGTTGATACGAAAAATATCAACAAATTACCACGTTTTCTTCCAAACTTGATATTTTATCATTTTATTAGTAGCATTTTATTATAAAAACATGCCAAGGGTGGATAAGGGAAACCAAGGTGAAGAAAAGAAAAAAAATATACGTCTTTCTATAAGGGAAATTATCGAATTATCACGTCTTGTTCCTAACCTCTTCATATACTCGTATATATATATTATATTTTCAGATCTTTCGTATGCAGAACAGAATTCCGTCAGATTTCATCTTACAATATATATATTGTCTCGAGTACGTGGGCGCTCTCCTGAGACACGAAACATCTAATACACTCTCTTTTATTTTTAGAGCATTGCTCTCTTGGGGTTGTCCCGGAATGGAGCAAATTTTTGGATACTAGAATGAACCTATGAAATGGTTTGTTATTATTAAAATAGTGCAGTTTCATTATGATAAACAAAAAACCTATGTTTTTCTCTCTCGCTATATTATATCACGATTGATTCCCAACCCACACTTTGCCAGTATCTTTTAGAATCCTAGTAATAGGAGGCGACCCAATAGTCATTGAATAGGTAGAGACATAACCAAACTGCGAGCTGGGGCTACTATTGACATTTTTTTAGGCCTGAAAATTGTCAACGATCTCAACGATCGATCAACGATCGATTGTCTCAACGATCAATTAAAAATCAGCTACTTTTTTTAAACTATCGCAGGCAAATCAAATTGTTTAGCAAGTTTGCTAGATTTAAAAGTATTTGTAAGTCTAGGACTAAGATAATGTTTACGTCTGTGTTATCATTGATAAGCCATTCACATGACAGCCACCACTCACTGCTGTTCTAGGAGGTTAACGATACGCCGTTTGGGGCTAGAAATCTAGATTCGATTCGATTTTAGCGTAACTTTGATTGTTTAACTGCCGGTGACAGTTCCACTGAAATTTTAGATCTCTACCTAGCAAACCACGCTTCAAATTCGAAGCTTCCTGCCAAAAATTCAGTATAATTCGCCAATAAACGATAATTTATCTGAAAACGTAATATCTGTCAGTGGCATCTGTTACTGAATACATTGCCCGCTAAACACGTACCTCTGCAGATGCTGAAAGATTCAGCCAGCAATGGATCACGATCCGAAGGCTGCATTCGCCAGACGAGACCCAATAAAATGCAATGTTAGTGCATTGCGACATCGCTAGCTTTTACTTATTCCCAACATGCATAGTCACTGATTTTTTGCACTATAAAAATATTAAAACTGATATATATTTTTTAACGGTAATAGCAAAGCTGATTAACCAATCTTACATATTAAGTTGCGCTTGCCACTGACAATTTGTAGATGGGTAAATATCTGAACGGGTTAATAGTAATACCTCGGAGAGCACGTAAAGCCATCGGTCCCATTTCTCATACGAGCACTTATGACAATCGTTACATAGTGGTCAGTCAAGCGTCATTGACAACTATTTTATCTGTGACAGGCGACCCGTTCGCGGTTTCACCTGCGCTGCTCTGTTATGTTATATAGCCTATGTTACTCAGTGATAATGTAGCTTTTTAACGGCAAAAGAATTTTTGAAATCGGTCCAGTGCTTTTTGAGCCAATTCGTTACAAACATACTTACACACAAATCTTTCCTCTTTATAATTTTAGTATAGATATCAGTAGTCATGGAGATGTGATGGTAGTCGCTTTGTAGAAAATACTGACATTCAGTCGTAACTTTTTATACTGGAAGCCAACCCAACATATCTGGGAAAAGACTAGAAGGATAATGGAATTTAAGACTGAGAATAAAAACCAAACATTTTCCAAATACTTACCTTAGTGACTAGAGTATTTATATCTGTAATTGTACCCATATACAATTATTTAAAAAAAAATTGTCGTCTAGGAAAATTATTTTGATATCGATCTATTAAAGTTACAAGCCCACAAATTACATTAAAATTTCCTGATCCTCCACCCTATCTTATCTTAAACATTTCTAATTATAATTAATTTACTCCCAAATAACTGAAACACGATGTCAGATGCAAATTATATTATCAAGTTTTTCCTTTGAAACGCGGCAATTTGCGAATTATATTCGAGTTTAATGGATTAACATTATCAACTGAAACTTTGTTGTGTGACGTAATGATATCATGAATTACATTATCTAATTGCATGTTGTGTTTTAGCCAGTACCCGTTATTAAGAAGTGAAGAGGATTAGTAGAAAAAAATTCTTGGAACATTAAAACGTCACATTTAGCAATGCCTCTGGAATTAACATAACATACCATCACGCTTGTATTCCCGAAAGGGATAGGCAGGGGCGTACTAATGTACACACACAGTTCGCCGGATGTTTAGGTCCCATGTGATAAGAGGCGAGCCTATTGCCATTAACGGGCACAAATTCCAAACTCCGAGCTGCTACTGAGAATTTCATAGAAAAACCCAATAACACTTTGCTCGACCTGGGGATCGAACCCAGGACCTCTAGCGTAGCCGTCGCGCTTTGGGACCACTAGACTAATGAGGCAGTCATCCTCTGGAATTAATTCTTATTTATAATCCAAAATGGGTCCTATTTTAACTGACTTCATAAAAGGACAAAGAATTCACTTCTATTTTTTTGTATGTATGTTTTGCGATATCTCCGCCAATTGCTAGCTAATTTAGATGTATTTTTTAGGTATATGATTTTTTTTTCTAAAAAGTTACTCAAAAGACAACCTACTGTTTAGAGTTAGACAGGTTTATAAAATGACCTCAATTTTTTAGAGGGGCAGGATTTGTATACTACGTAACTACAAGACGGCAAAATTTTATCCAAGAACGAATGTTAAACCTTTCAACGATTTTAAAACATGCTGTACGGCTTTGAGATTGTAAATAAAACCGCAAATATTTTTGACAAATCGTTTAAGAGAATAAATACCTTATGGAAACTCTTTAAGGTTCTTTATTGTGTTTTTCAATGCTCCATCATTTTCCACAAAGAATTCTTGTACACTTTACTTTTGTTGTCCAAATTGCACTTCATTAATGAACTAAATTAAATTTATATTTCTGATTGTACTTAATAGAAAGTTCCTACTTTCATTGCTCTACTCCAAACTAACAAAAGCACTCACCTCAAAAGCTAGTACACTGTAGAACAAGTTACTGGCACGAGCACTCGACTCTAGTGCTATTTACTTGAGTACTTGTAATGTTACTAGTTGAAAAAATGTTAATATTGTCCGTAATTTTAAAGTAATTCGTTGTATTTTCCTTTAAAAATTCCTACAAATTTGGAGTTTTAAAATTAGTAGCAGTGAATATTAAAAAGACTGGATAAAAGAAATGGTATGTACTGAAAAAAAATATTCTTAGATATAATTGTATAAACTTTTTGGAGGAAATATAGGGGCGATGTTCTCTCCTTTTTAATTAATTTTTCGCAAAAGTATAACATAAAAGTATACAAAAGTGCCTTTTCTCAAAAAACGAGTGTTAGATGTATGGAGCACATAAGACTTGACGTCATCTCTCGGTTCCATACCGATGCGCTTTCTGTCTTGCATATTATTAACATGCTTGTAATTTTATTAGGTATGTTGAACTAATTTTAATCTTGCAAAAGAAGTATGCAAGAATCGTAGCGGTCTATAGTTTCTGCCTACCTCTGTGGGAGAAAGGTGTGAGTGTATGTATGTTTTAATGTTGCTTATGTTGATCGATATCTATTTAACTCCTTTTTACAATGCCAATAAATAAAGCAGACATAAAAGTTATACATAACATTTTAAATATACTTTCAGATTCATTTTATAACAGTCTAAATATAATATTATAACTAACTTCTCACCCTTACGCGAATGACAGACGTTGAAATTTAAACACCTTGAAATCCAAAACGTCGGAATTTAAAAATCCTTAAAAAGTAGATTAGTCCTTACTTAGTCAAGGAATCTTTCAAAGCCTCTTTAGGTCTCAAGATAGACACCAATTACGTAAGGTAAAAGTTTCAACAAAGTGAAGCAAAATTAAAACTTGATTAAAAAAGTCCAAAGTTCTTGAATGTAATAGGCAGAAGGGTCTTCCTGCGTAAAATGTTGTTCAAAAACTCAGTCAAAGATACCTCTTTGAGGCAAGTTTGTGGAAAGTTGAGCGTAAACGCGTAGCCGAGTGTATACATATTTTTTAAAAATTAAAAATGCTGCTTTTTGTTATAATGAAGGTCAACTCATAGTACTTTGGTACTGTGTTTTAGAATGTTAAACATTTCTAATCAATGGGACCGTTCTATTCATTCGGACTATTGATGTCACTATAAATGAGACTAGACTCCTTTATGTAAAATTAGACTCCGAATTACTTCGGGCAGGGGATAAAATGGTAGACATGGCGCTTAATGTAAAAATCAAAGTGCCGCCCACGATCTGCCTCACTATAAAGAAACAAAAGAACGCTCACGAAATGGAAGCCATTCGAAATCGCACATGATAGAAACTATGGGAGCGGTACTTGAGAGCTATTTGAGCGCTTGAGTGAATGCCTGGAAAAGCAATCGGTGTAATGGGTATTACTGACTTTTAGAGATGGAGTTTAGGTACTTCTCGTACAAAGTTTAATAAAACGGAATAGGTACTCCTTTTGGATAGATCGCTCATCAAAGGGACTTAATGACAGCCTAGTAAGTCACACATGTATATTTAAATAACATATTATATTCAAATATGTGTTGTCTACTACTGGTGTTGAGACCAAGTATCAATATGAAACAATATCCATTAAGGCTGTTACATTAATATTTATGTATATATAGTTTTATCAATCGATGGATCGCTATTACCACTCTATCTTTAAGCCATTTAAAACCTAAACCCAAATTTTATTCTGGCCCTTTCCAGAGAAAGATCTTTGGCAGAATTTTACAAATTAGATTTTTATCGTTCCAGACTTAATTAAGTATTACCTCAAAGTGTAATTAGTATTTGCATAATAGCTATTTCAACTGACATAGTAAAATATTAGGCACTGGCACTCGCAATACGATGGCTTAAATATATAAAAGATATTGACACACCGAGCGCAGTAGCGCGACAGCAACGCGCTATACTATTTATATTACGTAAACATTATTTTTTTATCGAAACCAAATATTTGCAATACCTAAAAATATTATTGTTTACTAAGCGCACATGATGACATTTTTAGTCTTTATTAGCTCTTTTCGCCTGAAACAGGTTTACCTAGTTCAGACACATATTATATTATATTGTAACTTATTTATACTTTGTATTATCTAGTTTAAACTATCTTAGCAAACAATGTTTACTAAAGAAATTATTTCTATTTCTATTGAAGTAACTACTAGAATAAAATATATTTTTTTTTATTCGTGATAGGCTTACGCTTGACTGCCAGTTCGCCTGATGTTAAGCGATACTGGGATCTACGATGGAGCGCGCTTGCCTAGAAGAAACCGATTCACTCGTGATTTGAAGACACCCGGATTATATCTATCAGGGAAGACCCACTCGGGAAATGCATTCCATATTTCAGCGGTACATATTCCACAGGATTTCTACTCAAAAACAACATTCATAGACGTAGAGTACCTAGTGACGAAAGACGATAAAGTCTCACTTAAACTAGATGGATTTGATGGTTAAAACACAGAACATGGAAGTCCTCGGTGACACGGACATAAACTACGTAGGTAATAACTTATTGCAACTAAGTAGGATCATCTTCCAGTCTAGCCAGATGTAACTTAATATCCATACTGTACACCATCAGCGGTTCAGCGGCTACTATCATAACTCCACAACTCAATTATCGCTGGGAAATATGACAATCAGGACCGTTGGTATAACGTAACTACTCTTCGAGCCATAGAGTTTTGATGCGCTAAAAATGGTCACCCATCCGCGGACTAACCGCGGTTATTGTAATTTGCAAATTAATGTACCATGAGCCCCTACACAGAGAGCCTAAGTAATAACTGCTCCTCTCGGTGTGCTAAATACTCAAAATCAAAATTGCAAGTCAGAGCGTTTGCTCTGTATACATTAAGTCGGTCTCAATATTATTATGACATGCACTTTAGTTGGTAACGAGACATAATGTATGTATGAGTCCTCCTCTCCACTTTAATTACGTGCCATTTAGATACAGTATTAAGAGATGTGAAACCGAAGTACCTATTTAGGTATTAATGTTGAAGAACTATATTGTAGAATAATTTTGTACAGGAAAATAGTACCAAAAGCTTAAAGAATGTATACACAAAAGTTGTGTTAACTTGTTTAAATAATGATGGCTTTTCAAAGATACCTAATGATAGTGAGAGTAATTTCACGATCGCGATTTTAGAGTACTTGCTAGAACTATACCACCCCTGCGTTCTTCCTCTCAGGATACGCGGAAAATAAATATTAAAATTTTCATATGCCTACGCTATGGTCTTTACATTACCTACATACGCCTGGATCACCTGAAAAGTTAGGCAAAGATATTCTACATATGAACACCACAGTCCAATGAATATTTTGGCTTCCCGTAATACTCGCTCACGGTCGTGGCGAATGTGAATTCCCATGGGGTGACTATAGGACAAGAGAAGTGATGTTTTAGTCAATATGATCCCGACATTGCCACCTTGGCGCACATGACGTGTCCAACCAAGTTTAATAAAAGGGAACTAGTGACGCAGCAGCCAAGTCAAATCTTCAGCAGGATTATTTACAGAACTTGGCACCCATTTAGATCTCAATTCTTTTGTCGGCGAAGTCAACAAATACCAATACCACGCCTACCAAATAATGAACTTGGCTACCATTTTCAAATTTATGTTCTTGATGGGATAATACTTTACCGGACCTTCCCCCATTGAAAAAATTCTTAAGAGGCGACTAGTAATTAGGTAATTAATTATAGTACATAGATACAAACACTTATGAAGGATCTGTAATGTTAAACACTCGTCTAGACGTAAGGCACACTTATTTTAACGTAACCACTTAGCAGACAACCGGATCTTCAAAGGGACGGCTGATAACCCACCATTTATTCTGTTCAACACATAAAATCGCAAATTGAACAATTAATTTGCAACACAATGGACGACATTTTATTTAACTGTTACAATTGCGATGCAATTAAATACTTTATAACGACGCGTTTTTCAAAAGCATTTTATCGTTCTTTTTGTTTAAACTTGTAATATTTTTTTTTCACCTTAATAAAATGTGGATTTTGTCCCACTGAATGAATCGTTGATAAAATCCTACTTAATATCATAAACTGAAAGCATGTGAGGATGTATGGATGTATTATGTTTGTTACTCAATAATGCCAGAACGGCTAAACGGATCTGGATAAAACTTGATACAGAGATAGATTATTTGTCTGGAATATCACTTACGGTACTTTTTATCCAGGTCAGATCCAATTCTGATGTCCACGCAGACGAAGTTGCGGGCAGAGGGAGCAGAAGCTAGTTGATCATAATAGTTTTTAATTACATACGAGTACTTGCATGATCTATTAAAATAAAATACACAAAAGACAAAAGTACCACATAAAAAAAATATTGTTTAATCTATTCATACGTCAGATCTTACAATCGAACAAGACTATGCATTATTATTCATCATATTTCCATTGATCTCCGCCTTACCTTATATCCATGGTTTAAACCTAGTTTGAATATATTTTCTTTAAGATATTGTCCCTAATTTGACTACGCTTAACGTCTCGAAATCAATTCCCAGGTCGAGCAAAGTGTTATTGGGTTTTTCTATAAAATTCTCAGTAGTTTAGGATTTGTACCCGGTTAATGGCAACAGGCTCACCCTCTGTTACATGGTGTGTTTATTCATTCATTAGTACTTACGCCTCTACCTAACATATTGGCTATCTAACACAGGAACAAATTCATGTGAAAGGTAGGTATTATTTGATAAACATAATTTGAACACGAATTCCCGTTTTTATAACTAAACCGCACAATTTACATATAAAATGCATGAGACGTGAACGTTAAGCCAGCTTATTCCTCACTGCAGTTGACACGTATGCATTATAAATATATGCATATAAAAGTACCTTTTACTTTACATACTTAGAAAGCGACCAAGCCGCGGACGAAGTATTTTGAATATTATAAAATTCATTTATTCGTATTTCTAACAAAAATATTATGGTTTAGAGACTAGAGAAATGTATTTTTATTTTAATATAGTTGTACCCGCGGTTTCACTCGCGATCTGATCCGATTCCAACCGTAAAATATGAAAACCCAAAATCCCTTACGAAATTTGATGACATTTTTTTTTATTATAACTATTGGGGAATTTATTATTTGACATTGCAACGATTATATTATATTGAAAATTTTTTTTGAACTACTTAACCTGTAGATATTCTGTAATTAGTTAACATGTAAATCTACTTCAACATTAAGAAAGACCAGTTTGTACCAAGTTTTAATGCAAATTCATTCATTCCTGAAAAACATCATTTTTTATTTATGATAAGCAACAATACAAATTATTATTAGTTTGCTTCTTCGTTGTGACCCCTTAAGAGTCCGGTGGGCCGAATTTCTCTTACAAACGTAATACCGAAATAAATCGTAATTAAAACACATTTTAATCAAATTCTGTTATATAATTCGGTTCGTACGTTACAATTTCATTCAAACCACTTCACTGGAAATAAATCTAAGCGAATGCAACTTTTGATAACTTTACCAAGTTTGGAACGATTTTTCGTCTTTTATTTCCAGTGAAGTAGTAAGAGACGAAATAGGACCGTAGAAACCTAGATTAACGCTATCCAAATTCGAATAATAACATAATTTACGAACTACAGCAGTGTATATAGAAAGTTCTATGCTCACAGTTAGGCAGCTTTATGTGCTTCAGGCCATTCTACGCAAGCGAGAAAATGTACCATACAGGCCAAACGACAAGCGTAGAAAGGATAGAGTATGTGAAATAGAACCTCACAAAACATCTCTTTCCAGTAGAAGTTTTCACATAAGCAGCTCTCGCTTATATAATCGCATTAATAAAATAATAAAAATTCATGACTTACCCAAAACGAAGTGTAAGGAAACTCTGATGGATTGGCTACAAAAACTGAATTATCACGAGACTGAGAATCTTCTAAAACCATTAATGAAATAATTGACGTTACCTTTAAAATCGATACACTAACATTTACACCACACCGCCCCTACACATACACTCCATTCACTACATACCTCATACACACCACTCCACAAACCGCACTACTCACCACACCATACCACGTCACATCACACATACACACCACATCCAACAAACATACATACAAATACCCCACGCACTCACTCAAATATTCATATAACACCCAACATTATCTTTTGATAAGTTGATATAGACTTATTATTCATTTTCTTTTAACTTTATATTCTACTCAACTTTATTTCAAGACCATCGTTCAAACCTCGACTGCACCTATAATGTGGAAGGCGCTGGTACTTGTGATACAATGGTCATCATTAGTACAGGTACCAACGTTACCTCATTTTCTGTAACTCAACCTTTTTTCTGAAATAAAGTTTTTATTTATTTATTTATTTATTAATTTGATAGAAAATTGTCTGGATTACGATTTATTTCGATATTACTTTTTTTTAATTATTAAGAGCCTTTACATTACCTAACATTACTTTTACTAAGTCAGGATTCACGCGTACGTATTAAAATAGCAATGCAATTTTCCTTGTAAGTGTGTAAATATCTTGTGTACATTCTTGTTAATCACTCTCACTTCAAATATTCCAGAAAGTTAAGTTTGTTAGCCCTTCTTCACAAGATATCAACGCAAATATTGGTTCACGATATCGACTATTACCACTATATTATAGTTTAATATTTAACTTATTAAATCTATAGATGTTTCTAACATGATATAACATCGAATACGGTTACCATAGAAAATCAACTTTGGTATCAACTTAGCTACTTACGAGTTGCATTTTTTCAAGGGCACACCCTTCTGCTTAAATGTTTTAAGGGAATAAATTATTATGGAAAAAGAGATTTTTGTCAGAGTCAGATTTTTATGTACTCTTTACTGGTTTTGCTATATGAATGAGCGATTCCCCGAACTCTTGCACTGCAGGGGGTCAATTCCCCGCACGGGCCAAATATACGTTTTATTAGTACACCTCTACCTACCCTCGGAATATTATATGGCATGTTAAGTAACAAGAAATATTGTGTTATTTATTTAATAGCAAAGTACTTTAAAAAAATATTTTAAAATACGGCCATTGTATCGTAAACGTTTATTGATCGAGATCACATCGTGTTACATACTTTCCTTTAGGGACAAAGAATACCTTTATATCTTAGTCCACATTATCGTAAGTGCTACAAAGCGTTTTAGCTCGTGCTCGTGAAAATAGCTGCCAGTTTTGTAAAAAATTCACAAACGAGGATTTTAATTTGCTTCAGTTATATATTTTTTGCTTTAGAAGTCATTTGTCCCCTAATTTGGAAAAAAATATTTTATTAAAAGGACAGCAAAAGTACAGGATGTAAACAAATATGTTTAGCACAATTGTATGCTATTATCACATGGAGCACTTGCCTGTCTGGCAAGTAATTATATAAAAAAATATTATCATGATTGATAAAAACCAGACTCAGATAAAAAATGCGAAATGATTTAATATTTGTTTAAAATACTTGTTATTTAATGCAGTGCAATTATTAAAAACACATACCTATGTACACTAGCCTGTTCTTTAGATACAAGGGAGGTTTTCTACTATTATATAGGGGGCGCGCCTATTGCCATTAACCGGGCACAAATTCCGGACTCTCACCTGCTACTGAGAATTTCATAGAATAACCCAATATCACTTTGCTCGACCTGGGAATCGAACCCAGGACCAGCGTAGCAGTCGCACTCGGAACCACTAGGCTAATGACGCTGTTATTATTTAGTTAGTATTTTGTATATAATTGTTTTCACAGATTTTTAGATTGAACATTCTTCAAATTGCTTAAAAGACCCAAGTAATAAAAAAAATTAAATGATATGAAAATGTTCATAGTTAATTTTATTTATGTTCTTCAGTCCTCCTCTCTACATTCATAATAAAAACTAAGTAAGCAAGTTATGGTCGTGGATACTAAAACATCATTTTAATTTGTGGTTATTACCTAGCAACTTAAATTATTGAACTAGACTTTATTTTCTAGCAATCTGTCTTGATGACGCTCGTGTATTTATGTTAGAGAAAAATAAATATTTAATATGATTCTTAAAAACCTTAACCCGGATTCGATTTAAAAAGAAAAAACAAAATAATGAATTTCGGAATATAATCACGAGGTAAAAAAAAATCTTTAAAGTGGATTTTTACATAAAATAAACAGTATTTATACTAGAAATAATAAAGTGGGTTCCAGATTCCTAGATGGTCATCAGGAAAGAGTTTTTTTATATATATCTAGAATTTGAATGTATACCCAATTAGCAATAAGCTCGCCCCGTCCCCTTTACGTAAAACATTCCGACAAAAGTACGTGTACACCTCTGTTTATCAAGGAAAATACAGGTGTGATGGATGAGTATGCGAAAATTATCGTCTATTAAAAACGTGATATTAAGATCACGTAAATTGATTATTAATCAATTTACTGATAACATTATCACTATGTGACGAGTAGGTATTACTGCCACCAGACCAACAAATGTCTGTTTAAATAAAACTATATTTAGTATTATTTTCCGTAGATCTGTAAGTTCACTTTAACCTGCCTAGTGTTTGTATTAGACTGGTACTATCTCAATTAGTCTCAATTAGTATTTTACTATGTAATCTTGTAACACTTGCCGCCTGTGACACAGGTTTATCCTAGTACAGGCACCAAACACTGTAATACCTCCTTATTATTTATTTGTAAGACATTTTTGTATTATATTTTACCTTTGTAATTATGAATACATTTTATTTATTTATTTATTTATTTAATATACTCACGCTTTTGCCCAAAAAGATAGGCTGGAACTACAGAGTGCCACTGCAATTACTAATACATATACAGGGTTATTTTTCAATGACCGGCCAAATTTACAGAGACGGTACAGAATCGATAATATTTTTGATCCACGAAATAAAAAAGGTAAAATTAAACATGTCTTTTTCACGATGTTATTCCTGTCCGCCTCTAAATTATAGAACACATGGTTATAGGAGTTACCACTACACTATTCAGTTCAATAACCTAGATAGCAAACATTGATACATAAGTTTGACGGGGCACACGACCACAAATCTGCAATATTTATAATTTTTTTATAGACATTTTCAAATGAATGATTTTATAATATTTTTCATATGATACAGACAGGCAAACGAGCAGACGGATCGCCTGATGGTAAACAATTACCGCCGCCGTTGACACCTGCAACACCAGAGGAGTCATAAGTGCGTTGCCGGCCTTTTAAAAGGGAGTATGGGGTTAGGAGATTGGGTCTTCGGTATCCCCACTCACTCGGCGAAACACAACGTAAGCGTTGTTTAACGCCGGTTTTCTGTGAGGCCGTGGTATCACTCCGGTCGAACCGGCCCATTCGGGCCGAAGCATGGCTCTCCCACTGGAAGCAAGCAGGAATATAAATAATGTTTGACCATAACATGTTAATTTTAAAATTTGGCCGGTCTTTAATATTTAACCCTGTATAGGCACGGTTAGGAAATGTCAAAGTCATCTAGTACCTACACAAAATTTAAAACATTGATTTGTAAAAGTGTATTTAAAAGATCTATTTACAACATACATAATTTATAATTTATCTTTCATTTATCATTTAACCATTATCGTAGGCTTCATTTGTTTCGTTCACGTTCATACATTTTATCACACACACGCGCTGCTTGCGAATAAGAACTTTTAAACTATCTCAATTAATAATGATTGTCGCAGGCCCTGCGCGGTCGTGCCAATAGTTTCATTAGAAACATCCCCAATCTTACTCTGGGAACTAATTTGTATGTAAATCCCTTGTGTCCAATTTGCATAGTGATGGAGACGTCAGGCTGCACAGTCGTACAAACAGCACAAGACCTTAAAGTGGTCAATCCAAAATATATAAAAAATCACAACCATACAATAATGATTGCTCGGTGACAGGACCTTTCACCCTTATGCCCGAGTCTGTTGTAAAGCACCTTGGTGTATGTTTCGACTTTTACGCATGTGAGTTCCCCTTCGGTTGCGGCATCTCCGGTAGTCTGCAGGTCGTAAGACTCTCTTAATGTTCGGCATTGCGTCATCAAGTCCTTTGGTGCTGCGTGTGTCCGTGGGGATCGATGACTACTTACTATCATGCTCGACTGCCGTATTTCGCCGACTTGACCAATAAATAACGTTTAAGAAAAAGTAATAGGTTTTAATTTTTCTTAAGTTATTTTATTTCAACATTTTGAGTAGAGAGTACAATTTGACTTACCTAGACGATGTTATCATTTACTCGGTCGTTACGTGTTACTGTCATTTTGTGATCAGATCTTGACCATATTTTCATAATTATTTTTATTTTAAGTCGGTTAAAAACGTATTTTTAGGCCAATGTAATACGGAGGGTCTTTATTAGAGCAACAGAAGCCAGAATATTTTTTTTTAGATTTTTGTCTGTCTGGCTGTCTGTATGTTTGTACGCACATCACGCAAAAGCTACTGCATGGAATTGAATGCAGTTTTTACCGATGTATTGTTAGAGCTCTGACTTAAAATCTAGTGCATGTTTCATCTTGATACGCCGCCTAAAATCGGACTTATAGTATGTTAATCTTCTTGGGACGTGAGTGAAACGGGCAACAGCAACTAGTAACTAAACATAGCGTCACAGTGAAAATGCATAGTTCATAATCTACCTTTGTAAGTCAACCTTACAAAGCTACATTACTCCATATTCTGTAAAGCGGCGTAACATCAAAGGGGAACATCATTATTTAGTTCCAGTTTAATACTCAGGCGCTCTCAGTTACCTCTGAAATGCATCTAACGATATCACTTGGATTTCATAATGCTTGGATAAGAAATGAATTTGTCGTGAAGAGGTATCTAAAATATTTATAATGTAAATGTATCTTTATGAACATACCATCACGCTTGTATTCTACAAAGATTTAGCTGAGATGTACTTATCTACACTGACTGTATGTTTAGATCCCATGTAATAGGAGCACTGAGCTTGTTGCCATACCAATCAGGGACAAAATATTTTTTTCTTATTAAGTACGATTTAGGAACCACCACAATTTTTATTGGCCTTTAACATAGTTAACGTTATTTTTTTATTTATGATATTCAATTTCATTCTATATTAAATATTCTTTTTTATTATAGTCAGCCCAAAATCCTTTTTCAAATTATTATAATCCAATATTCATCTTTTCTGTATAAAGTGCGCATTTTGAAAAAATAATAAAAACTCATCATCAAATAAAAAAATATCTACTATAAAAAGGTACATTATAATGTTTGTGAAAGACTCGACATTTCGAAATTTAAACAATATTAATTTGAAGAATTCTTATCCTGTCTTATATCATCCGGAATCCCCTTGAGCTTCTTTGTGTGTTAAATGCTTTGTGGAATCTGTCTGTACTGCTAATTTGAAATAGAGCTTACACTCTCTAAGCATTACATACTCGCACTCGGTTCTTGACATTCTAAATCTTATATAGAACATCATCAGGTTTCTAGACTCAGGACAATTTCTGAACAAACTTTAACTAGGTACTAAAATACAGCTAGGGAAATAGTATAAGTTATCGTACAACGCTGCCTCTAGTTCTGTTAGGGTAGTTTTAATACCAACATGATTTATTACTTACCTCAAATATTATTTTGATTTATTTTATTTTTTATTAAAATAAAACGGCGCCCCACTTTAGGATTTTCTCTTTATCAGTAAAGT
Source organism: Acronicta aceris (assembly GCA_910591435.1). Taxonomy (NCBI): domain Eukaryota; kingdom Metazoa; phylum Arthropoda; class Insecta; order Lepidoptera; family Noctuidae; genus Acronicta; species Acronicta aceris. The sequence continues at coordinate 14,882,588 of OU342771.1, read as the reverse complement.
AATGCTGCACATGCAGTTATAAAAAGCCCCAAGTCCCAAATTCAATATCAATTCATAGTCAAAGACCACAGTAGCTTAGCAAAGCGGCTGGTGTATTTAAAAAGGAGTCTCGGGTTCATGTCCAACCTGCGGTTAATAAAGCCTTTTCACTATAACTTTAGAATTCACTTCGTATGCGACAATATTTTTTTTTCTAACCCATTTCTTCTTACTGCTGTGCAAAATCCTCCCTTTCCTCATTTTTATTGCTTAATAAAAAATATTAATTCGTATTATTTTGGACTGTTATACCTACACAAATTAAAAATTTACTTCATAATATTTCGAAAGGAAATATGAAAGTAATTATTGATGATCGTTGGGAGCAGACAAGTTAAGCCGCCCGGCTAATAGCCTGGTACTTACTTATTAATTGACTCTTGAAATATTTAATGTTGTTATTACCGGGAAGATGAAATTCTCCTTAGTTTTTGAGAACATCGATAATTATAAGTATCTTATGAATATGGTATTTTTTTTCTTCATGAATAAATAAACAAACCAATAAGTAAATAAATACATAGGTATTAAAGATCAGTGTCACCATTATGTTTAAGATTTAGACCACGTGTTGTGACTAAAGAAGATACTTATACAGTACAATTGGTTTATAGAACGTAATGAAATCAATAAGCAACAGAATTTTTCCTAATTTAAAAAGTATTATTATAAGTCCCAAATAGCCCTCTCTACTAACCCTATGACAGGGACTATACAAGAAGGTTTCTGATAAGATTTATACATCCTTTAAATATGGATTTGTAGGAAAAAGGAAATCAACGTAAGCAACGCTACGGAGCATAGCCCTATTTTAAAGCTACAAAAATGAATAGTCATTTGCTTGTTTGTTCGTCATCTTGCCTTCATGTATATATACGAATATTTTTTATAAAAAAAATACATTTTGATTGTTACTATTCGTATAAACCAATAAATCTAGATCACATTACCATCAGCTGTAGACTGCTGGCTTAGTATTCAGCCTAACACTTACACAGTAAGCATGAAACTTAATGGATATCTCAGTAGCGAACAATCCCACCCTATTACAGAAAATTGATAGACTTCGAGAGTCGTTCTTTTATTGTCATGAATTAGACTCGATGGAAACATTGAGATAAAAGGGGCCTTAGGAATTATTGAAATGGAGGTTTCAGTAGCTGTATAAAGCCATTTAGTTCTTGAAGTTGTGTAAAGTAAAGTAAAAAAAAAGTCTGCCAGCGTGCACTTATATTTCTTATCGTGTCAATGGTTCTAACCAAGTCGAGTTGAGGATCTGAAATTGAAGTGTGGTTATTTTAGTAAAGGAAAAATTCAATCGCGGGCAGGATTCGAACCTGCGTCTCCTGGTTGGATACACCAGACGCTCTGACCTAGAGGTCAGAGCGTCTGGTCAAAATTTCAAACAGGCCACCACCACCCGCCTGATTGAAATTTTGCCTTCTCATTTTGAATTTACGTCTTATGGTGTCGTTGGTTGGTGATAAGGTGAAGTGTAGTTACATAAAAATACCGGTTCAACTCACCTTGCTTTTCATCTAATAAATCTAAGGAAAATCCTTAAAAAATATCTTCTGAATTCATATGCTTAAAATATACAACCAACTTTTTTGCATAGGTACTTCTTTTGCTTCTTCCACATTTATACATGTTCATCATACGCGTCGGTTGCGAGTTCTATGCACCTGACCTTTTTGATGGACCTCCTCAATAAGATTGGCATATGTCCTACTAGTTAATTAGTTCATACATCGTAATTATAGCAAGTGTGTATTCACAATCACATAATAATTATAACATTTAAATTAAAAAATTAATAAAAACAATTCTGAATGAAACACGCAATCACCTCATTGAGCATTCGTACTGCGTCCTGCGTACTAGGTACGAGTCCTCGAGAAAAGTCGAAAAAGTTGGAGAGCCAATAAGCATTCACAAGCCGAGTTCTAGTCGTCCTTATTATGTAAATGATGCTATTATAATAATCTGGATATTAGCATTATAAAGTGATCGTGGCAGATTTTCATTACTGAATAGACAACGAGAGAAAGCCCATTCAATACAATACATGATTGCTCGTATTCATAAAACCAGCTTATATTTTTTTATTGGTTAAGTCAGCAAACGAACAGACAAGTCACCTGATGGTAAGTTTTCATCACCGCCCACGGAAATTACAACACCAAAGGAGTTGCTTGTGTTCTACCGAGTTTTATGGACTGCAGAATTCCAGGAACGCAGTTTTATAAAACTTACACTTACGCGCTTAAATTCAAATCACACACCAAGGTACTTTACGAACTGACTCCGATGTAAGGTAGTCGCCAGCCAATCAGACCCCACACAAACAAACACTCTTAGGGGCAGGGGCAGACATGCACTAAGAAAGGATTTAGGGCAATTTCCACGGAACTAAAGGCAGTGTAATTATATTATACTTATATGATAAGAATGACCATTGCTGTTGTGCAAAAAATAAATTAGATGTCCTTGGCTGTCTGTCTGTATCACCGTATATGTACTAAACTAATTGTCTGATTTATAAGCGGTTATATATATCATACTAGCGACCCGCCCGCGGTCTCACCCGCAACCTTCCTCTTGAATCACTCTATCTATTAAAAAAAAACCGCTTCAAAATCCGTTGCGTAGTTTTAAAGATTTAAGCATACATAGGGACACAGAGACACACAGACTTCGACAGCGACTTTGTTTTATACTATGTAATGATAGTATTTTTTGAGATAACTTTTTTATAATTAGACGTCGGCAAACGAGCAGACAAGCTACCTGACGGTAAGTAGTCATTGTCGCCCATGGACACCCGCAACACTAGAGGAGTTACTGATGCATTGCCGGCCCTTAAGAGCCCTGTATATGCGCCGTTTGAAGCTCCCCATGTCATAGCGCAGTGGGAACACCTCAGGAGAAAGACTATTCCAAATCTTGGAGGTACGCGGGAGAAAGCCTCGCGACGCTCTAACAATCTTAGAGACCCAGGTCTCCAGAATGAGAGGATGGGCCCTACTCCTGCGGTGGGTGGTGCGGTGATGAAAAGGTGACGGAGGCACCAGTTCGAACAGTGGTGATTCGATAACTACTTTAATGTTGGTCCTTACATCCGAATCAAATCAGTTCCAAAGTAGCTAGAAAGTGTGATGTAAGTTAGTGTAAATAATTAAGATCGTTGCACGATAAAAAATTTAGATGCTGTTTTTTTATAAAAAAGAATCAATGTTATTACACTGTTAGCAAATGTACCTTCTGTGATCCTCCATATTGGGCATTTTTCTCTCTTGCCAATAATTAAGTTACACCTGCTAGCGAGCATCTTTCAATTTCGATATATTGAGACGCATATTATATCCACGATTTTGTATGACAGACGGACTTCAATATGAACATATTTTTTATTTAAGTTAACTTATTTGATGGTAAACGGTGACTGAACACGTAGAAGTACGCTTATTTCTTGAGTGTTAAATATCACAAAGTACGAGTAGATACTTGTATTCAAATCTCTTTAATTAAACTGGGTACTTTAGTTACGTAAGTCGGCTTATTAAGTTAAGGATCAATTCAAGGTTAATGAGTTGTAACTTCTTAACTACAATCAGGGCGACAGTTTTATAAAATCTTTAAAATTTTGTATCTTTCGTTGCGCAAAAGTTTTTTTGTCTAGCCTATTTTGTAGCCCATTTTTAGGCAAAGATGTCCTTAACTCAGCCCAGGAGTTACTATGCCGTGATTCTTCAAATTTGATTAATTGAGTTTTTCTAATTAGGGTATTGTCAGCAGTAGGTTGGAGTCTCGATTTGTGCTGATTAAAGCTTTCTTCTATAAAATGACTATATTTGCACCATAACCTGAATATAAGTAATAAAATGTACATTCGTTTGAAATAGTTGTTCGAATACGTTTAGAAATATAATTTCATTGTATAAATGCCGCTTACAATACATAAATTATGATAGTAGAAACACAATTACAAAAAAAACTGAATTGATTCCAGGGGAATTTGTCAGTCTTTTTAGCCACCCTAATTATACTTAATCGGCTTTTAGTCAAATTATTCAAGCAAAGCCGATCAAATGATCTAAGTTCTGGATACGAATTGACCTTACCCGCTCCATTCATCAAAGTTGGACGTCAATTTGCACAGAAAAAGGTTACAGTAAAAAGTTTCTATTGTCGAATTGGAAAGTCTACAACTTCCTTTGTAGTAACACTCAATTAATTAATATGAACGACATTGTACAAAATTAAAGCACTTTCTTAAAAGTGTTCCAATTAAAAGATATTTTTTAGCTGTAAAGTTTTGCTCCTTATAAGTTATTAACTGTCAAGGTCTTGGCACATAACTTGTAAAAAATCCGGACAATGCAAGTCAGACTCTCACGCCATCTTAGTACAAGCTTGCTACTTTCACTAAAATAAAATAATTATCATTCCCTTCTGAAGTTAATAAGCTATAAAAGAATCGAATATTGTTTTAACGAAAAGATACCTAAGTAGGACTGAAGGACAAACTTTGTAGCTTAAAAAATGTTCATCGACTGCAAATGAAAGTTTGTAATCTCTTTTTTTTATAAACGAAGACAACAAGAAAGTGTTCCTATAATGGTTCTATTTTTTCTTTAGATATTATTGAGGTGCAAAAAATAATCAAATAACATTACCACTTAAAAACGAGGCCTTTCAAACGTTTATACTTAACAGAAATACCCTTTTGCGATTGATTTTTGTAATCGGTGGGATTAGGTATTTTTGCTTATACTCATAAGTCAATAACTTGATAACTGTAATCATCTGTAAAATGTGATTGTCAGACCTCAAGTTTAAGAGATCCTACCACCAAGCGAGTTATATGTTTTCTTGCCTCTTGCGAGATACCAATCTGAATGGCAGTGAGGAACTGTATTCTATTTCGATGAAAAACATTGCCATTCTAAAAAAAATAACACAAAGATTCAAGTAAATAAATACATCAACATTTTAATACAGAAACGAGACAACTCCTTTTAAACAAAACACCGCTTAATGGTTCCTTAGGGGAATTCCGCAGTAACATAGTGAAATGCTGACAGCCTCAAATTGACTGTGAATGTGTGTGCAAATACTCGGAAATACGTGGAATATAACCAGAAAATATTAGAGGAAGCCCGTTTTGTGCGTACATGATGATACATATTACGTCATTCTTACGTGACGTTGATAAATTTGGAAATCGAGTTTATACCGCACCTACTTCTACAAATTATTTCTACCTACTTTCAGTAATCTACCGTGAGATGAATTCCATTTTCAACCGACTTCAAAACGGAGGATGTTCTCAATTTGACTGTGTTTTTTTTGTATGTTTTGTTATGCGATTACTCCGTCAATTATGAACCGATTTCGATGATTCTTTTTTGGTCATGCTTCAGAGTAGATCCCATAAAAATTTGGTCAAGATCTAGAAATAACACGTAACGACACAAACAACACGACATAAATGATAACGTCGTCTAGGTATACGAAAGATAAGAAAAAGTAAAACCGTCTTCAAAAATATAAAAAATAATCTTATGGGCGAAACAGTTTCGGAAGGCGGTGCCTTTGATTTGATCAGATCTTTTGATTTCGCCATCGACTTCCGAAACTGTTTCGCACTTAACAAACATTATTTTTTATGTTTTTGAAGAGGGTTTTAGAATCGATATTTATTTGATAATTGCTTAATAATCGATACAAACAATGGCCCTCCATTCAATTTAAAATTACAAAATAATTAATTGTATTTATCCGAATAAAAACTTGTCTTAACTATAATTCGTATCTCGTGATTTATTTTGAATCAAGTTAAATGGTGATTTGAAATGAAATCGGAATAATTGGATATTATATTCCTACAGTTTATCAGTCAATGTCAATACCAGTATCTGGTGGCATTCAAACTATTTAGTTTAGATAGGTTTATTTGAACTACGTTCATATTTTTATGTAATATAAGACGTCCAATGGGTGTGTAATGTTATGATGTTGAGTAACTAATCACATTGTGTAGGTATATCTCGCCAGTTTCTGATAAATATATACAAAGATAAAATACACGAGACTCTGCATCTACGTTTTGAATCACATGTTATCAACAGTAAATATAAGAAATTAAATATTTGTACCAATGCGGGAATCTATTCTGATCTTTGGTTTCAAGAATTTATTCCTCCAAAATAACTTATTACTACAGGACATCTTAAGGAAGATAATTAAATTTATTTTAGTAAAGGAAACATTCAATCGCGGGCAGGATTCGAACTTGTGTCTCCTGGTTGGGTGTACCAGACGCTCTGACCTCTAAGCCACCGCGAACCCCACCCGCCTGATTGAAATGTTGCCTTCATATTCTGAATTGACATCATAAGGTGACGTTGGCGACATCTATGAAAAGCAAGCTACCTTGCTTCTCAACCGACACGACTTACTTTACAGTTAGTTCAATGTCGTACGATGCCACCTTACCTTTTAACTATCTTTTTGTGATTTTTTTGCATTTTCCATGCTAAGATTATAAGTTATTTTAGTAAAAGAAAAATCATGGTCTCTTTAGACGGTAGTAGTAGTAGTATTATTAGATATGATGTAAGTGTTACGGAAGGCCTGTTCAAATATTGCCCGACAATATCTGAACAGGCCTTTTGAAGAAAGCAGCATAGCAGCTTTGAGTTGACCTGTCCTAACTGACGGCCCGCATACATCAGTCATAATGTAGCGCAACCATTATTTATAGAGCTTTTCTTTGTTCAGTATAACAAACAAGAATAGGAGCAGTCGGTGGCAACCGCAGAATACAGGCGCCAGCAAGTCCAGCAACATTAGCCCATAATTTTACTGACTGAATTGCCTTTCAAACCGGAATATAATAATCTTAGAGTTAGTATACCATTATTGCTTCGCGTCAGATTATTTAGCAATGCGTTGATACTACACAAGACACATTCTGGCAGCGAAATCATACTACTTTCTAGCTCATTTCCTCTCATTTTTTCCCGTGCACTGAGAGCTCAGCTCTTTCAAACTATTAGCATTAAAAATTTTAGCACAGAGATGAGAATGGCACTAACTTCAGACTGTATTAATATGAAAGATAATTTAGAACAAACACGTACATTAAGACTGCTTAAAACAATTCATTGCTCAAGATTTGAGCGGTAAATGCAGCTTTACTCAACTCCGCTCAATGCTGAGTATGATTCAGGGTTCAATATATTTGACTCAGAGCTCATATGACCTCTTCTAACTTAGAACTACTTAGAAGCAAAATTGTTCGGAAATTTGTAAGGTGTTAAGTTTATGTAACGTCTATCTTGAATTTTATTAGTTGTTTCCTCCTATGGTTATTACAGATATTGCCTTATTATTATGTTAAAAAAAACCTTGTCCGATACGAAAGTATCCCAATCACATCACTAAAAAAAATTCGAGGATTTTTTTCTTGTAAGTTGAGAATGATTATGTAAACAGAACCAGATCTCGATACCTAACAATGCCTTCACTGGCCCGACAGGATTTTCTAAAGGCATTGTATTTGTATCTCTAGAGTGTTATTATCTTCTCAGAGGTTGTCAATTAAGAAGTCCCGGTGCTAGATAGTACTAAAAATCTGTATTATTGACTAGTAAAAGTTTCTGTAGAAAATCTTTTTAAACAAATAAGTATGTAGCGACATCTACCGCGCTACATATAAACTAGACGGACAAGTCCTGAATCGCGCAAGTGAAGTTTGCAACGCAACTTGCATATATACAACCGCCCGACATCAACCGCCAGGCAAAATACCCGTCTGGTCGGAGGATGCTCCCTTTAATGTGAGGAGTAACACACTTAACCCCTCCAGTAATCCCCAGTATAAAACCATTATAATGCCTTATTTTCAATTCTTGGTGAAGTCCTCTAGATAAGACTATAGCTGAATCTGTCATCATTCCAATGGCAGATATGCCTGTTCAGTAATAGAACAGAACAGAACAAATTAATTAAATTGCGCAATCTGTTTTACCAACGTCAGTAAAAGGCGAAGGGCAAGGATGTTGGCAAATGTCCTCAATCCTCATCCTGTATATACATATAAGTGCGAAAGTAACTCTACCTGTTCGTTTGTTATGATTCACGCCTAAAAGGTTGAAAAAATTTTGATGGAGAAGGATATAGGTTTTTACCCCAAAAAGTCTTTTGGAATATGAGTGAATCCACAGGCAATAGCCAGTATCTTAATTCATATAACATAAATATTTTAGGTGTAATATGCACGTTGTTTGGAAATAATTAAATCCGTGATTAGGATTATTGATGATCGAATTTTACACGTGAATAATTGTTTAGTACGTCATTATTATATACTATATCTATGTATGAACGAGTGTATGGACACGTACAATCTTCATACATTTGTTCAATGGATTATCTTATAATCTTTAGTAAATGATTCATCTACTATAAAATATTCGGTAGGTACTTAAAATAACATGTGATCGAAGCAAAAATTTCACAATGAACATTTTGTTTAATATAATATATGTATTTGCCAAAAATAACATCTGATAACTGATGAACTAAACAGGTTTATTGCCTCCTAAGCCTAGTGGTCTCGAGCGCGACTGCTACTATAGGTCCTGGGTTCAATTCCCAGGTCGAGCAGTGTTTTTGGGTTTTTCAATGAAATTCTCAGTAACTGCTCGGAGTTTGGGATTTGTACCCGGTTAATAGCAATAGGCTCGCCCCCTATTAAATAGGACCTCAACATACCGGCGAACTGTGATTGTACATTAGTAAGGAATACAGGTGTGATGGTATGTACGGTATATACTTTTAACGTACTTTCCAACCAACCAACCATTTTAATGTATTTATAAGAAATCTTTGCGATTAAAACGGCTTTAAGTATCTTAATAGTCCTGGAGGATTAAATTCTCAGTCTTAATCTAGTTTATAGTATTTATTTATGTTGGAACTTTACGTAAGATAACCAGCGATTGGTTGCTAAAATCCAAAATTTAATTTACTCAGTTCGTCTTAGCGGTGGCACTACCTTACTTGTCGACTCTCTAACGATAACTTACTTTAAACATTTGAGGGAATAAGTGAGTACAGAGTGCCAATTTCAGGGGACCAGTGAGTTCTGAGCCACCTTTTCTGGTATTAAAATTCATTATATATTAATACCAGAAAAGGTGGTAGTAAGTAGTGTTGTTATTTATTACAATTAATATTTTTTAAACAATAAATATTTTTACAATGGTAAGAGGTTACGACTCTAAGTATGAGATAGTCTCCTAAACGGGTTCCAAATCTGATGATCTGATGATAAGTATAAGTTTTTAACTAAGACTTTAACATCCTCCGAGCCTTTTCCCGAATATATTGAGGTTGTCTTCCAGCCTAACCAGATGCAGTTAAATATCATTAACTATTTTACACGAAGCAACTGCCATCAGAGCTCTGAAACTCAATTTCTGGACAATACCGACATCCGGAGGATAGACTGGTTGTCAGGCTTTTTTAAGGCTTCTGAATATCACTAACAATTGTCATAGATGTTCGTATGACAACCGGGACCGATGGTTTTACGTACTCTCCTAGACAAGGAGGGGTCTTGATGTGTTAAGGATGGTCTCCCATCCACAGCTGACGGCAGCGAGCGCAGCTTAACCTTGTAGATCAGTTGATCGGCTTAGTTATTACCTAGCCACGAGCACCTCCTTGCGTATTTTAGAATAAAACCTAATAGTGAATGAAAATGTTCTCACAATATCATCAAATTAAAAATTACCTGCTTATGAGCCGAAAAGAAATTTTTACATTGTATGAACATCGATACTGTAGTTACAATGATTCAAATGCCTTTATCAAGTAATTACTATTATAATAGGTACACAAAACAATATGATACAAATCAGAGTCTAAAGTCCTTTATTAACAGCACGTTATAATTTATCAGTGAGCTATCGGAAATGAGATTGCGAAATTTAGGAAATCATGTTTATTTATGCGTCATTATTATTTTATACCAGGAACACAACGATAATTATATTGAAACCCAAGTAGGTTTGCAGTTCCGTCAAGTTTTTTTTATTGATTAAATCAGTAAATGAGCCGACGAGCCACCTGATGGTAAGTAGTCATCGCCGCCCATGGACACCAGCAACACTAGAGGAGTTGCTGATGCGTTGCCGAGCTTAAAGAGCCCCAACGAACTGCAGACTGCCAGAGCCGCAGCAACCGAGGGGGAACTGGCTCTTAAGCGCAAAAGTCGAAACACACACCAAGGTGCTTTACGACACACTCCGACGTAAGTGTGGTCGCCAGCCAGTCAGACACCGAGAGGTCCTACCACCGAGCAAATCAGATATTTTCTCGGCTCTTTCGAGATGGCTATCTGAATGGCAGTGAGGAACTGTATTCTAACCCGTCACGACACGGGAAATTGTAAAAACGAGCGCTTAAGGGTCCGGCGGTGCGTGAATTGTCCATAAAAACGTAATTCCGAAATAAATCGTAATCCTGACAATATTCTATCAAATTATGTTATCATTCGGATTTAGATACTGTTAATCTAGGTTCCTACGATCCTATTCTATCTTGTATCTATCCTCAAGTCTAGTGTATCTGTGGTGGCACTACTCTCAATACGGATATTTTCTCGGCTTTTACGCGATTCGTTTCGTTTTTGTTGGCAGTTATGTATAGACCTACAATTTGGTCAAATATATAGAATGAAACACCACAGCGCTGGTTTTCTGATAGGATAGGATATAATGTCCGGATCAGCTATATACTTACAAAAATACATACATCACGCCGTTCCACAGGGGTAGGCAGAAACTATAGACCGCCACTTGCTACGATCCTTGGTAGGTACTTCTTTTGCTTTTTCTAAATTTATACATCTTCTCATACATACGCGCCGGTGATGAAACTTCTTGACCTGAAAAGCACATAACTATGGTTTTCAGAACTTAATGAACTTTGTATATCATTCATCATAATGACTACCTATACTATCAACAACAAACCTAGATTATAGCGATTTACAGATTTGGATAGGTCATTCAATGTTTACATGCTATTTTACAATGTGCTGTTATAAAATTCAGGTACTCATAGTATTTATCTATAACGCAAAGCCATAAACTTTATAAATAACATCCTCATCGAATCCACATTTAAAACGAATAGTCATAGTAAAATTATCACAAATAGCGATAGATAATTCGTAACAAATGTTTCATAAATCCAGGATAATATAATAAATAATTTTAAATGCCTTTATTGCTAAACTTATCAAAGCAAATACATTACTTACCAGATAATTTGATACCTGAATCGATAAGACACTGAATCACAAGATTTTCATCGTAATGGTACAAATCGATAATACAGTCTAATAATATTTAGGTTACGTCATTTATAAATAATGTCGAATGTGAAGATAAAAAACATATTGAACATAATACAGTTCACAGCATTGTGGACTTAATAGCTTATGAATTTAATAATTAAATTGGTTGAAGCTGAAATATATAATTACTTGGAGAGCACGTTGTGTGTGTTACACGGAGCTTAGAATGCATCCCAGTTGGGGCGACGAAATATGGAATATAGCCGGAAGCGATATTATGTAGATAGCCGAAAACAGGGCTAACTGGCGTCCCTTGATGAGCAGCGTTGGACTGCCGTAGGCTAATCATGATGAAGATAACGAAAAGTCTAAAACTTGGTACTGACTGGTACTCATTCGTTGTTTATCCAAAACTGAGAAACGATCTAGACGTAGAATATTAGAAGGTAACGTAGTTTTCTTCTTCGCTCCTATAAGATGTAGAATAGTCTTACTGCTGAGCTGTTCACAGTTTTCTTTTTTACAGTGTATCTATATCAAAATATATAAAAAAAGATTTACCTCACTTTTTTTGAGGTACGTGAGGCAGGTTTTTTTTAAGCTATTGCATTGCTTCTATCGCGGGCCTTGAGCGTGGGGACCGAATCCAGAAATTCCGTAACGAAAAAACCTAACACGCTTGTTTTTTCTATCTATTTAAGCTATCCGGTACCAGGATAGCATAAAGTGTATAGAAATTAAGCTGAGCAATGATAATTATTATACCGACTTGCTTCTATTTTCTTGTCTGTGTACCAGGATAGCATAAATTATAGCAGCTTAGATTATAGAATTTTAGTACTGGTAACTTCCGCTTTCCAGTACCAGAGACTAATAAAAATTACAGTAATCCTCAGTAACCTTAACCAGGATACAGGATAGCATAAAGTATAGGCATATGGACTAAAACAAATTGGAATAAAATAACTGTAGGAAGGAGATAACCGTACGATACAGTACCAGGGTAGCATAAAGTATAGCAGTTGTCATACAACTTCAAATTATATAATCATCTAGAGACACGCTTGTCTCTTTAGTTCAGCAACCCGCCTTTAGGTGGCATTGGTTGTATTACATAAGTTGATAAAAAACGCTATTGCAATAGCTTTACCGCGGCAGTCCCCGAGTGCCACACGTCTTTTTTATGTTTTTTTTAGGATTGCCTCATTAGTCTAGTGGGACTGCATCATTAGTCTAGTGGTTCCAAGCGCGACTGCTACACTAGAGGTCCTGGGTTCGATCCCCAGGTCGAGCAAAGTGTTATTGGGTTTTTTTATGAAATTCTCAGTAGAATTATTTATTAATTTTTTGGCTATAGGCTCGCCCCCTATAACATGGGACCTAAACATACCGGCGAACTGTGGGTGTACATTAGTACGCCTCTGCCTATACCTTCGGAGAATACAGGCGTGATGGTATGTTACCTCACTTTCTACTCAATTAGTCTCTGCTAGGTGTCTAAGAATAAAATGTATTTGAATAGCTCCGGCTATACGCTGAAACCCAACCAAGACGTTGATTGAACATTGTTACGTGTTTAAAAACCAGCTCTTAATATTACAAGTTACATGGTGCTATTCTCGAGACTTCGCCCATGATTGAATGATCATGTAAGTAGTCCTAAGCACGGCCGCTACGTTAGAGATCTTGGGTTCGATTCCCAAGAGGAGCAAAGTGTTATTGCGTTTTTCTATGAATTATTCAGTAGTAACTAACTGGGAGTTGGAATTTGTGCCCGGTAATGAAGTTTGCCTCCTTGGGACCTAAACATATCAGCGAACAGTGGGTGTACATTAGTGCAACTCAGTCTAACTCTTGTGGAGTACAAGCTTGATATATGCATGTACCTATGTTTGTGATGACTGTATCCTCATACAGTCTTACTTTGAAACCAGACGGCTAATCCCGAAATCGGTAAAAATTATGATAACAAATAATCCGTTGATAACAAACGTGTGTACAGATAAATCATGCAAATCACGTTTTTGAATCGTGATGTTAGCGTTGACAGTTCTCGTGGTCCCAAGCGCGACTACTACGCTAGAGGTCCTGGGTTCGATCCCTAGGTCGAGCAAAGTGTTATTGGATTTTTCTATAAAATTCTCAGTAGCAGCTCGGAGTCTGGATTTGTGCCCGGTTAATGACAATAGGCTCGCCCCCTATTATATGGGACCTAAACATACCGGCGTACTGTGGGTGTCCATTAGTACGCCTCTGCCTAACCTTTCGGGGAATACAGGCGTGATGGTATGTATGTAGGTATGTATGATGCGGGGTCTGATTCCCAGGTCAAAGGTGAAATGAAATTCTTTATTGCAATAGCTCGGAATTTGGATTTGACATAAACAATATAACATACAATCACGTCTGTTTTGTATAAATGTACACACATAGTTCGCCATTTGTTGAAGTTCTATGTAATACGTGGAGTGAGCATATTGCCATAAACCGGGCACAAATCCGAATTCCAAACTGCTACTGAGAATTACCATAGGAACACTTACTTGGATTTGAACCATGTGAAAAACGTCAAAGTCAAGAAATTTTGAATGTGAAATATTTGAAATACAACTACTTTTTATGGATTTTATAGCGTTGTATTGATGTTATTTGATTCCTGACGTTTCGGATCCTTTACAGCGTCCATGGTCACGGGTAGACTAAGTTGTTGGACGTCTTATTGTTACAATTACTAACAGCTACCTTACATTTTTGTTAATTATTGGCGAACCAATACAACGCGATAAAATCCGTAAAAAGTAGTTTTATTTCAAATATTTCACATTCAAAATTCTAATACGAGTATTCGCGTAACTGTCAGAAATCATTATGTGAAATATTTTTTTATTTTATAATTATATTATCACCTTAACATTTACAATAATGTCATCATAATATTACGAGTCATGGTCGCAGGTGGTCACAGAATACCTCTGTGTCATTTTTATTAGCCTCTTAGCTTTGTTGCTCGCTTCGGCCGAATACCGGGAATGCCAGCCTTTGCGGCGGACGATTAGTTTACGTGTTACCTTCACGAGCCATTGGCTGTGTATAGCAACATGAGAATTTTTTATCTTTTGTAACACTGGAAAATGAGGTTTCTGCTTCATAATTTTACGAGCCTTTTTACTTGTTTTGTGAATTGAAAAACTTTGACGATTGGCAAAAGTAATTCGTACTAATATTATTCATCATTACCGACCCACGATGATCAAATGATCATACATCATTAGGTACCATGGGTGAATGATGATGAATGATGATGAATGATGAATGTCAATTTACATTCACTCTCCTCAAAATTAGAGGGTTTAGGCTACAGTTAACTACACTAGCCTATTACGGACTATAACATAAATAGATACCAAATATTCAAAACAATATTAGGTGCTTTCAAATCTCGTGTTTATTTACTTACATATACAAAAAACAACTGGTGACGCAGCAGCCGTTTGACCCCTTCCCAAGTTGAAAACTATTTAACCTACATACATGAAATCGGATTATCTACAGAACTTCGCACCTATTTAGATCTCAATTCTTTTGTCGAGAAAGTCGACAACCACTTCCATCTATTCTTAATATTGAACTTGGTTCCCATTTTCACATTTATGTTTTTGATGGGATTTTGTTTTTACGATTTGGAATTATTTCATCCATACTATTGTTATTATTACAGAATCTCGTTAGTACTATACCAGATATATTTGAATTTTTCGTAAAGCCAAAAATATGGAAAATAAAGCTTTATATGAAAAAGTTACAGATAGACAAGTATTAAATGAATAAAACAAAATCCAACACATTTTGAATATCGTGCGTCACTGAATAAAATTGATTGTAATTTCGCGCGCGTGTGACTTGGGCAATTGTTTTTCCATTTCCACTTGGTCACTTCTCGGCTTGTGAACGGACAATCAGTGTGAAATTCCAGAAATGGAAAAAGGGACCGTTTCCCCTGACTAATGTCGCTTTTGAGTGTCCCTGAGAACGCGCCACGAATACTAATATCGTCGACCGTGATTTAGTGTGTTTGGATTTAGTTATGTGGACTTGGAGATACTAGGTGCCAATAGTCTATTTTGTTCTGCAATAAGAGTTTTGTATGATATCGGCGACTAAGACTACGTTATATGACTAAGTAGATATTATCTAGTTTTATTTTATTTTGTACCGACTTCAAAAAAATGAGGTTCTCAATTCAACTGTATGTTTGTTTTTTTTTGTTTGTTACGCGTTATCTCCGTCAATTATAAACCGATTTAGATGATTATTTTTTTGATCGATAGGTCAGAGGTGGTCCCATGAAAATTTGATCAAGATTAGATTACAAAATTCAGAACATAATGACAATAACACGTAACGAACGAGTAAATAATAAAATGATAATGTCGTCATGGTATACGTAAAACTTTACTCGATACCTACTAAAAATGTCAAAATAAAATAAGTTAAAAAAAAAGTAAAACCGCCTTCAAAAACATTAAAAATAATGTTATGTGCGAAACAGTTTCCGTAGTCGGTTTCCGTAGTCGAAATCAAAAGATCCGTTTTTGATCAAATCAAAGGCACCGACTTTCGAAACTGTTTCGCACATCAACATTATTTTGTATGTTTTTGTGTTGTGTATTTTTCCACATAGTTTATTTTTTTTATTAAGAAATATGTGATTAAGTCTATAGTTGGACCCGATAGGTGGCGCTGTTGTTGCGAGTTGCGGGCAAAATCGTGGAGAACACTTAGTATTATATAAAACACTTTTAAGCTGTTTTGATTTATATTATGTACCTACCTAAATAATTCAGATAAACAATTTTAACAACATGTCTGGAGTTTAAGATAATACCGAAATATTTATCTGGGTTTTAATAGATGTAATCTGCATTTATAACGATAGTTTTCGATTCGTTTGCAATTAATAAGTATTTGGTCAGTACCAGATAAGATAAAGTATCTACGTACAACGTGGACATTTCCGTAATGTAGTGCGAATATCGAGATTGTGAATAACAACTAACACATATCATAAATGTGAAAGTTTGTATATTTTGATAAAAAACGGCTGAGCTAGATGATATTTAGACACAGATTTTTATAATCTGGGCTAACACATAGGATTCAAGATGGATCGAATCTTGTAAACCACGTAACGACCTCATCTGCGTGGATTACATACACAGTCTTCGCCAGTATGTTTAGGTCCCTTTTAATAAGGTAGGTAGCGAGCCTATTGCCATTATTAAATAAATAAATATTTATTGCCATAAAGAGACACACTGTAAGGAACGGCTCGACATAAAATTAAATTCTAGGATTTAGTTGAACTCTGGTACCCAAAGTAAGATTCAACTAATCAACCATTTATTT
Source organism: Acronicta aceris (assembly GCA_910591435.1). NCBI lineage: Eukaryota > Metazoa > Arthropoda > Insecta > Lepidoptera > Noctuidae > Acronicta > Acronicta aceris. The sequence continues at coordinate 14,865,766 of OU342771.1, read as the reverse complement.
CCCATTTCCCAGTGCTGGGTACGGGTCTCCTCTTGGAGTGAAAGGGTTATGCTATAGTCCACCACGCTAGCCTAGTACAGGTTGGCAGACTGCACTCGCCATTTAGAAAATCTCTCAGGCATGCAGGTTTTCTCACCATGTTTTCCTTCACTGTTTAAGCGGGTGATAGGTACCTAATTATCGTATGATTTTTCCCCGTGTGGGGACGGGTTAGAATACAGTTCCTCACTGCCATTCAGATAGGCATCTCGTAAGAGCCGAGAAAATATCTGACTTGCTCAGTGGTAGGACCTCTCGGGGTCTGACTGGATGGTGACCACCCTTACGTTGGAGGCTGTCGTAAAGCACTTTGGTGTGTGTTTCTACTTTTCGCATAAGAGCCAGTTCCCCCTCGGTTGCTGCGGCTCCGGCAGTCTGCAGTCCGTTGGGGCTCTTAAAGCTCGGCAACGCATCAGCAACTCCTCTGGTGTTGCAGGTGTCCACGGGCGACGATGACTACTTACCATCAGGTGGCTTGTCTGCTCGTTTGCAGACCCAATCAATAAAAGAAACTTAATTACTAATACGCACATGCTTCTGAAAAGTCAGAGGTGTTTGTTGATTCAAACTTAAGAAGTTTGACTTGGTAGTCCAACGGTTGTATCACTAGACTATGACTGCTTACACTTTTTAATGCAACGTAGATAAAACTAATAACGACGATGTACGGTCAATAGCCTCCCGAGCATACGCTTTAGTACTTACTCGAATTACACAAGAAATAACAGGACCTATGTATGTCTATGCTGTCATTGCTGTTCCATTGCCTAAATAAAAAAACTATTTAAACTAGTATAATCCACAAACCACAACAGAAAGGCTCTGAATATAAAAGTTTAATTTAGACAAGGCCACACAGATAAATTATTGTGAAACCTACAACTGCAGTCGGTTTACTGAAATGGCAAAAATATGTCAAGAACTTTTTTAACAGCCACACATTGTTAGTTAACTTTATTTATTGCTGAAATACATGAATTTTAAAAAGTTCACAATTGAACTAAAAATATTTTGAAGCATTGATATTCGACAATGGACTTTAATTGGACATTATTGGTACTAACTCAGAGGTAACAAGTTCGAATCTAAAGCGTAGGTGGTTACTGCCACTCTAAAAATTTTAGATGAACAAAGATTTGAAGTTTGCTGAAAAATTTAAAACTCGAGAACAATAAAATTTAAACTTCTTTTTTTGGGGATTTTTGTATTTTTTTTTAAATTTTGTGTTGACACACACAAACATTCGAACCTGGAACATCTGTCCGTAGACTTTACAAAAAGAATATTGATGTTCCGATCAAGAATAAATTGGTAATACATATTATATAAGTTAACAGGAGTGATTTCTCTCAAGTCTCTGGTTTTTTAAATAACTCTCGAATTTAATCAATTAGATAATTATTATTATGAGTCTTACAATTAGAAACCTAGTTTCAAAAATATATTTACAAATTTTTCTTTATATTATAATCACTTAAAAATCAACTTAAACCGCCTGAATTTTAAGCAGTCATTCGAGTAAGTGGCAGTAAGATGTAATTATTTTACACTCTGAAGTATATTTTTTTATTCTTTTGGTCTCACCTCCGGCTATGAATCTTTAGTGAGTTCAGGTCGTGCAGTTCATTAGACCCTTTTGCAATCAGAGCTGAGTTGAAAGATTTGGTATTCAGCTTTTTAGCTCAAAAATGCAGTTTTTTTGCGCATTTAACTGTCAACTATATATTGAAAATAAGAACCGGAACTTACTACTAGAACTTAGCTACTTTGAACTGAAACTTTTTTTTAATATTACTTCAGAAAAAAATAACAAGTATTAATTGCCTCATTAGTCTAGTGGTCCTAAGTGCGACTGCTACGCTAGAGGTCCTGGGATCGATTCTAAGGTCGAGCAAAGTTTTTTCTAAAAAAATCTCAGTAGCAGCTCGGAGTTTGTGTCCGGTTAATGGCAATAGGCTCGCCCCCTATTACATGGGACATGGGACATAGGTACCTATTTTTTTGAACTGTCAGTGTACATTAATACGCCTCTGCCTAACACTTCGGGGAGTACAGGCATGATGGTATGTATTAAGTAAAATGCTTTAATTGCTAATGTTCCTAGCATTATTATATAAATGCTAAATAATTTTTACAATGAAATCTTATCGGTATTAAATATCTGTGATTCATACCGCAAAATGGATAAGAAATTCGACAAATTACTCACAAATCGATAACAGTGGCTAAAAACAGTAATGCCTACTATACTCAAGCTAATTTAGTTATCAGAGTGAAAAATACACGATAAATTAGCGAGATTATCGACTTATCTATCGACTAGAAATCAGTTATCCTAACAAGCGTTATCATTTTTTATTGTAAGAGTATTTATAAGGGTCTGCAATCAGTTTTCGTAGTAAAAGCTGAAAGAAAGCCAGCCGCGATGGGTGTTCTTAAATATATTTTGTTCACAATAGTTATAAATAGCGTTTACGGGCGTCGTAGTCTGAATGACGGCCATACTGTGGACTATAGAAGTGCGTTTGACGAGGATTTGTACCAGAATGTTCTTGATTCGGAACAGTGTGACGCTCAGTTGAGGTTTTTAGCGAATGATAACTTGAGATTGTCTTGTGAGTTCATTTTTTTTAAATAATATTTATCTGGTTATTTTTTTTAATTATAGTTGGTTGGTTCGAAAGAAAATAAAGAAATTTGCTCATTAACTAGTGCTACTAAGTACGACTGCTACACTAAAGATCCTGGGTTCGATTTTCAGGTCGAACATAGTTTTATTGGATTTTTCTATGAAATTGTCAGTAGCAGCTCAGAGTTTGGATTTGAGTCCGATTAATGGCAACAGGCTTACTTAGCCCCATTACGTAGGACCTAAACATACCGTTGAGCTGTGGGTGTACATTCTAAAATTCAATCTCAGACAGGATTCGAACCTGCCTCCTTCCGGTTAAATACACCGGACGCTTTAACCAACTATGTAAGCTACCGAGAACACCGTCGAATTTCTACTCCATATACGTCTTGAGGTGACGTCAACAATCTATTTATAATATACATTTCTTTGAACCGACAGTCGTCATCTTAACAAACCAATAAAGTCCCCCATATAATTTTTCTTCAATACAAAAATATTTATTTCATCTCAAACATTGTGAGTATACATAAATTGAGGCAGCTCCAGTAAGTGACAAATAGTACTTACTTGTGTTGGAGCTGTCTCGCTTCTTCCCTTACATTAGCTAAATTGTTAGCTAAAACTGGTCTCATCATTGGAGACCAGTTTAACCCGTTAGTATCTATAATGTACAGACATCGGCCTATTACAATTTTTAGTAAAGGAAACAAAATTTAAATCATGCGGGTAGGGTTCGCGGTGGCGTAGAGGTCAGAGCGTCTGGTATATCAAACCAGAAGACGCAGGTCCGAATCCTGCCCGCGATTGAATTTTTCCTTTACTAAAATAACTTTATAATCTTAGCATGGAAAATGCAAAAAAATCACAAGAAGACTATTACAATTTTACTATATGTATAGAATAGATTTTAAGAGCTTTAGTAATTACTGAATAATTCCACAATCATTTATAGCCGCTACGTTTTCGCGCAGGTGTTCATTTTAAATACCTATTGGTGATAATTTTTATTACCTGATGTTTTAAAAGTATCTAAATCAAACAGGAAGGTATTATTTTAATCAGCTAAAACCTATATGATAAATATTTTATTTTGAAATCATATTAATATGCACGTAGTATTAAGAATCTCCAATACTAGCAACTTCGGCTGCCTTAGGACATATAGGCTATTTTCATTTTTTTAGAGTGTTAAATTCTTAAATAGAACATACAAATCTGGTCACCCTTTCTTTTTTGGGTATGCTCAAGCTTTAGAGTCCAAGCTTTCAACGCTCGTGAGACTTGAGCGTTGAACGCTCGAGTCTTCGAGGCTCATGAGCGTCGACTCAGCTCTCGAGTCTCGGCCTCAGCGCTCGCTTTTACAACACTACTCATACTGACTAAAAACCGCGCGAGCCTTCTTTTGCCCTCTAGTCACAGCTATGTGATTTGTGTCATTCAACGCAATCACAACGGGCGTTGGCACTGGGAGTATGCGACACAGGTACTTCACGAGATAACTGCTCTTAAGAAATACCTATTTCGCAATATGTCGCAGTACGTCAGCCGGAAACCTTACAGCTACCACTAAAGTGACTCGATAGTTTTTGCTTCGAGATATCTACTATAGACTCTAGGCTAGTACCTCTGATCTAGTCTGCTTCAGGTGGGGTCGGCCTCTTTTCGAAACCTGATCTAACTTCGTGATCAATCATGATAAAAGGCTTTTTTTTCCTTCTTAACTCAAATATAATGATTTCAAACATTAAAGTAGAATCAATACATTACAATATATTTTAAATATATGAGTGCAACCCTTACCTGTCTCCCTCTCCCCGAACAAGTGCGCTGCATTTAGATTAAATCAAAATAAAATATGATCCCAATAATGTATTCGATACTTTCTGTGGCCTATTGCTGTAAATCTGCTGACGCTATTTAAGGAGAAAGGGGAGCAGATAATCGCTAAATTAGTGTTTCGACAAGTATGGGTAATTATTTTGGTAGAATGTATGAAAAATAAAACACGTGCACATTTTTAATCAACTGTGTTTTCAGAATTCATTATTCTGATTAATTAGATTTATCAGTGTATAATCGCAATTAACTGACTTATATAGGTACTTATTTTTTAAAATTTGAATTGTCACTTTTGATCAACGATATGGACATGACACATTAAGTTTTTTAAGTAGATGGATTTTGATTGATGAATACTAAAATCAAAATAATTATTGTTTCTGACATTTTATAGTTTTTTGTATATTCTGCAAGACTAGCATAACAGCCGTAGGCATCAATTTATTTCTTAACGACTTGCATGTTTTTCGTTCCACGTTAGGGCGTTCTCATGAAAAAAAGTTGAAACCTGGAAAATAGTTATTTTAGTAAAGGAAAAATTCAATCGCGGCCAGGATTCGAACCTGCGTCTCCTGGTTGGATACACCAGACGCTCTGATCTCTAATCCACCGGGAACACCACCCGCCTGATTGAAATTTTGCCTTCACATTCTGAATTTACGTCATAAGGTGACGTTCAAATCCTGCCCGCGATTGAATTTTTCCTTTACTAAAATAACTTTATAATCTTAGCATGGAAAATGCAAAAAATCACAAAAAGATACCTGGAAAACAGTTAATATATTTTAGTGTGAAAAAAAATAACGATAAAAATATTCTTGCAGTTCTCGACGCCAGCGGCAAGCTTCCGAGCGGCATCCTAACTGGAAACTGGAATGACCTGGGAGACTATCACCAATGTCTCAACATAAACCAACTTCTGAACGGCACGCAGTTTCAGGGCAAATACTGCACTATCACTATTCCATTGGATCAGAACCCTATCAGTATACCGGATGAGCTTCCATCGTTGCCAGAATTGCCTGATTTCCCTGATATAGAGTGGCCTTTTCCTCAGCCAGATAATGACAATGTTGTTGTTGCTGAAAATTATAGAAGACTACAGAATTACGCTCGTGGAATTTCTGGATTTGGAGAGCCTATTGAATCGAGGTATGTAGGTAGCTGTTTTTATTCGATCAGGATTACTTCGAACCTAATATGCGTCAGCGAGACGCGAGCGCGTTGTCATCTTGAGACCTCAGTTGTTAAGTCTTTTATGCCCAATGATTTCACTAGCTTTATTGCTTATATCTGGAACACAATAATATTAGCACATCATTGCTTAGATGTAGAGTATTTAGCAACGCGTTGGTGCTACTCCCCAAGATTCCAATAGAGTCATACCTACTCCATTAGGTGAATGGAGTGATTCTTAAGGGTCCGGCGGAGCTTGAATTGCCCAAAAACGTAAAACGTAATTCCGAAATAAATCGTAATCCAGACAATATTCTATCAAATTATGTTATTATTTGGATTTGGATACCATTAATCTAGGTTCTTACGGTATGATTTCGTCTACTACTAGTTCACTGGATATACAAGACCGAAAAATAGTTCCAAACTTGGTAAAGTTATCAAAAATTGCATTCGCTTATATTTATTTTCAGTTAAGTATTTTGGACAAAATGGTAACGTAGGAACCTAGATTAACGGTATCCGAATCCGAATAATAACAGAATTTGATTAAATTGCGTTAGAATTACGATTAATTTCCGAATTACGTTTGTAAGAGAAATTGGCTCCGCCGGACTCTTAATACTCTAGTAATTACCGACTTTGGTCCAACTTTGACATCCTCATATCGCAATATTGTACGAGTGAAGATTGTATCATTTATTATAAAAGAGAGTCCGTGGAGTTTCTTACCGGATTCTTCTCTATAGGATCAACCTTTTGGAACCGTGCAACTAGAATCATAACGTTTCATATACGTTTGTAAAAGCTTATTTGAAATAAAAACATTTGAACTTGAACTCTTACATGCGGCTGTTTTATGAATGAATGAAATTGGACGGGGCTAGGTATATTTAATTTTATTTTGATCAAAAAATTTACTCAAGCGTTCTTAAGTAGTTTAATACTCTTATCCAATGTTCCACACAATAATATTTTTTATGGATCCTTTATCTTATCCGTTACATTTAAAACTAATAAACATGAAAACCTAAATTATTTGGGGGACAAAGTTGTTTTGAAGAGTGTTATCTATAACCTCGATAACAACTGTTTTTAAAAGTGATTACATTGGAGCATTGGTATGCATTGGTTATATACAGATGCAGTTAAGTAATAATAAAAATTATGTTGTGTTTAACATCGAAATGAAATATGATCATGGTGTTGTGTGATCGTGAGGAAATACTGTCCAATTTAATCCAAGGGATTTTCCTTGAAAGATAAAGATAGACCTAAATTGATATTGATATTATGGAAATTAGAACAAAACATTATGATAATTGCACATTCATTGCCATTCTTTACAAAAATCATATGATTTATGGCTGCTCCTTAATCCTTACAAGGCGTAAAAATGTGAAAGAAGGTGACCTGATATGATTATGTTAATGTAAATTAAAAAACTACTAGGTACTTTTGGTAATTCGAAAATTCCTCACAGAAGACCGGAGAGTCAAACAACGCTTACGTTGTGTTTCGCCGAGTGAGTGAGGTTACCGGAGGTCCAATCACCTTTTAAAAGGCGGGCAACGCACTTGTGACTCCTATGGTGTTGCGGGTGTCCATAGGCGGCGGTATTCGCTTACCATCAGACGATCCGTCTTCTCGTTTGTCCCCCAATCCCATAAAAAAAACTATAATGACAGTAAATTGTATTGCAAATGTTCGCTGCCGCATCTACCTTATTGCTATATTTATTTTAAAAGATAACGCTTAGTATTTTTATAGTGTTACGATACATCTTTTTTTTTGTGACAGGATTTTTCCAATGTTGATTGCGGCTCAATCCCGAGGCATGGTAGCAGTATGTATCCCGGACGTCTGCACTCCCACACAAGCAGTAGACTTCTTCCAGTCCAGGGTTCCCTTCGTAAACTTTACTTTTGGAGAGTATTACTGTCGATTGCCCAATGACAAGCCATTTTCTGCTGCCGATTACACTGCTATGTAAGTTTATATCTCTTTAAAATTATATTTGATTACAGTAACATGTTTTTATTAACAATATTAAGTTTGATGGACTGCCTCATTAGTCTAGTGGTCCCAAGTGCGACTGCTACACTAGAGGTCCTGGGTTCGATCCCCAGGTCGAGCAAAGTGTTATTGGGTTTTTCTATGAAATTCTCATTGGCAGCTCGGAGTCTGGATTTGTGCCCGGTTAATGGCTATAGGCTCGCCCCCTATAACATGGGACCTAAACATACCGGCGAACTGTGGGTGTACATTAAGTACACCTCTGCGTAACCCTTCGGGGAATACAGGCGTGATGGTATGTTATGTTATTAAGTTTGATTAACGTTTTTTTTCAGAGCCCTTCTTTCCTTCATCGGGCTGCTTCTAATCTGTAGCACTGGTTACGATCTTTTCTGCACCTTTGTTCTTAAACAACGTAAGTTTTTTAATTTCATTAATTTTGGTGTAGACAGTAACTAATATAATTTTCAATGTTACAACAGAGTTTAAAAAAAATTTACAAGTAATGTGGGTCGCACATAACTAGTATTCTTGTTAACCCTTCGTGCTAAGCTAAATGCATGTGTTACGTGTGGGTTTACGTCGATAGTGCAATAGGTGGGTTTCGAACCGGCAATCACATGATCGCAAGTCCGACGCCCTAGCCATTAGGCTAACGCCACTTCTAAAGTTAAAACTGAAGATAGAATTTTTAATTCATATACCCTATAAAATATTTAATATTTGATGTGATCGTTCAACAAATTCTGCGTAGATTCTTGACAAAACACACAAGAATTATCAACAACGTTATATACAACGTGACTGTTTAGATTAGCTAATTGCGTTTAATTGCCAGTTGCGGTTTTTAACTTCCAAATTTCGCAGTGAAATGATTTTGTGAACAGTTTTGGCAGTACATTGTTTTTGCTTTTGAATATACTAAACAATAATGAGCTTAAAGCCAGTAACATTGGTTTATGGCAGTATGAGAATCCATATTAGTATACTACACTACAACAAAATATGTAACTACAGCTACGGGGATTTTCCTTTATTGACATACAAAATCTAAATATTTGTTTTGAATTTTCAGCTTCATCAAAAGTCAACAGCCTCTACGCTTGCTTCTCCATCTACACAAATACCCGTCGATTCCTGTCCTTCAAGCCTACGCCTGGCGCTCTTGAGTGTGTCGACGGCATTCGAGCTATCTCAATGATGTGGGTCATCGTTGGACATACCTACAGCATGACTTTGCTTGGTTTCGTCCATAACGTTAGGGATACTCTCACTGTGAGTATTATTCTTTTGATTTTTTTTGCTACAATAACCTGAGTTTTATAAATGTTTAGTGCATCAAAAATTGTGTCGATAGTTATATATTTATGATATTTTCAGTGGCTGTCCTTATTCTCAAGCACATGGGTCAACTCAGCGCCAATCACAGTAGATACATTCTTTTTACTCAGTGGTATCCTCGCCGTATACACCGTTATTGGAAAGATCTCGAGAAGTAAGTATGCTTAGATGTATCTATAATTAAAGCTATTTGAATATTTATTTATCATAACGGGCATTACTTGGCTCAAATACGTATTTACCTACGAGTATATGGTATATAATGAAGTTTTAATAACTTTTTTACAGCTCGATTCATTAGAACTATTCACTTGTTTTACTTGAATCGCTTTCTTCGGATGTTTCCTCTCTTGGCAACCCTAGTGCTGCTACAAGCTTCACTTTTTAACCGCGTGTCAGATGGCCCCTACTGGTTAAATATGGCTCAAGCTACGGAAAACTGCAGAACATATTGGTGGTCTGCTCTGCTGCATATCCAAAATTATGTGAATTCTACGGAAGTTGTGAGTATTTGAATTTCATTTGGTTAATCTTGGTTTTATTCCCAACCTTACTTTATTTTTTTTATTTATCAAATAAGATGCTACTAGTAACTAAAGTAAACCCATTAGATATTTAACACAATCATTGCTTTGCCTAATTAATATATCTTTTAGACGATGACCTTCATCTGTTCTATCAATCTTTGAATCTTCTGTCTCAATATTTTTAACTATATCAAACTGAACCTTTTAAATAAACGTATCTTTTATTTCCAGTGTCTGGTTCAAACCTGGTACCTGTCAGTTGACATGCAACTGTATATCATTTGTCCCATAATCCTGGTATTCATGTTTGGGCACGAGAGGATTGCTTGGATTGCTCTTACCGCCATCATGCTTCTGTCACTCGTGTCTTCTTCTTTGTACAGCTTCTTGAATGACTTCTCTGCTGCATTGGCTAATCCAAGGTAAGATTTAATTTAAAGTTCATTCTAGTTTCGACGCCTAATCTAATGTGAATAATAAGCAGTAACTTAATTGCGACACTAATTTACTCAAAAGGATTAATAATATAATATTCAAAAAGAAAAATGTCTAAGATATTAAAATGTCAACTTTAGCTAAAGGAACTCCTAAAATCTATTATATTCTAGGATTAATTTATAAACTTATAGAAAATATCGTATTGTTTTATTTTTAGCCGAGTTGCAGAATTCCCGCAGTACATTCGTATGTACTACATGAACACTCTCGCTAGGGCACCCCCATTCTTTGTTGGCATGTTTTACGGATACCTCCTTTACTTGTGCAAGGACAAGAAGATTAGAATATCGAAGGTAATATTTTTATTGGTACCTAACTTTTTAATTACATCTCATTTTACATTGTGAGTGAATGTATCGTAAAATATTTCTAGAAGATCCATTTAAACTATAAATTTGGCAACAGATGATTAAAAATAATTTTGAAAATTCTTATAAAAACTGTCATAACTCAGTCTGATCAGAATGACCTATGGAATTTGTATTTACTAATTGAAATCTATTAAGTTAAAATTTTATATAATCCACATCATGCTCATGTTTATCAAAATTTCTAACATTGGTAAACTATACCAGGTCAACGTTGCCCTGTTATGGATCTTGTCCTTTGCCTTGATGGCGTTTTGCATCTTCTCCATCTACCCCGTCATGCAACTGGACCACGAGGCTCAACAGTTCGATAACTTCCTCAACGCATACATGCGGGCAATATGGGCTGTCGGCTTGGGGTGGCTGATCTTCGCCTGCGTTCATGGCTATGGAGGTATAATTATTTGAAACTATGATAATTATTGTCTTGTACTCGTATAGTAGATGATCTATTATTGACAAACACAATATACCTACCCAGAATAACTATGTCATGATTGTATACTAATTTAACTTTATCGGTAAAGAACCTCATTTTGATTTATTTATCTAAGAGAATTTCATGCCATCGAATGTATGACATTTAATCGTCTTTGTGTTTTCAGGCCCAATTAACTGGTTCCTGTGTTTGCAAATCTGGAAGCTGCCCGCACGTTTGTCTTACGCCATGTATTTAATACACGTACCCATTATATTCATCGCCGTTAACAGCTGGACGAAGACCTATTACTTCACCGACGGTCATATTGTAAGTATTATATTCTATTATTCTTTAATATTATAAAATTTACTTGAATACATTTTGTTTTCTTTGTAAATGTTTGCAATTTTGTCTTCTGTCTTTTTTATTCTTCTTCAGATTAAGATGCCAATGCATCGCTTATGTTATACTCAAGAACTTCTGTCACAATCAATTCTAAACTTGAGTTTTCCGTTTACGTCTCTTGAAACAATATTTCCTTGGTTCCAATTTCCGATTCCACAGTTAAGATTTACCTTGCTTTAAATCTAACCTTACGTTTTTTCTTCAACAGTTGTACAGATTTATGGGAGACCTCACGCTGTCTTTCGTTTTTGCTTTCATTCTCTGCATTACGATTGATGCGCCATGCTCTACTTTGCAGAAACTTTTAGTGAATGGTAAGTAAAATTTAAAATAAAATTTGAATGACTTACATTAGGAGTCCGGCGGACCGAATTTCTCTTACAAACCTAATACCGAAAGAAATCGTAATTCAAACACAATTTAATCAAATTCCGATACCGTTAATCTAAGTTCCTACGTTACCATATCATCCAAAATACTTCACTGGAAATAAATGTAAGCGAATGCAATGTTTTATAACGTTATCAAGTTCGGATCAATTTTCCGGTTTTTTAATTCCAGTGAAGTAGTAGTAGACGAAATAGTACCGTAGGAACCTAGATTAGCGGTATCCAAATCCGAATAATAACATGATTTGATAGAATATTATCTGGATTACGATTTATTTCGGTATTACGTTTTTGTTGGCAATTCAAGCTCCGCCGGACCCTTAACTAATAATTTTCTTGATAACAAATATCTTTAAAACATTTTCACATTTAAATCTTACGTTTAGTATTCATTGTAATATGTCCTTAGTTTTTTTGTATAAATATCAATACATACGCATAAGCTTTAATTTCATAATTATGATGATTAAGTCGAAAACCTCAAGACCCATATCTCAATGCTGTGTATTTCTTATGACTTTAATAATCTTATCTTCAAGCTCTAGTTATAAAGGTCTTCAATTTTTATTCCAGGTGGTGGAAGGAGACCGCAGAAGCCCGTACAAGAATCTCCACATGTTACTAGTGCCGTCAATGACAGATTTGTTAAGACTACCTTATAGAAAAACACAATGGGAAGACTGAATTTAATTCTTTTTAATAATAATAATAGATACTTTTAAAATGTTAAAAAGTAGACAATTAAGAAATATTTTACACGAAGGCGTACATAAATTGTACTAGAATTAGGAAGGTATTAAAGATTTTCTTTAAAGTTCCTAATATAGATTATACTGTCGTGTGTAATGGTTTATGTTAAACCTCTTAGCTTATTATATTTTTTAACTATGTAACATCAGATAGAAAATTAAATATTATGAAACTTAGACTGAATAAAAATGTAAAAACTTAAATTAAAGCCAACATGTTCTCAATATTAAAACGTAAGATTACTTTGAAGAATTTGAGTATAACGAGAAAATTAAGATTTTCGTTGACTTATGACAGATGCTAATTAACTCATAATAATTAATTAATTAGCTCAAATAAATTTAGATAGAAGTATTATTATATTTATTAATCTTAAGTGCATTATAAGATCTTTAAATAGTTTTTAAGTAGGTCTTACTAACATGTTATGTAATTTTATGTTATGTTTTTTAACATTATTTAAATAAATTGACATTTTATAGTACAAACTGTGGTATTTCTTACTGTTATCAACAAACTTTACTATGTGATAGCTTATTGATTGATTTCGTTTCTTTCAATAGAAAATAATATAGATATAATGTTATTTTATGAAAATGAATACTTAAGCTAAGAAAAATCTTAGAACTAAAATGAAATGCATCTTGGGATTAACAAATTTTGGGAATTCACTTCCAGTAAGTCACAATTTTATTTCGGATATCTCATCTAAATAGGTAGGTACTATGATTCCTTTTCGAATTTTTTTTTTTTTTGCGGAGACGAAAATTTAATAGAACAATGGGAAAAGAGAGAATGAGGGGAAAGTGTGACTGATTTATTTTGAAGAGAAATTATTGCAATTAAGAAACCTGCACATAGAACCATCATACTTTGAACTTTTACAACATACCATCACGCCTTTATTCCCCGAAAGGTTAGGCAGAGGCGTAGTAATGTACACCCACAGTTCGCCGGTATGTTTAGGTCCCATGTAATAGGGGGCGAGCCTATTGCCATTAACCGGGCACTAATCCAGACTCCGAGCTGCTACTGAGAATTTCATAGAAAAACCCAATAACACTTTGCTTGATCTGGGGATCGAACCCAGGACCTCTAGCTTAGCAGTCGCGCTTGGGACCACTAGACTAATGAGGCAGTCACTGCAGAGTGAACTTTTTCAAACGGTGAATTAATATCTGGATTCAGTATTATTCAAGTTTTCATTGGACTATCTCATTAGTCTAGTGGTCCCAAGAGCGACTGTTACGCTAGAGGTCCTGGGTTCCCAGGTCAAGCAAAGTGTTATTGGGTTTTTCTATGAAATTCTCAGTAGCAGCTCGGAGTCTGGATTTGTGCCCGGTTCATGGCAATAGGCTCGCCCCCTATTACATGGGACCTAAACATACCGGCGAACTGTGGGTGTACATTAGTACGCCTCTGCCTAACCCATCGGGGAATACAGGCATGAGGGTAGGTATGTTCATTAGACTAATGGCTTAGATTCGTTGAAGTTTTGGGTTTGTATTTCTAGGAGAGTTACTTCGGCATTTGCAAGCAATGCAGTCTTAGTAAGTCCAATTTCTATAATTGAAATAAACTTCAAACTGCTAATAGTATAATAGATATAGCTAATTCTACTTTCGTAGTTTTTTTAAAAAGCCATATATGTAAAACATGAAATAACATAATCAACCCATTATACTGTCCCACTGCTGGGCACAGGTCTCCTCTCACAATGAGAGGGATTAGGCTATAGTCCACCACGCTGGCCTAGTACGGCAGACTTCACACGCCATCGAGAAAATCTCTCAGGCATGCAGGTTTCCTCACGATGTTTTCCTTCACCGTTTAAGCGTGTGATAATGAACTATTTAATATGCACATGACTTCGAAAAGTCAGAGGTACGTGCCATGGGTTCGAACTTGAGACCTTTGACTTGGCAGTCCAAAGGTCATACCACTAGGCTATCACTGCTTTTTGACAATGAAATACATATACAATTTTAAGAATAGTATTTTTTGTTGACCCCAAAAGTTCTTATCTTACCATCTGTTGCTCATTCTAAAAACAGATGTTGTTTTTTAACTTTTTTTGAGTCTTCTACTGCGTCCATAATCGCCGTAGCTTTGAGAAACACTATTAATTAATGATGGGATGTATCCTCCCTTGCGGCTGTAAGCAATCAGTGATCCTTGAGCCAATTGTAATAATCATGGAATCACATACCGTCACGCCTGTATTATTATTTTTTTCTTTAAAAAAACGTTGCCCCACACTAGGATTTTCTCCTGTATCGTGGGTGCGTTTACAAACACAAATTCTCACATACACAAACGCCCAGACCCAGAACAACTACCTGTACAACACGTGGCGCAGAAGTCGATCGCTCAACCGATACGCCAATCGTGTCGTCAAAATTCCCCGATGGGTTAGACAGAGGCGTACTTAATGTAAACCCACAGTTCGCCGGTATGTTTTTTAGGTCCCATGTTATAGGAGTTGAGCCTATAGCCATTAATCGGGCACAAATTCAGACTTTCGTATAAATTTCATAGAAAACTCAATAACACTTTGCTTGACCTGGGGATCGAACGTAGGACCTCTAGCGTAGCAGTCGCCCTTGGGCCCACTAGACTAATGAGGCAGCCTTGAAATTATTCCAGTGAACTGCCTCATTAACCTAGTGCTCCTGAGCGTGACTGCTACGCTAGAGTTCCTACGTTCGATTCCCAGGTCGAGCAAAGTGTTATTGGGTTTTTCTGTGAAATTTTGAAAACTTTGAATGCGAGTGCAACCGCGGGCCATAGCAAGTATCTATTATTAAAATACGATGTTAACTCTGTCTGTTTGTTACACTTTCACGCCTAAGGCGCAGAACGAATTTTGGTAAATGTCGGTATACCTAGATCGGGCCTTGGAGAAAAACATAGGCTACCATTTAAAAAATACTTCGGGGTGTAACTGAAACCGCGGGAAATAGTATGAGGTATTTAACAAAAATTTAATGATATCTAACAAAAATAGAAGCCAACACAATTATATTGACGACACATATATATATCATCATATCATAGCGGCTGAGCGATCGGCTACTGCACCCCGTGTTCTGGGTATGATCTACAGGTAGTTGTTCCGAGGCTGGGCGTTTGTGTATGTGAGAATTTGTGTTTATAAAAGTACCCACGATACAGGAGAAAATCTTAGAAAAGATTTTCTAAGACTTAGAAAAGATTTTCTCCTGTATCCTGGGTACGCAACGGTACAACGTTTTAAAAAAATGGAATTTTCATTTGTCCATCTGTCTGTCTCTTTGTACGCACGTCACGTAAAAACATCTGTACAAAATTGAATGCAGCTTTCACAGTTGTATTTTTTTATGGGATAGGGGGAAACGATCAGACGGATCGCCTGATGGTGAGCGATTACCGCCGCCCATGGACACCCGCAACACCAAAGGAGTCACAAGTGCGTTGCCCGCCTTTTAAAAGGGGATTGGGCCTCCGGTAACCTCACTCACTCAGCGAAACACAACGTAAGCGTTGTTTGAAGCCGGTTTTCTATAAGTCCGTGGTATCACTCCGGTCGAGCCGGCCCATTCGTGCCGAAGCATGGCTCTTCCACGTTTAAAGGTTTTACTTGAAATCTGGTGTACTTTTCATTTTAATAAGCTGCCAAGAAGCTAAACTATAATAGTAAGCAAGTACCTATTATATATTATATTATTTTACATAGATAATATGTACAGGAAATATACGTAACTGCGGCGGTACGGCGCAAATATTGAATAAATAAATACAATCTATGATAGCAAAAATAGATATCTACATTGATTCATCTAGCTGTGTGTATGTTCATACTACCTAGTTGATATATTGATCCCAAGTCGGGCTGCTAACCGTGAGGTCCTAGGGACAACGTCAAAATGTGAGGTAATCGGGAATAGTTAGTACCATACATGCACGCCTGTATTATCCGAAAGGTTAGTCAGAGGTGTAGGTACACCCACAGTTCGCCGGTATGTTTAGGTCCCATGTAATAGGGGGCGAACCTATTGGAACCGGACACTAATCCCAAACTCCGAGCTGCTACTGAAAATTTCATAGAAAAATTCAATAACACTTTGCTTGACGTGGGAATCGAACCTAGGATCTCTAGCGTAGCAGTTGCGCTCAGGACCATTAGGCTCATGAGGCAGTTTTAGGATTAGCTTGTGGCAGCCCGGAATATGGTATCTGGTGTGAGAGAGAGAGAGAGAGAGAGTCAATGCTCTGAATACTACTACAATGCCCTATTTCTATCCGTCGAAGATTACCACGACATCCATCATCCATGGTGTCCCAGGGGACAAAAAGCAGTTTTAACTGGGTCGGGAATATATGTCTGGTGTTGCAGACGTCCATAGGCGTAACTGCTTCCGATCAGGCGGATCGCATGCTTGTGTGCCACCTCAGTGGTATAAAAAAAAATGCTAGAAACGACACAAATGAAACGTCACCAAGTACGAGTAAAACCAGAAAATATGACTAGTGTCCACAAAATATTATTTAAATATAACGTTAAATAAAAACTAATACCTCATTTGTAGACATTCTGATAGACAAATCTAACATCTGTCACTCGTAACTCCTACAGTGAACTACAGTGCAAAAGTAATCCTATTTCTTTAAGAGTACGGTTGAAGTTTCTTTGGAGGTAAGAAACTGTATTTTATTATTAATAACATGTAACACTCTTCCTGCGTTTTCATTCCTTGCCGAGGAGTGATGGAAGGAGTCTATCAATATGACGGAAAAGATTAAGGAAAAAAATACCATGAAGATCGAGGAAGTGACCTCAAAACGTAAGTATAAACTTAATATGTATACCTAGTTATTTTAGTGAAGTAAAAATTCGACTGCGGCCAGGATTGGAACCTGCGTCTTCTGGTTCGATACGCGAGACGCTGTGATCTCTAAGTCACTGTGTGTCCCACCCGCCAGATCGAAACGCCTTCACATTCTGAATTTATGTCTTTAAGGTGACAAAAAGATATTTAATATGTATATTTTATAATAAAATAATCTTATGGGATAGGAGGGCAAACGAGCAAACGGATCACCTGATGGTAAGCGATTACCGCCGCCCATGGACACCCGCAACACCAGAAGAGGAGTCACAAGTGCGTTGCCAACCTTTTCAAAGAGGATTGGGCCTCCGGTAACCTCACTCACTCGGCGAAACACAACGTAAGCGTTGTTTGACGCCGGTTTTCTGAGAGGCCGTGGTATCACTCCGGTCGAGCCGGCCCATTCGTGCCGAAGCATGGCTCTCCCACGTGAAAAATATCTCATATTACTTGTAGTTTTAGCATAAATGATTTCCAAAATTGAGCAAAACGTGATCAAAAGATTTTTGATGTCCCATTTTACAGTTCTGAGAAAACTTTAACAAATATTTTTTATTTTAAACGTGTCGCAAATCTGTTTAAAATTAATGGTTTTTATAATAATACCTAATTAAAATGGATATTGATAAAAACACCTAATACATATTAAAGAATGTCGTTATTTCATGAAGTGTCAAAAAGCAGTGATAGCTTATTGTTATGACCGTTGGACTGCCAAATCAAAGGTCTCGACTTCGAACCCAAGGCACGCACCTCTGACTTTTCGAAGTCATGTGCGTATTAAATAGTTAATTATCACGCGCTTAAACGGTGAAGGAAACCATCGTGAGGAAACCTGTATTCCTGAGAGATTTTCTCGATGGCGTGTGAAGTCTCCCAACCCGCACTAGGCCAGCGTAGTGGACTAGGAGTCCTGACAGGAGACCCGTGCCCAGCAGTAGGACAGTATAATAGGTTGATTATACTCATGTACTTGATGTATTCATGTACTTCTACCCAATCACCAATAAATACTTCATAAAAAAAAAGACAAAAATACCTACTACTAAGGTATCTGCAAATTACTGGAATCGAAAAATGTAAAAGATATTTTTTATTAAGAACCTAGTTGTTGCTCACTGTTTCACTTAGCTCCCAAAATAATTTACTTTACAATTCAGCTTCATCACGATGAAAAATGCACCAAATTTTAATTCACACCTCAAGCAATACAACTGTGAAAGCCACGTCCAATTTCGTGCAGTAGTTTTTGCGCGGTTCGCATAAAAATATACAGACAGACAGACGAAAAATTGCTCAATTAAAAACGTCTCGTATATTATATTCTTAAATATGTGCTGATGGTCACAGTATAAATTTATTTAAATTTGCATTTGACATTGGCCAATAACAATTTTAATATATTTTATTTGTATGTTGAAACGTTTTACCCAACCTTGCTATTTGTCCACCTTATTAAATTTTCGTAACCCATAAAATATAACATGTAATATTACCATATTCATCCGGTACCGAATAAATCCATGGAATCGATTACAAAGCCCCAAACAAACAGAGAAAAAAGATTACATATTATCCTAAACAAATACTGGAACCGCGTCAAATAATCCCATGGGATACTAAAATAAGTATGGTCAACCAAAGCGACGTGATTTGAATACAATGAGATTTTTAAACACTATAAATCTAGGTACATAGATTAGAAACCAGACAAAATATTAAATTTGTTTTCATTGTGATACCGTTAATCTAGGTTCCTACTCAACAATTTTGTCCAAAATACACTGGAAATAAATGTAAGCGAATGTAATTCTTGAAAAATTTTCCAAGTTTGGAACGATTTTCCAGTCGTTTCTTCCCAGTGAAGTAGCAGTAAACGAAATGGTAAGTTACCTAGATTAACGGTATCCGAATCAATTTGAGAAAATATTGTTTGGATTACGATTTACTTTGGTGTTACATTTTAGGCTCCGCTGAACCCTTATTGTTTCGTGACAGGTCCTGGCTATATTTTAAGATACTTCGGCCATTTTAAGATTTATCCTTCAAATATGGTTATTGCCCAAAAAATATGTATGTTATTAATATATATTAGAATAAAAAATAAAGAAAATGTGAGCTGTTATATATTAAGTACATATAAGTACTTCAACTACGCTATTGAATTAGGTGTGAACCTGTAATAATAGTTGTATGTGTGTGTGAAAATCTATTCTTATAATAAATCTGTAGAGAGGTCAATTCTGTACATGAAATATATTTCCAAAATAACTATCAGCGGGTGATTAGTGATCGATTTGCCAAAAATGCAATCAGTAAAATTTTTGTCTGTCTGTCTGTCTGTTTGTCTGTCTGCATGTTCGTTATAGAAACAAAAACCACTCGACGGATTTCAACGAAACTTGGTACAATTGTTCTTCATACCCCTGGGCAGGTTATAGTATACTTTTCATCACGCTACGATCAATAGGAGCAGAGCAGTGAAGGGAAATGTTGGGAAAATGAGTGATTCATGAGAAAGGTTTCAAGCTATAAAACATCACGCTACGAACCTTAGGAACGGGGCAACGCAGGTGAAACCGCGGGCGAAGAACTAGGGAACAAAGTAACTATTCCACGCGGACGAAGTCGCTGGCAAAAGCTAGTAAATAAATAAATAAATAAAAATAAAATTTTGAGGAGGTCTGAATGAGTATTCAGACATTCAATTTTATTTTAGCTTAGCTTAGCTTCGCCTAAAATAGGTACTTATATTAATTCGTATTTGGTGAGACTGGAAACCATCTCGAACACAGTAAGAAAAAGGCTAGCAAGGTGAGCTATTTTAAGATCAAAGGTTCTTAAAGCTATAAATTTTACTGGCACATTAGCCTAGTGGTCCTAAGCGAGACTTGGTTCAATTCCCAGGTCGAGCAGTGTTATTGGGATTTTATATAAAATGTTTTGTAGTAGCACGGAGTTTGGTTTGTGCCCGGTTAACGGCAAAAGGCTCGCCTCCTATTACGTGAGACCTAAACATACCAGCGAATGGTACCAGGCGTGATGGTATTGTATCATTCTCACTAGTTCCATTAGTAATTAGTTCCATGAAACTGGGACAGATACAGAATTTCTGATATCTACTCGCACAACTACTCTGTGAAATCGATTACCAGCGGAGGTATTTCCGATCCGGTACGACATGGCAATCTTCAAGAAGCGAGCCTATTCTTTTCTCAAAGGCCGGCAACGAACTTGCGACCCCTCTGGTGTTGTGGGTGTCAATGGGCGGCGGTGATCGCTTACCATCACTTGCTCGTTTGCCCTCCTATTCTATAAAAAAAAATATATTTCGTTAAACAAGTTTATTTCGCAATATATATCTAATACGTGACCAGAACGGAACGATGGGTCATTAAAATCTAATCGGCTCTTATAACTAACTGCTTTCGTTCACATCACTTATTAGATTTGCTCCGTCTACAAAGTTTGTATCGGAATTTTTATTTTTAAAAGATATTAACTCGTTATTTGTTTTTATCAATAAGTTTTACAATAAATGTACAATTAAAATCCAGTTTCGAAGTAGATTACCTACTTTCTTCGAGAATTTTTATTTTCATCTTGATAACTATACGAGATCTTATACCTAAATACCTTTCAAGAATTTTAGCAATAACCGTACTAGCAAAGATTTTAATAATAACCTACATACATTCACGCTTTTTTCCTATAGGGGTAGATAGAAATTACACAACGCCACCCACTTGCCACAATTCTTGCATACGAGCCTCCTTTTGTTCGTCTACTGCCTCATTAGCCTACTGGTCTTGAGCGCGACTGCTACGCTTGAGGTCCTAGATTCGATTCCCAGGTCGAGCAAAGTGTTACTAGTTTTTTTTTATGAAATTCTCAGTAGCAGCTCAGAGTTTGGAATTTGTACCCGGTTAATAGCAATAGGCTCGCCCACTATTACAGGGGACCTAAGCATACCGGTGAACTGTGGGTGTACATTAGTACGCCTCTGCCTAACCCTTTGGGGAATACATGCGTTATGGTATGTTATGTTACATTCAAACTTCTTGTCATACACACTTATACACGCGCTAGTTCCGAGTACTACGCACCTTACCTTTTTGAAAGACCCGATAATGTATGTCTTTTTCCTTCCCAGACCACGGCTTCGGCATCCGGCACGTTCAAATGATCTGCATGTCCTTCTGCATGGTAGCGTTATTGTTGGCGCGTAGCAGCATGGGCGTCGCGATCCTGGCCATGACCGATGTCAAACACCATAACAGTTCTGATGTAGAGGTAAGAGTTTATTGTCTTTGTAATGAAATGATATTTATTTCTGTAAATAGAACATTTAAAGATAATTTTAATAATCATTTTTAAGGACTAGAATGATGTGTCGGCATTTCCTAGCTGACGACCTCTTAAAAGAAACACCGAAACAAACTCAGAGAATCATCATGGTCTCTTTTAAAGTCCAATAATGTATTGAGATGATAAGTATGAGAATATCTGAGTGATACAATACAGGGCAATGTTTGATCCATAGCGGCTTTGAGAGGATCAGTCCCAGCCGACGGCATGCATGCATCAGTCATTGTGCAGCTCAACCATATTATAGAGAATGTTGGACATGCTTCTTTTGCCTGGAATAAACATTCTACTTTTGAGAAAGTAATTTCAGTTCTGCTAGTTAACAATTACCTAATAGATATCTTCTAAAAATTAATTTTTGGAGAGATGACAACTGCACAATTTAGTATTTGCTTCTGCACCACTGGTGGTGGGTTCAATCTCCACAAGGAACAAATATTTCTATGATCTACCTGCAGCCTTGAGTGTTTATAAAAATATGTTTGTAAACACCCACGATACATGAGAAAATTCTAGTTTATAGTAACGTGTGTAAGTATTGGAAATGATTAAATAATTCTTTGAATTCAGACCAATCGGATTAGTTACATATTTTTAGTAGAAAACATTCAATTCGGAGCAATCGGATTTGTAATATGTGAATTCACGATCTTATCATCGTTAGATACTAAGTGACATCAATCAATCAATCAATCAAATCAGCCTATTGCCGTCCACTGCTGAACGTAGGCCTAAGTGACATAGCGGTCAAAAATTATCTTGACATCATTTCTTTATCGCTAAAATTTACTTATTATACCCAGTAATGAGAAGAAAGAAATAACAAAACAATAAAAAAACTTTCAATTCAACACTATTTGCCTATGGACAAAATATAGAGTGTATCCATATTTCAAAATTAAGATAAGCTATCCTAAATAAAGGTAATTAGTAATATTTATCATTGCTAAAATATTTGCAATGACTTATTTAATGACAAAGCTACTACTATCTAGATTTATAATTATGTATGTCAATAATAGAAACATAAAAAATCAAAAAAGTATTAGCTTTGTTATTAAATTAATCATAGCAAATATTTTAACAATGATAAAGATTACTATTTAGCTTTATTTAAGATATCTTATCTTAATTTTGAAATATGAATACGTTTAAATTTTTCCATGAACTTGACGCAATGTAATTTGAAGAAGATTCTTATATATTATATAAATAGATAAATATTACTATCGTCATGCATTGTTACGTGAACGATAACATTGTTTATTGTATTTAAAATGGTATTTACAATGTTTATTATATAGAAAGCAGTAGCTAGATAATTGAATGGGAGTATTATCGTATAATGTATCATCACCATCATCATATCAGCCTATTACCGTTCACTGCGGAACGTAGGCCCCTCAAATAGCGCCAACCATCCCGGTCTTGGGCAGGTCGACTTTATCACCAGTCACCTTCTTCAAATCGTCGGTGCATCGCGTCGCAGGTCATCCCACACTACGCTTGCCCAAACGCGGTCTCCACACTAACACTTGTCTGCTCCATCGGTCGTCTGTCCGTCTGCAGACATGGCCGGCCCACTTTCACTTCAGCGTGCGTATTCTTCTTCTTCTTATAATGTATTAGTTGTTGTTAATTAAATTTTGATTCCAGGTATACGAATGGGATAAAAAGACCCAAGGTCTGATACTCTCATCGTTCTTCTGGGGCTACATGTGCATGCAAATTCCTGCTGGTATACTAGCCAAAAGGTTCGGAGGAAAGCCTATTTTGCTAGTAGCTCTGCTGGCAAATGGGTGCTTAACAGGACTCTTTCCAACGTTAGCGCATGTGGTATGTTGGATCTATATATTTTTTTTACTTTTGCTGTCAAATGGAAAATTTCCTGTAACAAATTAGTAAATATGGTTATAACATAATTATCCTATACATAATATTAATTGAAAATGATTTGCCTTTACATAAAATACTACAGATGAACGATGCATCTCTCAAAGCTTAAGTTCCAAGTTTCCCAGTCCCTTCCTTATTCAATTAGTTTGGAGTAACTTTGCTACATTATAACCGTTATCTTTGAAACTATTTGGTGTAGGTTAGTTTGAATTTCATATTCGAATGTGGATGTTTTGAATTGTAAATTACACCAAATACTAATTCTAGTTTCAATTATTAATTTATTGAAAATGCACCTTTAGCTAAAATTCATATGATAGTTTTTTCTGATTGACTTAAAATACAATCCTGCACTAACAACTAATATTACATTACTTACAGACTCTTACCACAGTTTTTTTTTCATTCAAACATCTAAGAAATGTAGTCTCCGATACGAGCACCAGACACACCGAAGCGTATTCTAAATTTAAATAAAAATATTCCAGGGTGGTTGGCCGCTGGTGTGCGTGACTCGAGTAGCAATGGGTCTCACTCAGGCGTGTCTGTTCCCCGCCAGCCACACACTCCTCGGCAGGTGGCTCCCTACAAGCGAAAGAACAACTTACACTGGAATTGTTTATTCAGGTGAGACGTCAATATTGAAAACAGTGATAGTCTTTCTCACTTTTAGATAATAATAATAATTTATATTTATTACTCTCTCAATTATATAACATGTATTTAAGTTTTTAGAAGAATTATTTATTTTATTCAGTCATTCAAAACAAAAATTATTTTTACTTATAATTATTATAAATGTAATGGAAATCAAGTAGGTATATTAAGTTGTTGTATGGTCATAATGAAATAGTAATATGCAGCATACATTTTCCTTCTTACTTAATATTTTCCAACTTTCAATCTACGTAGTAATTATTTTTGTTTAAATTACTTTACCAGGATCACAAGTGGGCACAATCATAGCATTGCCCCTATCAGGGCTGTTGGCTGAGACAGTGCTTGGCTGGAAGATGATATTCTACGTGACCTCTGCCATCATGTTCCTCACCGCAGCGATGTGGTACTGGTTTTCTGCGAGCTCTCCCGCTGAACACTCAATGATGACTGAAGAAGAAAAGACTTATATTGAAATGGGACTTAATACTAATACTGATAGTAAAAAGGTAAAGCCTACTATTAAATTTGGGCATTTTCGTAACTGCTACAATTGGCAAAAGAAAATGTCTAGTGTAATTTATAATATGTAATGTAATTTTTATGCATCAAAATGAGTATCTTTTTGTGATTTCTTTGCATTTTCCATGCTAAGATTATAAAGTTATTTTAGTAAAGGAAAAATTCAATCGCGGGCAGGATTCGAACCTGAGTCTTCTGGTTAGATACACCAGACGCTTTGACCGCAAAGCCACCGCGAGCCACATTTTCAATTTACGTCATGGTGTCGTTGAAATTCAGAATGCGAAGGCAAATTTCGATCAAACGGGTGGTACTCGTGGTGGCGTAACGGTCAGAGCGTCTGGTGTATCTAACCAGAAGACGCAGGTTCGAATCCTGCCCGCGATTTAATTTTTCCTTCACTAAAATAACTTTATAATCAAAAAGAGTTTCGACATGTTTAGTGTAGGTTGAAAAACACAATTTTGTTGCAAGACCTTAAAGTATATTCTTGTGTGCAGTCAAACTGGGGTATAAAATGGCCACTTTTGATGAATCACTGATTCACGGATACACGGATACACATCGTGCTATATATTGTCAGTAAAATCCTGTACAATACGAGGTCATACACTGGAAATATAATAGCAAGATGATACCTTTACGTATGTAAGAGACGATCAGGATATGTACGATCGCTTAACGTCTTAAAGCTGGACATTCCATTTATTGATTATATGATTTATATTATTTATAATTTTAGGGTGTCCAGCCAACACCCTGGCGAGAAATATTTACAACTGGAGCATTATGGGCCATCGTGGCCTCGCATGTAGGGGGCAGTGCTGTCTTCATTTTATTCTTTGTAGACCTCCCTACTTACTTGGAAAGGGGCATGGAGATATCTCTAACGAATGTGAGTACTTTTCGTCATTTATTATTCCTTTACGATTGTAATATTGGTGTTATTTTGGGACATATTCGTACATTAATATTCATGTGTGATTATTTTGATCTTACGTTGTTACAGAGTGCTACATTATCAGCCTTGCCCTTCCTAGGAATGTGGGTGGGATCAATAGGATCTGGCATAGTTAGCCAGAAGATATACAACAAAGGCATTTTTTCTTTGGGAACTTGCAGAAAAATTTTCAACTCTTTCGGTAAGATCTTTTGTTATGGTAATGATCTTGCTTCAAAATTGTTCGTCATCGACTTTTGACTATATTATGTTCCATTACTATACTTTACCTCGTCATTAGTGCCATAAATAGAGCAAGTTATAGAAAAAGTCACATTCTTACGCTTTAAGTTTTTTTATTTCTTTTTAATGATTAAGTCGTCAAACGAGCTGACGAGCCATCTGGTGGTAAGTAATCATTGTCACCCATGGACACCTGCAACACCAGAGGAGCTGCTGAAGCGTTGCCGACCCTTAAGAGCCCCTACGGCCTGCAGATTGCTGAAAACCGAGGTGAACTGGCTCTTACGTGCAAAAGTCGAAACACATACCAAGGTGCGTTACGACAGACTCCGACGTAAGAGTGGTCGCTAGCCAGTCAGATCTGAATAGGCACGCAATTAAGCAAAAAAATTTATCTGTTCTGGGGCCGTATTATGACGTGTTAACGCCATCATTTTTACGTTGTGAGAAAGAGATGCCGCTCTACATAGTATATTAAATTGTCTCATCTCTCTCTCACAACGTAAAAATGACGGCGTTAACACGTCATAATACGGCCCCTGAAGGTAAAGGAAGGTAAAATTCCCTTTTACCATCAGATACTTATATTGATATGTATATTTGATTTTTTTGAATTATTACTGACTTTATTCATAGCAGCTCTAACGTCCTGTGTTGGTCTCTGTTCTGCAGTATCTCCAATGTTTATCCTGATCTTATTGTTTTCAGCCTTATTTGGAGGAGGACTCGGTATTATTGCGCTAGCATTTCTTGGCCCTGATCACAAAAATATTGTTATTACTATACTAGTGATAATATTTTTCCTGTTTGGATTTACTTCCGCTGGTTTTATGGTGAGTAATTTAGGAGATAAATTAAGGGAATTTGAGTATTAATATTACTATATTAGAGCTCAAAAGCTTTAAAATTATAAAGGATACTTATGTCACCTTGTCAATGGCTAATATTTAATGTGACATCCTGTTTAAATTATCAAAGACCTTTTTGATAGTTTGAACAAAGTTTTTGGTGCAACTCCTAAAATCAATATATTTTTCTTTTTTTTGAATTTTTCATGCTTAGATTATAAAGTTACATAATTATTTTAGTGAAGGAAAAATTCGACTGCGGGCAGGATCCCAACCTGTGGGCGACCTGGTGGGTGGGAGTTGGTAGAAGTGGTTAAGTTTGTCATAGCATCTGGTACCGAAGACGCATATTCGAATCCTGCCCGCAATCGCAGTTTTCCTTCACTAAGATAATTCATTATTTTTTTTTAACCTATTTACAGTCCTTACGAAATAGTTAAATTAAACATAACATACCATCACGCCTGTATTCCCCGAAGAGGTAGTCAGAGGCGTACTAATGTACACCCACAGTTCGCCGGTATGTTTAGGTCCCATGTAATAGGGGGCGAGCCTATTGCCATTAACCGGGCACAAATCCAGACTCCGAGCTGCTACTGAGAATTTCATAGAAAAACCCAATAACACTTTGCTCGACCTGGGGATCGAACCCAGGACCTCTAGCGTAGTAGTCGCGCTTGAGACCACTAGACTAATCAGGCAGTTAAATTATTTTACGATTATACCTTTTATTTACAGGTTAACCACTTGGACTTGTCACCCCAATTTGCGGGTGTCCTGTTATCCTTAACAAACTTTGCTGGAGGTATAGGCAGTATTTTAACACCAGTCGCCACCAGCTTAATACTAAAAAATGATCCGGTGAGTACAATTCAGGAATAACATTATTAAATTTTCTTATAACATAAGCATACCTTCACGCTTGTATTCCCCGAAGGGTAAGGCAGAGGTGTAGGTACAAAACCACAATACGCTGAGATATTTAGGTTTCATATTATAGGGGGCGAGCCTATCGTCATTAACCGGGCATAAATA
Organism: Acronicta aceris; assembly: GCA_910591435.1. Taxonomy (NCBI): domain Eukaryota; kingdom Metazoa; phylum Arthropoda; class Insecta; order Lepidoptera; family Noctuidae; genus Acronicta; species Acronicta aceris. The sequence goes on along the minus strand of OU342771.1, from coordinate 14,837,985 downwards.
CCAACTCTATCAAATTTCATAGAAAACCCCAATAGCACTTTGCTCGACCTGAGAATCGAACCCAAGATCTCTAGTATAGCTGACGCGTTTAGGACCACTAGACTAATGAGGCGGTTTATATATCTTTTATGAAGACGTATTTCTATTTTTCTTCTAAATAATTTTCGTCTTCCATTTACAGTCAGATATCAGCCGCTGGCGGATTGTGTTCCTGCTGTTTGCCTCCATAGGGATAGGCACCAATCTCATCTACATCATATTCGGTAGTTCAGAGCGGCAGGCTTGGGACAGTCCTGACTACAAAGACAGGAGGAAAGCAGATCCAGGTATAAATCATAATTTATATTTGTAATAATATTCCAGCACAATGCTTATATTACTTGTAGGAAGTTTGAAAGTAAAAGTGATAGAAAAATTGAAACGGAATCATTTGGCTTAGTAATGGTACCTAATGGTGACTTGACAAGCCAACAAAATAATGGATTGTATATAACTAAAATAATTAAGAATTAACTTAATGAAGGGATAGGTAGATTATGAACAAAGAATGTATGTGAAGAATGGTAATATGGGGAGATAATAATAAACTTTTATACAAAATCTATTTGACAAATTGAAATTAATCCACTCTATGGATTTTATTGCTTTTTTTATGGGATAGGGGGTAAACGAGCAGATGGATCACTTGATGGTAATTATACCGATTACCGCCGCCCATGGACACCCACAACACCAGAGGAGTCACAAGTGTGTTGCCGACCTTTTAAAAGGGGATTGGGCATTATACTTACATTATTAAATTCCGACATTTCGGAATTTTTCAGAAAGACGAAAAGTCAGTATTTATTAATGTTTAACGCGCTAAAATCCGTTCAGTGGTTTTATTTCAAATCGAAATCAGAACATCATAATTGACTTCAATAATTTAGTAGTCACTTAGGAGTATAAATTAAAATACCAATTAAATTAGCACGGGACGCACTTATTTCTGTAATACCTGACATAGTATTTTGTATCAGGTATTAGATTGAGAAGAAGAAGAAACACATACCATCACGCCTGTATTCCCTGAAGGGTTAGGCAGAGGTGTACTTATAATGTACACCCACAGTTCGCCGGTATGTTTAGGTATCATGTTATAGGGGGCGAGCCTATAGCCATTAACAGGGCACAAATCCATACTCCGAGCTGCTACTGAGAATTTCATAGAAAAACCCAATAACACTTTGATCGACCTGGGGATCGAACCCGGGACCTCTAGTGTAGCAGTCGCGTTAGGGATCACTAGACTAATGAGGCAGTCAGGAATCAGTAAGAATGGGAAAGTAGGCATAAAATAATATAATTAATCTATCTATTAATAAATTAAATTATTTTATTTTATTTTACAGAGGAAATGACACCAGTATTAGATAAGAACAACGGGAAACAGTTGGAAGCAAGTAAATAACAAGAAATAGAAAAAAAATAGCAGACCATTTAACTGCGCGACTGATAATATTTTTTTACGTTGTGCTATTCAAAATCTCGAAAGATTCATTGAACATGGTTATATAAAGTATCAGCAATAAAATTAATAGATATTTATCTGATCTTAATTAATTTAAATGACTAGAACGAAAGAATAGTACAGACCTGCGAAAATAAAGATTTGTAATCCTTTATAATTGTTAGAGTATTTCAACTGAGTTTTCACATATTACCTATTAATACTGTATATAATAGGCTTATTATTCCGACCCTGTAAAAGATGATCTATGAAGAAAAAAACTGGTTTTTAAAATGAACTGTACGTTCTGTTTCGTAATACCTACCATATTACGGGTCCGACGGAGCATGATTTGCCCACAAAAACGTAATACCTAAACGAATGGTAGTCCACACAATATTCTATCAAATTAAGTTATTATTCGGATTTAGTTACTGTTATCTTCTAGATGTTTTATTAGATACTGATATGTTAGTACCAGATGAAATAGGACCGTAGGAACCTATCTACGTTCCTACGGTCGTACGGTACAGTACAGGTACAGTACGGTTATGATGTTATGGGAGTTAGTGTGTATATGTTGATTCTTATTTCGTAGAATACTAGTCTTTTCGTTATGTAGTATGTAGGTATTGACAATGTTACTAAACCTCTCTTGCTATCACTATGCGTTAACAAATAAAAGGAGTGGTTGAATAAAGATAACGTTTTTTTATGGGATAGGGGGGCAAACGAGCAGACGGGTCGCCTGATGGTAAGCGATTACCGCCGCCCATGGACACCCGCAACACTAGATGAGTCACAAGTGCGTTGCCGGCCTTTTAAAAGGGGATTGGGAAACACAACATAAGCGTTGTTTAACGCCGGTTTTCTCCGAGCCGGCCCATTCATGCTGGAGCATGGCTCTCCCACAGTTAACATATTGGAATTTGGAAATGTTCTTTAAAATAATTAAAATATTATTAATGTAACGATCTTCGATTGGTGATAACAAAATTACGGAGCAAAGGACTTCGCTTGCGCAGGTTCAGAGCAAGTAATTCATGAGAGCCCCCGCTTCCTGCAGATATAAATCCCACAATAGTACTGCAATCAACTAGAATTATTTTAAAAGCTTAAAACCAACAATAAGCCTTAAAGTACGACATCTTATCTTTTAGTCACCTAAAAGATTAAAAAAGTAAATTAGTCAATATTTCTAGATGCTTGGATAATTACTAAAATGATATGTTTGAGATATATTACGTTTAATTAAGTATACATTGTACACAAATTTAATTTTAAAAATAGTATGTAACATCGTCAGGACGTGTCGCTAGAGCAAGCACCTTTCCATGCACCTCTGACAAGTACTTCTAAATAAAGAGAATAGTTTTAACAAAATTAAAACCGCAGCTGTTCATGCAAAAAGTTTTAGTTTTACACAGAAACGTGAACACAAAGAGCCTAAGAAAATTAACATAATTGAAATGAGCGCACTTGCAGAACCCGTACATAAATTGTTTTGTTGACAAAAGGTACGAAGTCGTGCCTATTATAGCAATGTGTTATGCGAAGAATGTTGCTTCGATATTACAGAATATACAGTGGCGAACTTTCCGGACTTTGGGTTTAACTGTACAATATGATTCGTAACTGCGTAAACTAACATTATTAGATACAATTCAATAACTATTCACAACTAGCGACCCGCCCGCGGTTTCACTCGTGTTGCCCCGTTTTTTAGTTTTTCCGTGTAATTTGTCCAATTCTTTTTCCATAAAAACCTTCCTCCAAGTTCAAGGAATAAACAAAAATGCCCGAATTGGTCCAGCCATCTTCGAGTTTTACGCTTAGCAACAAATCTTGCGATTCATTTTTATTTATATATAGAGATTGGAAAATTCAGGTGAATCTAACATAGATTTATGTTTCAAATTCTGTGCTTATTTGTAAGAAATGTTGGTGCCATTGTCAAAAGGATTATACCATAAATTAGTACTTACTTAAAATATTATTTTATTTAAAATATGATTAATAGCTTTATTTGTAGGTGAACATTGTATTATTTTAATTAAGATAATGCAGATATTTAAAACAATAAAATTATTGATGAATATACAATTTTTATTTTCACTAATTATTATTTTTAATCAAATAGTCCCAAATAGCCCTCTACTAACCCTACGGCAGGGACTATACAAGTAGGTTTCTGGTAAGATTTAAACATCCTTTATTAATTATGGATTTATGAGAAATAGAAGGTCGACATACGCAACGTTACAGAGCGTAGCTCTGTTTTAAAATTAATTACATTGCAATGTGAGATTTAAGTAATTGTATTTAAAGATCTTAATTGTTAGCAGTATCCCCACAGCTTTCGGCTTCAACAAAGCATCGCTCAGTAGCAACGAGAATTGATATTCTACGCCTATAATCCTATTTAGCGTCTTAATACTATCCTTCATCCCTTTGAGACTATTAATGTTTCTTCGTAAAATCACAAAAGGGTCTGTTAATATAGATGCTTGCTTATGGTTTATTGAAAAAGTGTCAATTAAGTAGATCAATTTTAGATTAATATAATTTTTTTTTCATCAACATCAAACATATTAAAAACAACTGTAATCGATTTAGAAGTCGATTCTGAACAAATTACTTTCAGGTCTTGCGTTTATTCTGTTACAAGTTGTATATTACTTCAGAACGATCATAATCATCGTCATCCCGGTTGCTGTCACATTCCTGGCTATGAGTATATAATATGCAGTTTCTTGCAGGTTATATGACCCACTATTTGGAACCGTGCACTTAATTTTTCCAGTTCAAAAGTACCTGTAATATTCTAATTATAATATGGTCTATGGTCTAATTGAAATAAAGCATTTGATTTTGACTTTAGGTCTTCTTTCAGATTGACAGGGGTTAGGCAGGACTGCAGTCCACCACGTTGGCCTGCTTTACACACTATTAAGAAAGTCCCTCAGGCATACAAAATCATAATTATTATTCCTATTATATAATAATAATTAATAGGAATAATGAATATGATTTTGTAAAGACAGAGATGTGTGCTTTGGATTCAAACCAAATTATGTGGGAGAGCCATGCTTTGGCACGAATGGGCCAGCTCGACCGAAGTGATCTTGGGCCTTACAGAAAATCAAAACAACGCTACGTTGAGTTTCGTCGAGTGAGTGAGTTTACCGGAGGCCCAATCCCGTTTTTTTTCACCAATGTCAGTGACTATAGCCTAAGCCTCTCATTTAGAGAGGACACTCATGTTCAACATTATGACAGTAAATTGGTTGATAAACCCAGTAATATTTTATCAATTTGTGATTTAAAAATTTGAAATCCTAGAAGTCCCTGGATTTAAACTTGGGTCATTTTACACACTCACAGTGATCCAGCGATCTGACTAGTCTATTACTGCTTGTTTTTCTCACCTAAAATACTTACTAAGAAACATTTCCTAGAAATTGTAATATTCTAATAATAATAAAATATATCGTCGTCCCTCACTTCATCTGTAAGACGTGCTCTTAATCCTCCTTTCGAGAAACCTTATTTAGAATTCATTGAAGCTTCAGAAAGATCTCTAATAAAATAAGATCCTTACGTTTTCAAATTAGATTCGTGTTGTTGTGTATTGTGTGGAAATTTTCACGAACAATGACTAACCTTAGCTGGTAAATGTATGGATAACGTCAATGCGTGATGTTTGTCGCTCATCACGTCTACTAGTGCAATCACTAGTTACACACAATCTGTTAAACATAATATACTTTGACATTCTGAATTGAAACCTTTGGCTGTTTCTTGACAACCAAAATTAAGTCTTGAAGTCATCCGATAAGATTTGAATTGGGGTGGCGTAATGAAGTTTAAACTAACTTTCATAGATAATTGTATTTACGTAGAAAATCACTGTTATTTACTCAAAGTTAAGAATTCATTGTTTTAGGAATAGTCTTGGAGATAACGAAGATAAAGTGATAGATGTCAACATATTTTTTTCATCTAACAGTCTATGTAAGACGCGTCTATGTTTTAAAATGTTTTTATTTTGTTTGAAATCAAAATGGATGTTGAATTTTTAAGATATCAGTTTGAAGATGGACATTACGGCGTTATTATTAAAAATGGTGAGTGAGAATTTCATTAAGATATGTAAAGTAAGTTGGTTATAACGGGAATTTTAGATATTACATTGACAAATGTATTAGACAATTTTAATGAAGCTCAAATGCTGGTTTTTGGTAACAGTAGACTCGACTAATATTGTAATATCTATCTGCCGTTCATGGACGAAGGTAACTATTTGTCACCAGGTGGGCTATATATTTTCAACAAGCCTCCTTTTGCAATAAAATAATAAGAACCATGGAATTATGCCAATTTATTCACGAAAATCAAAATGTCGGATGGTTATTTACAAATGATGGTTGAAATATTTGAAAACCACTGGATGCGAGTAATGATAAATAATAAACGATCACAATTGACAGATATCTTTAATTGTAAAATGATACTAATAATTATGTTTCCTATTCCCAGGGTTCAAGGTCGGAGTTAGACACATTCAAATGATGTACATGCTTGCTACTTCTATCACCTTGGGCTTCATCAGAGGTAGTTTGGGAGTAGCTGTGCTCGCTCTGAATGATCAGACGAGACGTGGCGATACTTATATACAAGTAAATATAAATATATTTATTGTAAATGAAAAAAAAAATGAGTCCGGTGGACCGAATTTCGCTTACAAACGTAATTCCCAAATAAATCGTAATTCAAACACAATTTAATCAAAATTTGTTATTATTCGGATTCCGATAGCATTAATCTAGGTTCTTACTCTACCATTTCGTCCAAAATACTTCACTGAAAATAAATGCAAGCGAATGCAATTTTTGATAACTTTACCAAGTTTAGAATGATTTTCGGGTCTTTTATTTCCAGTGAAGTAGTAATACACGAAATAGTATCGTAGGAACTAAGTAATACTAGTGTTGCTGGCATCTATATGCTGCGGTTACCGCTTGCGCAGGCGGCCCGCATTGTCTTTTCAATTCTCATAACAATTAAAACAAGTAATAATAGGAATGAACAAAATATTTTAAACTTAAAATACAAAAAAAAAGTAAAATAATTTAATTAATTTTCCATAAAACATAAGTATTTTTAGGTACACTTTGAGTATTTGTACACGTTATGTTACTAAGTTTAAAGCTTTCTGGAATAGCAGATAAATAATTATGTGTCTACAAAATGTTAAATAATTGCGTTGCATACTGTCGTCACTACTCCAATATTTATGTACCTACAATCATGTAATGTAGGTACCTTTATTTATATAAACGTGTTAAATTCTTTCCTATATAACTACAGACAGTATTGACATTCGTAAACATAAATAGTCCTTACTATTTAGTTATGAATATTTGTATCTCTCCTTTTCTCTCTCATTCCAAAAGTAAGTTGAACTTGTCGAGGTATAACTAATTGGTTCAAAGAATCTTATTGGTGGAGCTAAACACAAAGTTACTAATATGTATTAACTATGTATATATTGTATCTTACACAGTTTATTACAACATACATTTTCTAACACATTATTTCAGATTCACAATTGGGACAGTAAAATCCAAGGAGCTGTGCTATCATCATTCTTCTTTGGTTATGCTCTGGCGCTGATTCCTTCTGAGCTGTTTTTGAGGAAGATTAGTGGGAGACTGGTTTCCACAGCTATTTTATTAGTCAATGGAGCGCTATGTGTGGCGATGCCGACTATTATCAATAAGGTAAATAGTCTCCAGGTCTTATTTTGTTTACTTGTTTTTATTGGACGTCCTCCAACGAGATGGACAGACGACTTGCTAAAGGTTGCGGAGAATCGTAGGATGCAGGCGGCATGTAACTTATGGAAGTCTATGGGGAGGACCTTTGTTCAGTAGTAGATGTCTTTCGGCTGTTATGATAAAAAGGTTTTTAGTCAATATTTAATTGTGATTGTAAAAAAGCGACATCTAAATTGGTAGAACGTTGTACAATTATTCCATTTTTTTTCTAAGTTCTTAATGAATACCTACCGTAGATAGTTGAGTGCAGAAAAGCAAATTGTTGATTCCTTTTCCATTTTTTTATGACAACCACTTTCCGTTTCCACTGAAAATAAATAACTTTATTTTTAAATGTCAGGGTGGCTGGGTAGCGGCGTGTAATGCCAAGCTGTTCATGGGAATGAGTCACGCCTGCTTCTACTCAGTGAACCAGTCGCTCTTCGAGCAGTGGCTACCACCTAACGAAAGAAAGATATTCAACTACATCATTTACGGAGGTTTGATTCAATTAACTTTTTAACAATTTTCATCCACACTTGCATCAATTTGACTGTTCGTTTATCTTCAGTTTAGTTCACCTTAGCACTCTCATTATGGCGCGGCGCGTTGCTGAATCCGAAGCAAATATTTGTGGGTTCCACGGATATTCGTTTCGAGTATGGGTGTACTTTATGTACAGTAAACGCTCAAAAGTCCATAAGCACGCTAGTTGTGAGATTGCCTATGGACTTTTGGTCGTCACTGTACGTTAATTGTATGTTTGTAAAGTCTCCCGCGACACAAAGCTTGTTCCCTAGTGAGGAGTGTGTATATATAATACACTTTCAGAAGAAATAAAGGAAAAACACTGTTGGCAAATTACATTAAATCGAGAAATTCTTGACGACAGGTTTGGCGTAGCGGCTGAATGTGCGGCTAATGCGCCACGTGTTGTGATTTCAATCCCCACACGGAGCAAATATTTGTATGATCTACAAGTAGTTGTTCCGGGTCGGGGCGTTTGTGTATGTGAGAATTTGTGTTTGTAAACGCACCCACGATACAGGAGAAAATCCTACTGTGGAACAATGTTTTCTTAAAAACAAACAAAGAAATCTTCATTTGTATTTCGAACCTTCGTTGGGTTCGAAATACAAATGAAGACTTATGCTTACATGTACCTACTATAAATCTGACAGATTTTAGGACAAAATATCTAAAGATTCAACTACAGAAGCTCGAACCTAGAGTACTTAATTTTCAAATTAAATATGTTGATCACTATACCTATCTAATAGACTACTTATGTGAAGGAAAATTTGGCATACGTGGAATGATTAGTTTTAAGTAGCATAAAGTACATTATGTAATATATTTAAACAAACATACCATCCTTACTAATATTATAAACGTGAAAATTTGTGAGTATGGATGTTTGTTACTCTTTCACGCCAGAACAGTTGAACGGATCTGGATGAAATTTGGCACAGAGATAGATTATATTCTGGAATAATATACAGAGGCTACTTTTTATCTAGGTCGGACCCAATTCTAAAGTCCACGCAGACAAAGTCGCGGGCAGAAGCTAATTTACAACCACAGTTTGCTGATATGTTTACACCCATAGGTGCCATATAATAGCTAAATAAGAAGCGATTCTGTAGCCATTAGTCGTGCACAAATGCAAACTCCGAACTGCTACTCACAATTTCATAGAAAAACCCAATAAAACTGCTCGACCTACGACAGTCTTGGGTTTGATTCCCAATCAAACCCAAGACTGTCGTAGACGTCGCACTTAGAACCACTAAACTAATGAGCCAGTCAATAATTAATTTAGTAAAAATTCACCATAATAATTCTCATTTTATGGTTGAAATATCTTAGGTGATGAAGAAGAAGCAAGTGTTATTATAATTTCGAATCTATCGTCTACCCCAGAGAGAAAATCCCTGTATATTTTTTTATAAAAAGAAAAGAATGCAAGACTACAGTCTTGCCATGCATACTAATGTCTTTGAGTTTATATATTTATATATAACTTCAACAACTTTTAAGTAAAGAAAATTCTATTTAAAGTGTTAAGAGTCCGACGGACCGAATTTCCCATACAAACGTAATACCAAAATAAATCGTAATTGAAACAGAATTTAATCAAATTGTGTTATTATTCGAATTCTAATACCGTTAGTCTAAGTTCCTACTCTGCCATTTGGTCCAAAATAGTTCACTGGAATAAAATGTAAGGGAATGTAATTCTTGATGACTTTACCAAGTTGGGAACATTTTCGGGTCTTTTATTTCTAGTGAAGTAGTACTACACGAAATGGTGCAATAGGAACCTAGATTAATGGTATCCGAATCCGTATAATAACACAATATGATAAAATATTGTTTGGATTACGATTGATTTTGGTATTACGTTTTTGTAAGCAATTCACGCTCCACCGGATCCTTAAATGATATATTGGAATTCTTAAGGCTCCTGGTCCTAAGTACAACTGAGGTCCAGGGTTCCCAGGTCTAGCAAAGTGTTATTGGATTTTATTGTAAAATTCTCAGTAGCAGCGATTTGTGTCCGTTTAATTTCAATATTCTCGCCCCCTGTTACATGGGACCGAAACATACCGGCGAACTGTGGGTGTACATTAGTACAACTCTGCCTAACCTTTCGGGGAATACAGGCGTGATAGTATGTTAAAAATATTGTTATATACCGGAGAACTTTCTCCTCTTTGATGTCAGTTAAAATATAATTCATTACGCTTTCTGTTTTAATTGGGTAATAATGTTTGGAAATATGTCTCTTTAGTGATTTATTCCTGAAAGCCCCTGAAACTTAATTAGCCGAGTCTATAATCACATTTTCCTTCTTTGTATAATTAGTAAAATGTAAATGAACTGAACATAATAATTATGAAGAAAAAAGTAAAAAGAAACGAGAACATTTTCTATGGATATTTAGATGTATTTTGAATGGCTCTCTGTAGTTTCTGCCTGCCCCTCTGAAAAATTTATGCCCCAGCGTGATTGTATGTATGTTTTTAGTTTTGTTAATATTGAACTAGCAAACCGCCCTCGGATTCACCAGCGTTGCCCCGTTCCTATGAGTCGTAGTGTGATGTTAAATAACTTAAAATCGGCCTCATCAATCACTCCGTCCATTAGTGAAAACCGCATGAAAATCATTTCATTAGTTTTTCAGTTTATCGCGAACAGACAGAGCGGGAGACTTTGTTTTATGGTATGTAAGGATGGTTCTATAGAAAATCAACTAGTCTATCACCGTGTAGTCACGGTGATAGACTAGTTGAAACAGAGAGGATAGAGTAGTCTCTATCCTCTCTGTTTTCAATAATGTCATGAATTTCTAACGTTCCAGGAGTCCAGTTAGGCATAATTATTGCCTTCCCAGTATCAGGACTGCTATCATCAGCCCCACTGGGTTGGGAGCTGGTGTATTATTCGTTGGCAATGCTTGGACTGTCCATGGCGATTATAGTGGGCACATTGACGGCCAGCTCGCCAGCGGAGCATCAGGCTATTGGAGATTTGGAGAAAGAATTTATTGGAGAAACCTTGAATTATTATCGCAAGGTAATATTTGATTCAATAAAAAATATATATTTTATCGGTCACAACTCGCAAGCGCTGTTAAGCGTAAAGACCGAGGTTCAATTCCCAGGTAAAGTAAAATGTTTTTGGGACAACTAAAATCCGTAGTAGCTCGGCGTATGGATATTTGCCCAGTTTAAGGGAATAGGGAAATAGGGAAAACGTATATAGGGGGTCTCCCTATATACGTCTCATATTACAGGGAATCTAAAGAAATCGGCGAACTGTAAGTATAATACAACTTTTTTGTGATTTTATTGCATTTTCCATGCTAAGATTCACCTTATGACGTACATTCAGAATGTGAAGGGAAATTTCGATCAAGCGGGTGGGACTCGCGGTGGCTTAGAGGTCAGAGCGTCTGGTGTATCTAACCAGAAGACACTGGTTCGAATCCTGCCCGCGATTGAATTTTTCCTTCACTAAAATAACTTTATCGTATAATATTTTTACAATTAATAACTATACCGATCAGAAATAATTGATTTTCATGATGAAAGATCATTGTGGGAAATCTTGAACATATTAGAGAAATCCAGACCTGATGTATTTAAAGATATATGAGTCGACCAACCCGCACTAGACAACAGACCGAAAGGTTTTTGTCTTCTCCTTTAGCTAATACAACACATTTAAGTACTCATTAGTATCATTATTCCAAAAAACTTATTATTACTAAATATTTTATTGTTCCAGAAAGAATTAACCCGACCGTGGCGTGATATTCTGAAGTCTTCTAAGTTCTGGGCGGTGACCGGCGCGCACGCAGCCAGTAATACCGTTTTTATTTTCATCTTAGTACACATGCCTGTTTACTTGATGATGTTTGGAATTTCATTGCAAGATGTAAGAACATTATACCCAGAATATTTTATACTACTATATTTTATTTTATGCAAGAATCGTAGCAAGTGGCAGTCTATAGTTTCTGCCTACCCCTGTGGGAGAAAGGCGTGAGTGTATGTATGTATGTATTTTATACTACTTTTACGAAAACATCTACTTTTAACATCTTGATTGATAAACAATATTTTCTTTAATTCTTATGAAGAGAGAAGTACCTATCCACCATTAGGTACGTCAGCAAAAAATATCCCACCCCTCGACCCTTGTTCAAGCTGAGCCACTCACCCGCCGAGCCAGTATCTTTAAATTCACTCTTAAATCATTTAAGAGGATATTTCCAAAATTTACTGGATTTTCATTTCAGTACATTTCTTTCAGTTTACACGCTATGAACATAATTGTTAAGTAGGTATATGATTTCTGAGAATATATAATCTAGAATCGCATAAAAGGAAAACACGATAGCATGACATTTTCTCTATAGAAATAAATCGTAAAGTAAGCTAGACATATTCCGTGCCTCGCCACCATGTCCAGTTACGCTATAAAGATTCTCTTAATCCACAGCTCACGTTCATTCTGTAAAAATTTAAACACACCATGACCTCTAATTTTGTTACTGTCTAATTTCAGAGTGCTTGGTACTCCATGTTGCCTTTTATATTGATGGCATTAACATATTACATAATGAACCCACTCATTGACTGGGTATATACATTACGATTCGTCCATTATATCTTTAGTGCAAGTTTCTTCAGAAAAGTTATAAATGCTTTGGGTAAGTTAATACGTACTTACTACGTAGTATTATTTATCACTATATCACTTATTACGTTTAAGTGACAATTGATAAATTAGTCATAAAAAAAACATTGCATTCTTCAAACTACATTAATTAAGTCAGTTAATGAAGAATGCAATGTTTTTCAAAAAAATTAAATTAAGAGAGTTTTAGTTGAATTACTTCAAATTTGTATGAACATTGGATCTGTTATCGCCAATCACTTAAAATTTGATTATAAAAGATAATCTACCATTAAGTAAGTAAGTAGGTACAATTGTGTTTTTTGAAAAGGGGCAAGTTTTTTGTCTATTGAGAAGTTGTGGGTTCTTTAACAAAAACAAATCTAATAACCGCCCACTAACTAAAGTAACCCGTAATATAAGGCCGTCCTCATATTCGTGTGCCAGAAAAATAGATTCTTCACAAGCCAGTTTTCAATATAAATGTAATTTATTCAAATTATTTCGCAGGTGGTTTCGGTATTGTAATGGGATTAACGATGCTTTCAAACTTTCCGCGTGACTGGGGCTACCCAGCGATCACCGTGTTATCCGCGATATTGGGCTTGCTAGGTTTCCAATTTTGTGGATTTTTGGTGAGTTGCGAACCCTTGATAAACCTTTTTATTTAATTGAATTAGGTAACTTCAAATGTTCTGTTTCTATTGTGAACTAGTGTTAAATGTTAACTAATGTTAAACTACGGGAAGGTAGAGGGACACCAAAAAAAAAATGGATGGATTGTGTTAAAGGTTATGATGAGAAAGAGAGTGAAAGATGATGTGCCGGCTAATAAGGATGTATGGAAGAAAAGGACATGCTTTGCCGACCCAAATGAACTGGGACAAAGGCAGGAAGATGATGAGGATGATAGTATGTTGCTAACCATTGTAATATTTTTAAGACAACAGGTAGCCTCGGTTCTTTCTCACGCTCTTGTCTATCTCTACACCAAAATTCGTTTAGCCGTTTAGGCGTGAGGTACCAAACAGATAGAGTTTCGCATTTATAATATTTTTTTTTCGAAAATATCGTGGTCCGTAATCCTTAAATTATATTATTACTTAATAATATTGTTGTGAGTAATTTGCATAAATAATTACCTATCACACCTCTAACCATAAGATTTACGCATTGTTCACGGAATCCTCAGTTCGCTGATGTGTTTTAAGTCCCACGTAATTGGACGCGTACCTACATTTTGCCGTAGCTGCTAGGTACTAAGAATTTCACAGAAAAAAACCAAAATAATTTTCTCATTTTGGACCACAATGACTAGACTACTGGGCAGTTATTATATACTTATTATTTTTTAAGAGAAACTATGATATTAAAAGCTTCGTATTAAAAAAACAACATGAATTCTTTTTAGAGTACCTACAAGGACATGTCGGAGAACTACAGCGGGACTCTAATGCTGATATCATGTACAGTCAGTAGCATTATAGGAGCAGCAGTGCCTTTCACGACTGGACTAATACTTGGTGATGATATGGTACGTAATACGTGGTATAGATTACTTAGGAAAATAGTTTTTAATACTTAATACACAAAGTTCATTTTATATGCAAAAGTAGCAGTTTATTTGCGAAACTGTATTCCGTACAAGGCTACAGTTTCGACGAAATAACAGTTATTTTAATTTATCGCATGCCTGAAGTTCATCGTCATAATGTCAGACAAAAGAGGTCGACTGCTGAAAAAGGCTTAAACACTTCCATAAGAACCGGTTATGTAATAGGGGACAAACCTATTGCCAGTAACGGACATAAATCTAATCTCTGAGCTGCTACTGAGAATTTCATAGAAAAACCCAATAACACTGTTCAAATGGGGGATTGAACCCAGGACCTCTAACATGGCAGTCGCGCTTGGGACCACTAAACCAACGAGGCAGTAAGCAGTACGCGACTAACATAAATATTATATACTATGCCAAACATGCCATGTTTGTAGTTTGAGTTTCCGTTTGTTTTCAGTTCGATTCCCGGCACTGGCGAGTAGTTCTGCTAACGTTGGCCAGTCTGTATATTCTGGCGACCGTTGCTTACACTGTCTTCAGCAGCAATGAGAGACAGGACTGGGATCATATCACAAAGCATCGGATTGGACATTACAATGGTGTAAAAGGTATGTACACAAAAAATATTACAAAAATTGTCGTGGGAGAACCATGCTTTAGCACGAGTGGGCCGGCTCGACCGGAGTGATACCACGGCCTCACGGAAAACCGGCGTGAAACAATGCTTACGTTGTGTTTCGCCGAGTGAGTGAGGATACCGGAAACCCAAACCCCTCTTTTAAAAGGCCGACAACGCACTTGTGAATCCTCTGGAGTTACGGGTATCCATGGGCGGCGGTAATCGCTTACCATCAAGCGATCCATCTGCTCGTTTGCCCATACGTTTGCTCGTTATCCCATAAATTAAATAAGAAAATTATTCCTGTGTTACCATTCTATTAGACAAATATAGTTACAGTAGTGGTTACACGTCATAATCGTGGTCACATGTCGCTATGCCTAGTAGTGGGTGATTATAAATGATTGGTATAACCCAATTACTTTGTAGTACTAATGTTGATAATCGATTATGGATTTAGTAACCAATATAATTGAAGGACGTTACTACTAATCCTGATGTTAAAAGTCGAGACTCCGTAGTATTAACTATTACTTCTAACTATTGAAGTATAGTTTATTAAAATTATACTTACGTTTATTGTAAAATAATATTATCTATAGGTACTAATCTTTTTTTACGGGTTTCAAGTATTGTTGTGTATGGAGTTCTTGCTGGATTCTTCTCCATCGGATCAACTTTTTGAAACCGTGCAACTGGAGTCACTAACATTTCGTAGACGCTTCTAAGGATTATTTGAAATAAAAACATTTGAACTTGAACTTATTAAAATAATTCAGTAAAAAAAGTAGATAGTCTCTACGTATGTTTTTAAATTCTTCGGTTCTTTTTAATAAAATACTACAGCAGCTTATATGGTACGTTATTTAGCATTGTTGTGAATATATATTCTAAACAGCACCTGAGCCGCTCCGCATAAAGTCTTTATTAATCCGCGTTTAAATATATATGCGGTTTTGATTAAGGTTATGTATTATAAAGGATTCAATTTATATGATTCGACCTCAAGAGTAATATTTTATGATGGTTAATGAAATAAGCCGCGAGTGTTTAGTTGTTAGAGCCCTAGCCTGCTGCGCATATTGGTCGGAAGTCAAATCCAGGGTCGCTCTTTTTTTTACTATTTAGGTATTTAATATTCACGACTAAGAATAAGGAAGAGGTGGACTAACGTACACCCACAGTTTAACGACAGGTTTAGGTTCCATTTAATACGAGGTGAGCCTATTACCATTACTCCTAGCTGCTACAGAGAATTTCCTAGAGAAAGCCTCTACCGTAACAGTCGTGCTCAGGACCACTAGTCCAATGAGGTATGTAGTTATTATATGTATGTTGATATGTATATTATTATGATAACTGCCTCAGTCTAGTGGTCCCAAGAGCGACTGCTACGCTAGAGACGCTGGGTTCGATCCCCAGGTCCAGCAAACTGTTATTGGGTTCTGTATGAAATTCTCAGTAGCAGCTCGGAGTCTGGATTTGTGCCCGGTTAATGGTAATAGGCTCACCCCCTATTACATAGGACCTAAACATACCGGCGAACTGTGGGTGTACATTAGTTCACGTCTGCCTAACCCTTCGGGGAATACAGGCGTGATGGTATATTATGTTATGACAGTCACGACTAGGCTTAGGAGGTATGCAGTTATTATATGTATATTATTAATATGATATTTTTACAGGCGTTCATCAGGTGCAGTTAAAAGAATATGGACATACTAACTTGGGCCTACAAAAAGGAGATTTGGACACAGCGCTGTGACAATGGAATCATTTTAATAAACTCGATTTAATAATATTATTTGAATATTGCAAGGTTTTTTTTTTATTTCTGGTGAGAGAACAGACACACACGTATAAAAGATTATTCAAAATATTATTTACTAGCCTCTCTAAACTACCTTCCCAAAGGAATTGAGAAGGTAGTGTATGCCTTTGTACTAGGGCCAATCTGTCACTAATAGTGACTTCAGACTAGAATTGTTTTAGTGGATTAGGTGTGTAACAAATAGACAGAAAGAGTGACATACATTCGGATTTATAATATTACAATGGATACACAGGTTGATTTGGTTTCTCTTTGCCCATTTAATTGCCACTTTATAACTAGAAAAGTAAATATTTACCTACCTTAACTGCTAATCAATAAAATATATTAAAAATAAAAAAATCGAATGATGTAATGGTAACTGCCTCATTAGCCCAGTGTTCCCAAGCGCGACTGCTACGCCAAAGGTCCGGAGTACGATGCCCAGGTCGAGTAAAGTATTATTGGGTTTTTCTATGAAAATCTCAATAGCAGCTTGGAGTTTGGGTTTGTGCTCGGTTAATGGAAATAGCCTCGTCCCCTATTTCATGGGACCTAAACATACCGGTAAACTGTGGGTGTACAGTGGCGACCAAAAGTCTATAGGCAATCTCACAACGCAATAGCTTGACGTTTAGTTTGCCTTCTATTCATTGTCGTTAACAAGTGACATGCACTGGCTGTATCGAGCTCACTCGTACTGTTCATAGCAATGTAATCCTTAGCGTGCTTATGGACTTTTGAGCGTTTATTCTACATTATGTACGCCTCTGCCTAACCCTTCCGGAAATACAGGCGTGACGGTATGTATATATAAATAATATTTTGTATGACCTACAGTAGCAGTAGTTGTTCCGGGAGTACATAATATAATAATATATATATATTCTATGTGATAATTTGTCTGTAAATACACCCAAGACAAAATTGAAAATGCTTTTCTCAGTGAAAATCTTTCAGTTCCCGTCAGTCATTTACCTCATCGATGCTAAAGAAAATATTTTTAATAAACCATCAACATTTTCTCATACTTTTTGTAGTAGCTGCAGTGTTTTAATATTTCAGCCAATTTTGTAAGCGAAAGATGAATGAAAAAGGATATTTATGAAGCTCGCCTGGCGGATAAATAATAATTACTTGCAGCAGGTAGGTTTACCAACGATGTTCTTTTTTTGGTAAATAGTCGAGATCTACCGCTCTTTATTTTTGTTCTCACGAATCAGCATATTCCTGAGTTTTAAATCGTATTTTTCGTTTTTTTTTTGTGTTCTTCTTTCTTTCTATTTTGCTAACAAGTTTTAAACTAAAATGAATTGTATATGAATGGATGTTACTTAGTACTGCGAGTCCGACATACCCTGTCACTCTCAGCAACAGATGCCGATGCATATAATAATTCTATCGACACACCTATTCAAACAATAATAATCCTGCTTTTATTTCTTGTCTAATTGAACCTTCACACGTTTCTCCATTCCACGTGTTATTGGCTGAATTGCTGGCAAGCTTGTCATAAAAAAAATCAATAATGATGAAGCTTAGGACAAGTCATATTGAAGCCTCCATACTGTAGCTTAGGACAGTAAATTTAATTATCCCTAAACTGAATGAGATCATCGCGCTCTCCAATTTCCACAAGTACTTACAATAATATTAATTAAACCTACATCGCTCTGTAACTGTAACTTTAATCCTAGAAATGACTTACCAAAATATGACAACCGAATATAAACCGTATCTACAAGACGTAAAGACTTTAATACTGTCAATCAAGGGTGGTTCTCGATAAGGTCAATATTTTGCGAGGGCTCTGTACTGCGTCCTTTGGGATTTGGTATTTAGTCTCTAATAAAGTCAAGATCCTGCTCATTGCTGTTATGAAGAACTTGGTATCAACACGTAGGTATATTTTTGAAAAAAAAAAATGTTTTTTTTCGCGCGTTTCCTTAAAAAAATGAGAAAATGTACCTACTTAAAAAAGACAACGACACGTTTGGCGTAGCGGTTGAGTGATCTGATCGGCTTTTACGCCACGTGTTGTGGGGTTCGAACCCCATACGGAACAATATTTGTATGGTCATATTTACATGATGATTCAGATAGTTTTTCCGGGTCTGGGCGTTTGTGTATGTGAGAATTTGTGTTTGTAAACGCACCCACTATACAGGAGAAAATCCCAGTGAATGGCAAAGTTTTTAAATAAAAAAATACCGTCAAAATGAGAAAGAAGGCGCATCGTCAATATAATGACAAATATCAGATGCTCTGTTCCATTTTAGTTGAATGTGAATTAGTGAGTAAGGCAGTAGGACTTACGACTAATCACATTTGGCTGTTAGCTCTCGCGCCGTATCGACAACGTAATTATCTCACAATTCAATTTCATGTAATCTGATCAATCAAGGGGTCATTGCACTGGAATGATTAATACATTTGATTTCATGTGAATAATAGGGATGATGACTGGAAACATAACATACCATCACGCCTGTATTCCCTGAAGGATTAGGCAGAGGTGTACTAATGTACACCCACAGTTCGCAGGTATGTTTAGGTCCCATGTAATAGGGGGCGAGCCTATTGCCATTAAACGGGCACAAATCCAGACTTCGAACTGTTACTGAGAATTTCATAGAAACCCAATAACACGTTACTCAACCTGGGAATCGAACCCAGGACCTCGAGCGTAGCAGTCGCGTCGAGACCACTAGGCTAATGAGGCAGTTGTGTTGTTATGATGTTGTTGAGCAATATGATAAATTGTATAATCATGTGGTTGTGTTGGAGTTTAAATTGTTAACTAGTAAGGGCTTTTGCGGGAGGAGTCATAAAAGAGAGAGAGAAACCCCGATTGGAGTTTCTCATAAGTGTTTTAAACAATATATACTCGTATTTTATAAGTTTGCAAACGAGCAGACGAGACATGATGGTAAGTAGACCTATGGACAACTGTAACACCAGAAGAGTTTCAAATGCGTTGCGGAGCTTTAAGAGACCCTACGGACTGCAGACTGCCAGAGCCGCATATGCTAGTATTATAATACTTAACTATTTCTTTAATATAGCCCATACCCGGTACGACTGCCTGTAGATCATACAAATATTTGCTCCTTGTGGGGATCAAACCCACAATACGTGGCGCAGAAGCCAATAGCTCCGCCATTACGCCAAATGTGTTGAAACGGCACATTTATATTAATAGAGACTATTTTTGGAGACACTTATCTACAAAAATTAAGTCATTCATATAATATATATGTATGTAATGCTACTTATCAAGAGTATTAGTGAAAAATGAACTCGCAATTTACATAAGAGATTTCCTGCCAAGATATAATTTGTCAGTACGTACATTTCCATTAAAGTTAAGCTTATGTTTATGTTTTAAAAACAAGGAGATAATAATATTTACTATAATTTATGGCAAACATAATTTTATATACTGACACAGATATTTTAAGAAATCCGCTACCGTTTAAAACTTGTGTTTTGCTTCAGATTTGTATGAAAACAGTTTTGTTACAAAACATATAAGTTTAGAATGCAGTAGGTATAGCCTAGTTATAAGACGATAAGTCTCGAGTTCGAATCTAAGGCACATACAGTTTCTGACTTTTGACTCTTTGACTTCCTCGTCAAAACAGAAAAACCGTGCCGTCAGCGCCAAGCTCCGAATTTCTTCCAGAAATCTGTCACCCAGCCGTGATCATCGTGTGTTGGGCACATTTTATTATAATTTGGGCTGTAGTATGTGCTTAAACCGTTAAGCATAATATCATGAGAAAATATTTTAATACCTACCTATAGCGATGGTTAATAGATATAGAATAGATAATGTTAGTATTAATATATTGATCATTAATATAGAAAATCCATATTAATAAACTTTATTTAACAGTAATGTACGGAAATAAGATCTATTTGAATTAATTTTTTTTTTCATTAATAAAAATAAGCTTTGACATGCAAATATATGATAATTTATGATTGACACTGCTATCTAACTATAACAGGTATGTATAATGTTTACGTTTTAATCTACAGGCTGTTTATATTTTATCATTGTAAAATAATATCTTTAATATATAAAAAACTAAAAAAATGAACAAGAGATTAATCATTAAGGGCTGATTTTTCGATCGTTAGGTATCTTTTATCTAAGGAATAAAAATAACGTTTGACATGTTTTGTAAAGAAAAACTATGGAAAAATCGGTCCTTACGAGAATGAAGTTACGTAACTCTGTAAAAACCATAGTTCTTACCTGCGTAGTTCTATCTGTAGATACTAGTAGCGATATTGAAACCTATTCAACCTTTCAAAAGTGTCTCATTGGCCTAGTGGTCCTGAGCGCGCCTGCTACGCTACAGGTCCTGACTCAATTCCCAGGTCGAGCACAGTATTGATTGGTTTTTTTGAAATTCTCAGTGGCAGCTCGCAGTTTGAAATTTGTGCCCTAAACATACCGAAGAACTGCTGTTGTACATTAGTACACCACTGCCTAACCCTTCGGGAAATACAGGTGTGATGATGATGGTTCAAATTTTCTTAATGACACAATCACTTTCCTTATGACAATGATGCACGGTAAAACTCCAAAAACTTCATGTTTGTATCATTTAGGGAAGTAAAATGAAAAAAGTGCAATTATTGAAAAAGACACCTCTACCCAATCCTACAAATTATCATCAATTTTGTAATAAGTGCATGTATTAATATATACCTAATTAACTTGAAAAGTGATAGGAAAACATCGTGAGGCAACCTGTATGCCTAAGAGATCTCGCAGCCAGCATGGTGGACTATTGACCAACTCTCTCTTATTCTGAGATGGTAAATCAATGATGGAATTGAAAAAATGAAAGCACACCGAAACAGTCAATTTCATTTAAAAATAATGATAACACAGGTAAAGCAAGACTTGCACTCTGTATAAAATGCGGTGAGATGCGGTTCAGTATCCTGCGTCAGATTTGATGACACACCTAAATAAACATATACCTCAAACAAAAATATTGCAGACTTTTTTAAATTGTAGAATTTCCTACACTTTTAAAAAGAATAACGTAACAAGCATTTGCTTATTACGTTTTGTTACGGACACAAATGATTCTTGTGCAAACTGAACTATCTTGAATCGTAGGTAAATTGTTCGGTGAATAGCTACCATTGAAGGAAGCCATGGCGGTCGATAAGGTTGTGTATGAGTCGGTACCCAAAAGTGAAAAAATAAATGAAGGTAAGTGATCCATCTGTTTACTGTTAAATAAGAAAGAACATTTGATTAAAAAATAGTAGTAGGGTGAATATTTGAATAAAATTTGAACGTCATTAACTTCATCCCAAAGTTAAGAATGCAGATGTTTAAAACTACAATTATGATAATGAATTTAAACTACACCACTGCCGTCAAGCAATAAAACAAGACTAAAAACAATATTATTGATGACAGAGAGAACTACTATGAAGAGAAGAATGATTTGTTAAATAATGTTCGGATATTCACCCAGTACTTTTGATAATCATCAGATTGATCTTAACTGAATTGATTGTAATCGATTCAATAATAAATACACAATACAATAATGAGGATGGATTCTGGCATCCAATATTTTTAATGTTTTTAATGTTGTTTCTACAGTTAAAGTTGGTTTGCACATATTTGAGCGATTCTTATTCTAACTGCCTTAATATTTATTTAATGTTTATGACTTGATGTAAATTAGTAAACAATACAAAATATTCCTTGAAAATATTGTATCGGGTAGTAAACGAACTAGGAATAGAATGAACGATATTATTTACATAGAGCGTTCGTATTATTCTTGACCTAAATTTATCCTGGAAATTTGTTAGAAACTGAGGGAAACTATTATGTAGGAATTGATCTTTAACCTTATGGAGATGATAATGCGTGACCAGCTAACGTGTCAATGCTTTTAGTATTCAAATGCCTGGTTTATAATACACAGCTCAATACTTAATTGTCATCATTCAAGTACGGTACTTCAATAAGCTATACGTTTTACTAATTACTTAAAATAAAGATTTTTCGCTAAGACCAATTGAAATGTTTCAATATTCTTTCAAAATTTTAGGTCCACCAAGGACACCGGATCGTCCGAAAGGTCTTGGAGTTCGTCACCTACAAACACTCATTCTTTTCGTATGTCTTACCATCGCGTTCACGATGAGATCTCAACTCAGTGTTCTTATGGTGGCTATGGTCAAAGTACCAGATCCTAATTGCTCAGAAGTGAATGAAACTAGAATCGTCTCACAAGGCTGTGATGAGTTGCATACAAATATGAGCAGATGGAACATTTATCGCGTAAGTATTGTTAGATAAGTGATATTAATAGGATCGTGTGACTGTGTTATCAATTCAAATAAAGCATGTTTGAAAAGTTCGTAACTTGAAAGATAATAAATATATTACCCAAAAATAAGTGTAGAAATTCAGATAATTATAATGATTGGTCAAAAATATCTTACGAATTTTCATTTAAAAAAAACTGATATTATTTTTGTTAACTGTTGTTATTACTTATTTTGCTAATTTGGTACAAATAAATAATAAACAAGTTATTGTGTAGTTTTGAAAAGTGAATCCAAAGACGGCATACTGCACCCACAAGGCAAGATCGAAGCAGTAAAAGACCATAAGAAATATTGGGTACCTACATGATCTTATTTCCCCTGCTTCTGGTCGTCCGATAGTAGAAAGGGTTCTACTATCGGACGACCAGAAGCACAAAATGCGACTCATGATGGCTATTTCAAAAACGAACGAAACGCTTTAAGTCCATCATGCGTATCGCTGAAATATGGAATGCGCTTCCCGAGTGGGTCTTCCCCGACAAATATAATCTGGGTGTCTTTAAATCACGGGTGAATCGGTTTCTTCTAGGCAAACGCGCTTCACCGTATATCGCAGTATCGCTTAACATCAGGCGACCTGGAAGTCAAGTGCAAGCCTATGACGAATAAAAAAAAAGTGATAAAAGTGAGTGCACGGATTAATAATGGCTAAATATCTTTCCCAGGCGTATGAATGGAATAAATCGACTCAAGAGATGATCACGTTTTCTTTTTTTGTGGGGTACACGAGTATGATGTTGCCCATGGGTCTATTAGCTCAGAAGTTTGGCGGCAAATTACCCATCATGTTTGCTTTGGCAGTAAACGGAGTTATATCTATATGCACGCCTTGGATACCTTTAGTGGTAAGTATAATAAATATAGTGACTGTATTTCTGCCCACACCCATATTTGGGTCATCTGTTCTAAATGGAAAAGATTTCCTTCTCTACAGATGCTGTACTTAAAACTCTGCTTTAAAGAGAGGGAGAAGAGAAAGAGAAGAGAGACATATGCTTTACTTTGAGCTTTGAGCCAAGCAAATATTTGTACAAATGCATTCAAATTTATTGGTTTGTGGTATTTATTATGATAATGTACACCTTATTCATATATTTTTCTTATCGCTCCGTCATGGACACCTTGAGACGTACAAATCGGAAATAAAATTCAACGTCACAGGCAGTAGTCCTGATGTCCTGTGATCCTGTGTACCCAACTCTTGCCTGAGATCGAATTTTGTTTTCCCTAAAATTTATATATCCTGTATATATATTTTTTTTAATGGGATAGGAGGGTAAACGAGCAGACGGTTCGCCTGATGGTAAGCAATTACCGCCGCCCATGGACACCCGCAACACCAGAGGAGTCACGAGTGCGTTGCCGTCCTTTTAAAGGGGAATTGGGCCTCCGGTAACCACTTACGTTGTGTTTCGCCGTGTGAGTGAACACGGCGAAACACAACGTAAGTGTTTTTTAACGCCGGTTTTCTGTGAGGCCGTGCCTCCGGTCGAGCCGGCCCATTCGTGCCGAAGCATGCTTTGGCACGAATGGGTCTCCCATGGCTCTCCCACGTAAAAGATATACTAGATATACCTATAGATATTTACGTTTCTGTATACAGGGTGGTTGGGTGGCAATGTCAGCAAGTCGTCTGCTGCAAGGTATGACGCAAGCAGCTCTTTACCCAAGCATTCATACCATGTTGGCTAAGTGGGCCCCGTTACGTGAGCGGGGGAGACTCAGCACCTACATTTATACAGGTAAGCAACATTCTGAGTGTCACTGTCAAATTTATGACATAGACAGTTTTTTGTTTTATCGCGTGGTTACTAAGACCTTTTAGCCAAATTTTTTTTGTTTATTTTCTTTATTTTAATATGATTATTGAATGATAGTGAGTTAATAACTTTTCTGTGATCTAAGGCAGGTGGCCGATATCTGTGATATTGCTCAAAGCCTTAACAGAATACCAGCGCTGCATCTTATAATGTAATGACGTGGTATATGCGGAGCTAGGGTCCTTTTTTGTTCTCACAAATCAGCATATTCATAGTTTAAATTTTTTTTTCTGTGTTCTTATAATTATACTATTATGTTGTGAGGACAAAATAATTGTATTTCTTTCTTTTTTTTCAAGAAGAAATTCGTGGTTTCACTCGTATCCCAAAAGGATTTACTTACTATGACTCGACATGTAGGCAGTATTAAGATAAAAAATGGTCCAGATTTTAAGTTAGACGTCCAGCAATACAAATATGATATTGGCATACAGTAATTGATTTGCCGTAACTGGCAATTCAGCATTATGCTGAGATTGGACCGATTTGTAAAGTTCACCTGTGTACCACAATTTAGTTAATAAGTAAGTACCTATTTAGTTTTTTTTTCATACTGTATTCAGGTGCCTTTTACAAATAAATATATTTTCTTTATTTCTTCTTTCTATTTGCGTGAACTCGCGTACAAATATGCAGACCAACAAAAATAAATTATAAAGGTCCACTCATATTATTTTTTCTTAAATAACTTCTACAGACATAGGTTTTACACAATTTACGTTACCTATTTTACGTGAAATGATGAAGATCATATCGGTCCAATCCACAAACCTCGAAAATTTCGAGATTTGGTGACCTATGTACTCCAAATAAGGTATATTTTGAAATATTATCTCGGAATGAGGTTTGTATGGGGATTGGATCATTTTTGCTTAAATCGGTCCAATTCTTACTACGATTCCCACTCTATTTTCATTTCAAAATTCAAAAAATTCAAAAATTCTTTATTGTGGATCATAGGTACATAATACAGATGTTATGCAAAGTTTTGCGTTCGGCTATGTCCCGCCCTTTGGGCATACAATATTTTTTTTTTAATCTTCTAACTTTATGTCATTTACCTCACCAGATTACAAATCAAAGTATCACGATTATGAAACATATGCTGTGTCAGAGAAACAAACCTTACATAAGCAGCGCGAACAATGAACTTAGTCAAAAGCATCAAAACTTCGTCTCGAAGACTTATTATACATAGGTAGCTTGTTATGATGCTTCTATCTTTACTTTATGTACGGGAGATGTCTTATTGGAGCTGACACGCTAGATGCCCGTTTAATTCTAGAATTTGCTAGCCTATTCCTTTGCAACCCCAACTGATTTCGATCTACCTTCATATCATTCACAGACAGATAGAGATACCCGACATACTACTGTTTTGGATCATTTTCGGACCACAGATTTACAGATCTGAATGATAGTCATTCAGTCTTTCAGCAGAAAATATTCAAATCTGACCCCACTGCGTCTGTTACCAGATAGTGTTTTTTATACATAGTAACTTATAAACTATGATCCGATCAGAAAATTATTCAGAGTCAATCGCATTAATTTTTTGTGTCGTGAAATGGTAACGCTTAAAGATTGCAATTCTCAAGGAGCTGGGCTACCTCCATTGCGTGAATTACCAACTTGCTCTAGATAGAATCTTATTTTGCATCCGTTTTTTATCTCAACTCCTGCGCTATACCGGCCCTGTCGCCAATATATTCCCGTATATAACTCTAAACGTTAACATTTCATAAACTCACATCGGACCCTTTCGCCTCGTCACGTGCTCAAATTACATAACTTTTATGACGCGCCACTTCAGATGCCCTGAATGTAATCTTTTTGACATGTATTCCAAAATTAATTTATCTTCTGACGTTCTCTTGTTATTTTAGTTGTGTTTATTTACGATGTTGAGAGATAGAATGGAAAATATAATTGTAGATGCATAGATTTGTTTATTAAAGTTTGATGGAATGAAAACATAGTTTGTTTTGAATTCACTGAGTTGTTAAATATGTATGGTCTTAGTAATTTACATTTAACTCTTAATTCTGAAATAATAAATTATTATAGCACGTCTTTATCTACGTCAATATTTTGAATACTATCTGCTATCTGGACGTATAATATAATAGTCCATATTCATTTACTACGAAGAAATGCGAAGTATATCGTAGTGTTATAGACACGACTTCTTATACCCTTTCTTATGTCTCAGAATATTTCTGAAATTACGTCTAGTGGTTTCATTAGTCTAGTGGTTCCAAGCGCGATTGCTACTCTAGAGGTCCTGGGTACGATCCCCAGGTCGAGCAAAGTGTAATTGGGTTTTACTATGAAATTCTCAGTAGCAGCTCGGAGTCTGGATTTGTGCCCGGTTAATGGCTATAGGCTCGTCCCCTATTACATGGGACCTAATCATACCGGCGAACTGTGGGTGTACATTACGTACGCCTCTGCCTACCCTTCGGGGAATACAGGCGAAATGGTATGTTATGTTAAGAATTTTTTAATCGATCTACCGTAATCCTCCGTTCATCATGCTAGATGGAATAGAGGATTCACTACCTTGCTTTTCTTCTTTCTTCTTTTTACTTAACACCCCTTCTATATCAGGGTCTCCAGTGGGCACCATCATCGCCTTCCAACTGTCAGGTCTCTTCGCTGGCAGTCCCGTTCTGGGTTGGCCTGTATCTTTCTGGGTGTTCGGAGTTCTGAGCTTGGTCTGTTGTGGTCTACTTGGTTGGCTAGGAGTTGCAAGTCCTCATCAACATCCTACCATTACGTCTGAGGAGCTGGCGTATATTATAGAAGATGTCGCTGTGGATATTGTACCGAAGGTAGGTAATATGAAATAATACAAATTTTTGGCATATACATTACATTTGACTGCCTCATTAGTCTAGTGGACCCAAGCGCGACTGCTACGCTAGAGGTTCTGGGTTAGATCCCCAGTTCGAGCAAAGTGTTATTGGGTTTTTCTATAAAATTCTCAGTAGCAGCTCGGAGTCTGGATTTGTGCCCGGTTAATGGCAATAGGCTCACGCGCTATTACATGGGACCTAAACATACCGGCGAACTGTGGGTGTACATTAGTACGCCTCTACCTAATCCTTCGGGGAATACAGGCGTGATGGTATGTTCAACATTATATAACTATAAAAGCAATCATATTTTGTGCAATTACCCCGTCGAGTAACAAATTACAGAACATTGCAAAAGATATTTTTCTCATGCCGCCAAAGTTTTATGTTTAAAACTTTTCAGTTTCTTACCAAAAATCATCATAAGTTTTCACTTTGATTTCAGTCTCGTTACTTAAGTATGCTTTTATCGGTTTTGAGTTAAGGATCAGTGTTTGTTAAAATATAAAATTAGTGATTATCTTGACTATTGCAATTACCAGCCATTTGATGTAACTATGCCTGATATTTTTTTTTCAGAAACGCAAAACTCCATGGAAACACATTGTCACGAGCAAGGCAGTTTGGGGACTTGTAGTCACACATGCGGGCAGCGCGGCTGGGTACCTTCTTATCCTCACCGAGATCCCTCTGTATATGAACCATATACTCCATGTAGACCTGAAGAGGGTACGGCATACAGCTAAGACAAATTTTATTCATTACATTTCATATTAAGTCAAAATCTCAGAAAACATAGACACACACACAGACAAATCAGTTGCAATGTGAGGCATTATTTAATATGTTGTAACTACCGTAGAAGACGATTCAAGCTATAATGTAAGAAAATAATTGATTCAATTTTGGAATGTGACAATTTAGATCTTATATTAATAAATAAATAACGACACATAGATACCCAGAGGTTGCCTCCAAAGAATGTAAAAAATCTTCTGAATTCAATATGAATTGAAGAATTTAATTCTGATTCAAAAAGAAACCTTTTGAAATGCCGAATATAACTGAAAGTATCAATGATGTTTTTAAAAGTTTTGACATCATAGCTATTATTCATAGTGTTACACAACGTAGGGCAGTGTCTGGAATGGCCTTTAGAAGAAAGTATCAGTCAGATATAATCCTATCGTATTTTTTTTAGAATGGCGTATATTCATCCTTGCCTTACATCGCCCTGTATGTAATGGCGATCATCTTCGGTTACCTTGCGGACTTTGCAGCAAACAGGAAACTGATGTCCATTGTCAACATTAGGCGAACAACCAATAGCATAGGTAATTACGAATGTGAACTATTGCAACTTAAAACCTTTTAAGAAATCCTTGCAAAATATTGCAAGGTTCAACTTTCTAAAATAAAATAGATAAAAATACTCATAATTTCTCGGGTATTAAAATTGCAGTTGTTTCAATTTTCATCATCAATACATTTACTGTTTGGCCACGGGTCAAAGAGGTTAGGCTATTGTCTACGAAAATTCCCCAGGAATACCGTCTGTTTTGCAGGATGCTACAAAGTTGACATTAGTATTGTTTTTTTATTTCTAGCCATGGTACTATCAGGGGCGTTTCTACTAGCATTCAGTTGTGTTAACAGTACAACTTTGGCTGTGTTGCTGCTAATCATATCGCTCGGTCTGCATGCAGGAGTTCACGTTGGCTTCCACGTAAGTACATTTATTCTACATAGTACTGGTGACGGTGATGATCCGTCTGACATAAAACTATGATAAGATGTGATTCCTATACTCATTGAGGAAATCATGGATGAAGGCAAAACGATTAGGGGGCTGTAAACAATATTAGCCAACTAAGTTGCAGATAATTTATCATTCATCATAAAATGTCTGTAGTAAATTTATAGCAGCATGGCGTCCGTTATTTAAAAAGCTTCCAGCTCTGTAAAAAGGACTCAAAATAGCAATTACGCCATTGAGCTCCCCTTGTCATGACAAAAAAGCATACGGACCTTACGCTGACTTATAGATGCTAGTTACATCAGTAGTATCACTAGCGCAACGTCATCTTGAGACTACAGTTAAATCTCTTACAACATCATCCTTATCCCCAATTACTTGGGGTCGGCGCAGTATATCCTTTTCTTCTATTATATCTCTATCAGCCGCCATCTCATTATTCGCTTCCTTTGTAGTCATATCATCTCTCACACAGTCCATCTAACTTTTCTTTGGTCTCCCTCTACCCTTATATCTATCACTTATATCCCTTATCTATTAATCTATTACATGATATGCCCAGTAATTTGACTGGCCTTCAAACCAGAACATAATAATGTTAGCACATTATTGATTTGCTGCAGAATATTAAGCAATACAATAGTACCACCCCAAAACAACTCCAGCAACGGAGTACTATCAACTTTAATCATTAATTCTTTGATGTAAATGTTGCCAGTTTCCGCTATGTATTTGTTTCAGATAAATCATATAGACTTGGCTCCGAACTTCGCAGGCCCAATAATGGCGCTGGGAAATATGATCGCCAACCTGACCAGTCTGCTAGTACCTGTGATAGTATCCAATATTGTGAGGGATGATGTGGTAAGAAATATCTTGTCAAGTTTTGCTGAGAAGTAGTTAATGACATCGGTTATCATTACCGTATCATCTAGTGGTGTTTTGAAAGGTGCAAAAATGTTCTCTATTACCATGCGAATAGGTTATTCAAATTTGTGCAAGAATTAGATACCTACATTATTTTCTGTCCACACATAGGTAGGTAGCCGGCGTAATAAATACTTCGCAAGGTGCAAGACGAATATATTTTTTCAGTAAAATGGTAAATTTTTTATGCTTTTATGTTTCGTTTACAGACAAATCATCGAAAATGGCAGTACGTATTCCTAATAATTGCAATCGTCATGTTTATAACGAATACAATATTCGTTGTTTTCGCCAAGGGCACAGTCCAGCCTTGGAACTTTTATGGCGAAGAAGAAAATGGTAGTTGTTTACTTTTTCACAATATATCTATTATTATTTATATACCTACCTACATCCAAATAATTTTTATTTTACCCGTCAGGCAACAAAATACAGACACAATGCAAAATTTATTGTTATCGGGCACCAGGCCTACGAAATTTTCTAATTAATGTAAACAAAGGAAAAAATGGAAAAAAAAATTTTTACTAATTCAAAGTTATCAATATCATTCAATTTAAGCTCTTTTGAGTAAATGGAATGTAATCAGATAAACGTAACAATAAAATAGAGATAATACGCACTGAATGCATGAACATTATTAAAAAAAATATTGGTTAAATTATTTTGAATTTGTGCAAACAAAAATTAATCGTTACCAGTAGTTCATAAAATTATAAAAACACTTTGATTCTATGATGTCGTTAAAAATATCACAAGCGTTTTAATTTTCCAGATGCTGAGAAGGAGGAAACCGCGCTAGAAGAGAAATTAAATAATAAACTAGACAAAATGTGATGTGATAATTTGATTAGTAATGTAAATAGCTATGTAGATTATAATAAGATTAATAATTTATATTTTTAATTTTTTTATTGAAAAGTATTTTTTTTTTGTATAAATGTTACTGTAAAAGCCCGAACTACGGCAAATTCTAAGATTTACCAACTCGGACTGGTAAAAGTTCGGAATGTTCCACCATGGTTAGGTTATGTGGTTATAATTTTTTAAAAAAGGTAATAACAAACCTTACTGGTTTATTTGGACTTTTACCAGTCAGAGTTGGTAAATCTTAGAATTTGCCTTAGTTCGGGCTTTTACAGTAACATAAATATTGTTTATTTATTAACATGAAGTAATAAGTTAATTGAATTAATGAATGCAATGATAATAAACATAAAATAAAATACCATTACGCCTCTATTCCCCGAAGGGTTAGGCAGATGCGTTCTAATGTACACGCTCAGTTGGCCGGTATGTTTTGCTCCCCTATAATAGGGAGTGAGCCTATTGCCTTGCATATATTTCCTAGAAAACTCCAATAACACTTTACTGGACTTGGGACCATGATAACCACCTCACATTCGTCGTAAATTCGACTGAAACAACAACGAAATGAAATTATTTATTCTGCAAGTAGATCTTTAGAGATTTTTACATGTCATTTTAGACTTTTACATGTCAATCGTTCGGGTTTTTTTTAGCTAGATGGCTAGATGCTAGAGGTCCTTGGTTCGATTCCCGAGCCGAACAGTGTTATTGAGTTTTTCTATAAAATAATTTACATACTGTTGAGTAGCCATACTGGCGATCTGTGGGTGTACATTAGTACACATCGGCCTGTCTCTTCGGAAAATACAGACGCGAATTATATTTTTGTACCCGAACCTTATTACAATGAAAATTTAGATTTTTTTTTTATTGCCCCACACTAGGATTTTCTCCTGTATCGTGGGTGCGTTTACAAACACAAATTCTCACATACACAAACACCCAGAACCAGAACAACTACCTGTAGATCATACAAATATTTGCTCCGTGAGGGGATCGAACCCACAACACGTGCGGCAGAAGCCGATCGCTCAGCCGCTACGCCAAACGTAACGTGATACTTCGAGCCTCACACCTTCCCCACCACCTCGAGCCTCACACCACGCAGCGCTATATAAAGAACTGCCGACAGCGCACCGGTCTTCTTCCTGCCGCTCCAGCCTTGCTAGTTAAGTGCCGCTCTCTACTGGTCGGACCACGCCTCGAAGTCTTCACCGAACCTTGTAATTAGCTTCTTTAACATCATTAAAAGTGTTATATTCGTGTTCTCGGTGTGTAATTTATCTCCAATAATTAGTTCCCTTAGTTTTTCACGTTTCTAGAACGTGGTTGCCTCGTTACAATTATAATTTTTCATAAAATAAAACATTTAAAAATACAACAAACAGTAACAGTTTTCAGTAACTGCTTTCTGTATCAAGCCACCCAATAAGCCTCCTTAGATGTTGGATGAGGCTCTTGGCTATTAAACCATTGACGAATTGATTAAAACAATTGGTACAATGATTGCCGAAGTCAGATAAATTATTATTATAACGCATTCTATGCTAGATGCAGATTTCGGTCGGTACTACATGTATAGGTATTATACTTTTGTCGACTAATTTCAAATTACATAAATAAATTCACTGCTTCATTACTCAAGTGGTCTTAAACGCAACTATAATGCTACAGATCCTAGGTTGTTTCCAAGGATATTATTGAATTTATATTATTGAATATAATATTATTGAATTTTTCAATGAAATTATTGATTTGATAGACTCGCCTTTCTACTATCGGACGACCAGAAGCACGAAAAAGCGACATCGTTTCATGGTGGACATTCCAAAATCCCGAACAAATCGCTTTAAGTCCACTTTTATTATGCGTACCGCTGAAATGTGGAATGGATCTTTCCCGACAAATATAATCTGGGTATTTTTAAATCACGTGTGAATCGGTTTCTTCTAGGCTAGCGCGCTCTATCGTAGATCGCAGCATCAGGCGAACTGGCGGTCAAGCGTAAGCCTATCACGAATAAAAAAAAAATAAAGAAACTCACCCCCTATTACGTGGGGACTAAACATACCGGCGAACTGATGTACATACAGGTCATACATGTCATGTAGTATGAATAAATCTACATTACGTAAATAATATGAAATAGAATGTATGTTTCATGACAACTACTGACAATCCTCAAGATACAAGTGTGATACTATCGATAAAGGTCGTTAAAAATAATGGGGGGAGTCCAAAAGAATGGAATATACCTATCGTTAGTTTGTCACACAAATATTTGTAACAATCTACTGTATTGATTTGATAAAATTATTCTTTAGTCATTTTCACACTCAGGATAATTAATTTGTACAATTATGATTTCGTTCATAAGATCATAGTAAATTTAGAATAGTATTACAGTAGCTAAATCAAGACAACATGATGAAATTTTATGTTCAGGGCGCTTATACCTAATGATAAAAATTATATTTTAAGAAAAAGTAAAACCTCCATCAAAACATAAAAAAATAATGTTATGTGCGAAACAGTTTCGGAAGTCAGTGGCGAAATCACCTTACTTAGTTACAAATCAAATTACTTTTTCTTAAAAGTTATTTTATTTCAAAGGGAGTAAAATTTTTAATTTTTTCAATTACTCGTTCGTTATTCTAAATTTTGTGATCAGATTTTGACCGAATTTTTATGGGACTACCTTTACCGATCAAAAAACAATCACCAAAATCGGTTCATAATTGACGGAATAATCGCGTCACAAACACACAAAAAACAACATACAGTCGAATTGAGAACCTCCTCCTTTTTGAAGTCGGTTTAAAATGGTAACCTTCTCACTATTGACTTATACCCATAAAATAGCCTATTTACCTGACTGATGTCAATTCTGGCTAATTGCTTCGTTAGCATAGTTGTTCTGAGCGCGACTGCTACGCTAGAGGTCCTTGGTTCGATTCCCAGGTCGAGTGAAATGTAATTGGGTTTTTCTATGAAATTCTCAGTAGCAGTTCGGAGTTTAGGATTTGTGCAGGGTTAATGGCGATAGGCTGGCTCCCTTTTACATGGGACCAAAATATACCTCTGCCTAACCTCTCGGGGAATACAGGCGTAATGGTATGTTATGTCATGATGTCAATTCTTGGTGGAAATGTTTAAATAATGAATCCTCGTTGGGCGAATCATTGCAAATTTTTAGTTAATAGATTTCATTTTATAAAATAGTGAAGATAATGTACTCATTTAAATTTTAAATTAAACATGTAATATCATCTGAAATGACATATATTTACTCAGTAAATTGTTTTTACGTAGACTCATTTATTTATTCTCATAATATTTGCATTGCCATATCTTAGAAATTATCGGCCAACTGTTTCTAGTACAACGAACATACAAAGAGGTGCTCAAACCATCTGAACTAAATATTATATATTTTTGGAATATATTTGGTGTTTGAATAAAACTTATCTTTTTTGTGCTAATAAAATTATTAAATATACATTTTTCATATCAACCAGTGTCTTTACTTTGCATATATCTATATTAAATAAAGTACCTACCTACAGACAGGACACATAATTGATGAACTTAAGTTTCATGATTATTCTTTTACAAACATTTCTGCTAGATGCTTAGGTTCTCTTTTATTTTCGGTGTTTGGTACTTGGTAGTATTGTCAGGTGCTAATAAGCAGCCATTACCATTTTTCCTAGGTATTTGATCCCTCGCTATACGGATGTTTTTTTTCCTATTGTTAGTATGAGCTATGACCAATACGAAAGAAGTATTAAAGACGGAATTAATTTTAGAGCAGCGAAAAAAAAACGTATGATTGTGAGCTTTATGACAAAAGTCCATTAGGTATTTTATTTTACCCCGTGAAGACGGGTTAGAATACTGTTCCTCGTTGTCTTTCAGATAGGCATCCCGTAAAAGGCGGGAAAATATCTGACTTGCTCGGTGGTAGGACCTCTTGGGGTCTGACTGGCTGGCGACCGCCCTTATGTCGGAGTTCGTCGTGAAGCACCTTGGTGTGTGTTTTGGCTTTCGCACGTGAGAGCCAGTTCCCCTTAGTTGCTCCGGCTCTGGCAGTCTGCAGTCTATTAAGGCTGGCTCGGCAAGGCATCAGCAACTCCTCTGGTGTTGCAGGTGTCCATGGGGAGTAATGACTACTTACCATTAGGTGGCTCGTCAGCTTGTTTGCCGACTTAATCCATAAAAAAGGTAGGTATGTTATTCTTTTATACTCAAGATATTATGTATTTATCACTAGCTGTCCCCCGCAATTTCACTAACGTCCCGAAATTTCTTTTATTGTATTTTTTTCCAATGTTAGTTTATCTGCTATTCGTTGCGGGAACAAATCCAACAAATCAAAGATTGAATTTGGGTTAAGTATAGGTATCAGTATCGGTACTCAGTATCTGTACTGACAATTCTATATTTAGGTCTCATGTACATACTAGAGGGCAAGCTTATTCCCATAACCTGGCACAAATCAAAACTCCGAAAGTCTACTGAGAATTTTACAGAAAAAAAAAACAATTTATATTTATGTCTTTCCCTAATACCTTTTAGCAGTTGTTTGCTGTCAATAAATGTGTTTTCTGTCTTTCTTTTTTTTCTTAATTTGGTCAACCTGAGTATTGAATCAAGGACCTCCAACGTAGCAATTGCGCGTAAGACCACTAGATTAATGAGGCAGTTCTATTATAATTCTTTAAAAATGTTTTACGTGCAAAATCCAATAGTAGGTATATAAGGTTCTTAGATAGTTCCAAAGATGATATTTTTTGAGGTTTGTGCCGTTACATTCGAATGGCAGTTCTATTGTAGACTAGTCTACGCTAAGCAAACTTTTTGGTGCACAATACAAATTATAGACTTAATAGGGCTATATAATACAATATGATACAAATTATACTGAATCATTGTACTCCTAACTTCCGTTCAGTAAACTTGTGATTTGAAAATTAATTATATTAATGAATAACAGTGGAAATGTACTGGAATATGAATACAGTAAAGTTCCTACACAGGAAAGTGTCAAAGGTGAGTGCTTCTTTTGTTTAGCGAGTGTTACAGTTTTTAACTATTTATTTATTTAATAGGTATATATTAAATGCGATAGTATTAAAAAATCTCTTTTGCCTTGTTTTTTTTTAAATTAGTAGATATAAATATATAAATAATCGCCGGCGCCATCTTGTACTAAAAAATTTAAAACTTGTAAAAGTCTTTAAAGTATATATTTACAGAATTAAATATCGTTTATAATTTACAAAAAGAGCTCATACCTCTAACATTTACCGGGTATTTTTTTGGAATTCGACCACACATTACCTACATTCGCTTAGTAGGCATCTGGCGTTTTAATTAAAACACGGTAAAAATAATATGAAATCCTACTAAGCAGTCACCTTCTGTTATATTTCAGAAAAGCAAGAAATTCCTTCAAGTTACGGATATGGGGTCAGACATATCCAACTCTTAATATTATTATTATGTATGACCGTCAACTTTCTCGCTAGGGGGCACATGGGCGTCACAGTTGTAGCCATGACCAGTCAAGCCAAAGAAAATGCATCAATTTTAAATGCAAACTCAACAAGACAATCTACTATAGACAAATATACGACTATTGAGGATACAATATCTGAAAACAATATAACGATAAAAGGCATTGATAATATTGATGCAAGTAACAACGACATTGAAATAGATGCAGCGGTAAATTCTACTAAAACACCTTTTAAAGTAAGTAATGTAGAAATTAAAAATAAACAAAAAAGATTATTTGTTATAGTTTACAAATTATTACCAATTTAGAATAATAAAATAAATTGTTTATTTTACTCTAAAATTGGTAGCGATTTTATTAAATTATGGTATTTTATATTGCAGATATTTTCTTGGCCAAAATCCACACAAGAAATGATATTAGGTGGATTTTTCTTGGGGTATGGTATCATGACATTTCCTATGGGACTAGTAGTCCAACGGTGGGGTGGTAAAATTCCGTTGCAAATTGCTTTATTTGTTAATGGAATAGTGTCTATTTTGACACCATTCTTAATTAGTTGGGTACGTATTTTTTTATTCGTCTCATACTATTCTTTATCTAGTCCAGCAATGGTCCCAATTTTCAAATCTTGATAAAATTGTGATATGGCAATTTGAAGCGGTGGTAGCCTTGCGATCATGTGGGTGCCGGTTCGAAACCCACCCATTGCACTACCGACGTGAACCCACTCGTAAGACAAGCATTCAGCTTAGCACGAGGGGTTAACAAGAATATTACTAATGTGCGACCCATATTGCTAGTAATCAAAATTTTTATCTGTATTTTAAGGGTGGTTGGAAAGCTGTATGTGCGTGTCGTATTATGCAAGGCCTGTCTCAGGCAGGAGTATATCCTAGCATTCAAACTCTTCTGGCAAAATGGGTACCTGCAAGCGAACGTGGAAGCCTTACCAGCTACGTGTATACAGGTACCTGTGTAAATAATTCTCAGTCTTTGATTACATTAAGTTTAATTTTAATCAATGATCAGGTAGGTACTTAATGAATGTATTATTAGTACTACCAAAAGAAACTATACCGCTGATTAGAATCTTTCTTTCGTATTTTAACTAATTTCCTACCTAGAGTAGTCTTTACCACTTTACGCCAGTTGATACGTAAGGTAATGTTAGATAGGATGATAATTACTTACTCTCCACATTTGTCCAATAGATAATGTAATTCTGTGATAAGATAAACTTTTGCAGTTACATAGAGTTACTTTTAATAAACACGAAAGAACAAAATATTATGCAAATGAGGAAACAATTTAAAGATATTTTTATGATGGGTGGTATAATTCTGCTACTGAATTCGTCTGGAAAACTAACAACTGAGATCGATCCATTTAAAGTAGTAATGTGGGAGTAATTCCCATGATGCTGCTGCTGTCCAAATTATAGCCTAACACCTATTCTAGTCATTCGGTACGATAATATATAGGTAATCATTGGTAGCCTAAAATATATGTGTGTATGTGTGTTGTTGTTTGTCAGCCTATTTTATTATTTATTAGAATGTATAAAAATATAATGATAAAAGAAGTGCCTATAATGATTTGAAGATATTATCAATTTACCGGAATTTAAGCAACACGTAAATAGTGGCAACTATAACTGTAACGACCTGCCATAAGTAACTAGTATTTCCACAAAGATCGATTGAACCTTAATCATCAACCTGCGAAGAATCATTAGTGTAATTATACTTCTTAAACGGAGACGTTAATGTTTAACTACTTTCAGGTTCAACGTTAGGCACTGTTGTAGCCTTTCAGCTCTCTGGTTTTTTGAGCGCTAGTAGATGGGGATGGCCATCTACTTTCTGGGCAGTTGGTGTGATATGCCTCATCTCGTTTATTTTTCTCACCGTATTCGGTTCAGCAACGCCATCAGAACATAAAACTATTACTGCTGAGGAAAAGAATTTCATTTTGGGTCGTATTGATGATGGGCGTGTTAAGGTAAGTGTACATATTATGTTAAAGATAAAAGAATTTTACAGTAATTACTGGATGAGACAACTACATTGGCACATAAATGATTGCAATAAAACAAAATTTTATTTTATTAAGCTTAAGCTTAATGTATTAAAAAGATAGTGAAATTTTGAATCTTTAAGGTAGTTCAATAACTTGTTTGAATGTAGTTCGTCTTAAGACGTTGCTGAACTGACAATGACTTTGACATAATAGAGCTCACTTACCCTATCTTTTGAAATGAAATAAATCAATGCAAGTGCCAACATAAGTAGGATTTTTTTTAGGTTTACTAAATATCTAATTAAGAAGTCAAATCTTATCAGTAAAGTAAAGCTAAATAACATTATATGGTTGGTACCAGAATAAATTAACAGCACGTTTGGCATTGTGGCTGAGTGATCGGTTTCTGCGCCCAGTATTATGGTTTCCGGTCTGTGTGTTTCTGTATGTAAAAGTTTATATTTATAAAGGCATTCATAACAAAAGAAAATCTTAGTGTGACGATTAAAAAATATTTTTTAAATATTTTGTTTATTGCAGAGGCGAAAAATCCCGTGGAAGGCGATCATATTATCAAGGCCAATGTGGGGTACCCTAGCCACGCACATTGGTAGTGGAACCAGTTTTGTTTTCTTCTTCACCCAAGTCCCCACCTATATTCATTACATCCTCGGCATTAACATTAGAAGCGTAAGAGTGATCATTTTTTTATTATAATTATAAAATATCTTACGAAGGATAAGGTACTTTATTTTATTTTTCCAGAGTGGTCTTCTGTCATCTTTGCCATACTTGGCAAGTTTCTTCACAAGCATTTCATTTGGAGTGATATCGGATTACCTTACAAATAACAAAATTGTTAGTGTGAAAAATGCACGAAGAATATTTAATACAATATGTATGTATCAAATTATTTTAGGATCGAATTAATATAAATTAACGTTTCTAATGTTTTATACGAACTAGAAAATAACACAGGACCTAAGATAAAACCTTGGGGAACACAGGCAGAAATTAAAAAATGTAGGGATTGTTTTGTTGATATGTTTCAAAAATTGACTTTCCAATCGTGAATGATATCCATCATGAGATAAAAGATGAGACAAAAAACATTTGGGTTGAGCCATAACGATTATTATCTTAACTTTCAGCGCAAGTTGGTATAGCTGTATCACTTGTATGTGCTTCGTTTACTACTAGCACGGTGGTCGTGGTATTGTGCCTCGTCATGGCTATGGGATGCCAAATGGCAGTCCACGCCGGATGGATGGTTAGTATTATAGCATTTTTTATGGAATCTGAAAACTTACATGATTTCAAATTAAAGCATAAACCAGTTGCTGAATTTGGCGACGCACTTGAAGCGGATATGTAAGCGACGTCTTAGCACGATACAATTATGATAGGAGAGGAAGTGCCTACATAATTATTTCGGGCTTTGTCCGCTATTTAATTGTAGCAAAATTGACATTAAATATTTAATTACTGATTTTTGACAGTTTTGTCTATTAAATTGGTCAGTCCTTGTGTCATTTAAGAAGCATTGTGTTGCAATTAAATTACTGACTGAAATGACTGGGCTGTTGCTAAGACAATCTTAAAAATGGAGTCTTATTATATCATTACCTATTTCACTTTGTATTTTTTGTACTTCAAGGTGAACCATATCGACCTGGCTCCAAACTTTACCGGCACTCTCATGATGATGGGGAACACTTTAATGAATATTTTTAATGTATTGTTGCCCGTGCTAGTGTCCCACATTGTCACCGATGTGGTAAGTAGCTTTTTTTAACTAGTACTTCAATATCTTCAACTGAATTACCTTTTGTATCAATTGGGATTATGTCTTCAGTTTTTGTGATAGCAGCAGAAGAATGTGACAAACAGAGACTAACAGAGAAATTCTCTACCGTCATCAGCAAGTGTTGGAACAATTTGGTTAATTTAATTCCCATATCGATCGATATCTTTATACGTTGTCTAAATCGCATAGAAATTTTACTGGTGATAATGATGTTAGTACACGAGTGTTTTGTGGGAAAATATTACCTAAGCGATCTCTTCTTCTATCGATGGCTTCTACGCTACGTGTTATGGGTTCTATCCATGTACGGAACAAATATATTTTTATTTAAAGAAACATTGCCCCACACTATGATTTTCTCCTGTATCGTGAGTGCGTTCACAAACACAAATTCGTACATACACAAACGCCCAGACTCGGAACAACTATCTGTAGATCATACGAATATTTGCTCCGTGTGGGGATCGAACCCACAACACGTTGCGCAGAAGCCACATTTTTATGATCTATAGATATGTTACACACCCACGATACAGAAGAAATTCCTAGTCGATTAACGTTTTTTTTTTTAAATGAACTGCTATAATTCGAGTCTTACTACCAATAACATTGACGTGGTCAGTGCTGACAACGATTATAGTATTCGTGAAAGATTTATAAGTATTTTTTTAAATCATGCCTGAATTATTAAATTATAGACTTTAAAAGTGAATTAAAATAAACACTTTTTTTTCAGACTAACAAAATGCAATGGCGTATAATGATCTTTATAATTGCTACTTTGGCCTTTACTACTAATGTTATCTACGTTTTATTAATGTCAGCAGAAACACAGCCTTGGAATGATTTAGAAGAAAATGGTTGGTAATATTTCTTTGCAATGTATTTAGCGTAATAAGTATTATATGGCAAAAGACAATCAACAAAACGTGATATTTGGTAACGAGCTAAGATCGCTGGCCATACGTTAAGGTTTAGCGTATACCTGACAACAATCATCTTTTTAGGTAACAGAAGATTTGTGTAAAATATTGTTTTTGATTACAACCAGTGCAGTGATGACAATTAATGTTTAGTTCAAAATACCAATATATGCAAAATATCAATAGCTTTCATGTATATATCATTTAGACCATATTATATGTTCACTATTCACACGTGCGCTCATGATTTTTTTTTTCAGAAAATGAGCCCAAAGACTTGGAGTCCAAAGATGTGAAGAAAAAGATAGAAACCCAATGATATTTAATGTTGTGCTCAATAAATAATAAAAGATGTATTAAGTCGTTTTATTTATAGAAGCCCCACTGTACTGTACTCTGATATTTAAATGATGAACTTGATCACGGAATGATAATTCTAAATAAGGTTTGATCCTATTTTATAATAACTGAAAGAGAATAAATACTAATTATATTAATAAATTTGTCTACTTCAACTTTAAACTGTCTAATGTGGCTGGCTTTTCTCGATTCCCAAATCGAAAAAAGAGTTATTGACTATGTCCACTTGTGTATTTTCAGTAGCTGCTCGCCCGCACATGTAATCTAAAACATATCAGCGGACTGCAAGTATACACCAGCATATAAATCTGCTTAACATTTTAAAGAATACAGGCGTGGTTTTGTTTATATTAGCTATTCACAATTTTTATATTTTTCATGTAAAAATGTAAGAAATCCTCATCATATGGGCTACTGTTTATTATACTACCAGCAAAAGAGAAATATGAAATGTTTACAACTATTGTTTTTCGTACTCTTAAATATCGGTTTTTTTTTAGACGAATAAATTGTTCCTTATAGTTTTTCTTGTATTGTTTCCTTGTTTGTAGATTGTGGTGAGGAAAATGTTTTAGACATTGTTGTTTTAGTTAATACCTAGCTTAATAATAAGAAAATAATGGAACACACAGGCCGCTGCCAAGTCAAACAAAAATTAGATAAGGAATAATCATAACACAGACTACATAATGAATAGAAAGAACATACATTTTAATATTAATAAGTAAAGGAGAATAAACAGGTAATAACCATTTTGAAAAACATCGTTAAGGTAGAAAAGCCTCACTTCCTCCTCTGCTAAAACCTGATCGGTCGTTGGCACATACTGCCAGCGAAACGACCAACGAAAAACCAAAAAAAAGAAAAGACTAACTTGCTTGCCTCTCTATTTACGGAGTCTTCACGTCTAGAGGCACTGGTCGAGCGCCTAAATTTGTCCCTCCAGGCAGTCTCCAAATGGGGCGATGCCAATCTGGACAATCTCAATGCTGCCAAAACCCAGGTGTGTCTGTTTTCCGCCAAAAAGAGGCCATTTCAACTGGCTCCTACTTCCGATCTGTGCCGATAACTGACCGCCTTGAACCCTTTGGCGTTACTCTGACGTCAACCCTCAACTTTGGCTCCTACATAAAGTCCAAAGCTCAAGTAGCTGCCAGAAAGCTGGGTATCCTCTCGAAGGTCCGTCATTACTACACGCCGGAACAATTGCTCTTATTGTATCAAGCACAAGTTCGGTCGTGCATGGGGTACTCTTCGCATCTTTAAGTACATCTGGCTAAGTACCAACTTTTGGCGTAATGCTCGAGGCGTTGGAATCCATCGAGAAACATGCCATGAAACTCATTGGCAAGGACTCCCTTATCCTTTCTACTATCGGATGACTAGAAGCACGAAAAAACGACATTGTTTTATGGTGGACATTCTAAAAACCTGAACAAAATGCTCTATTTCCACTTTTATCATGCGTACCGCTGGAATGCTCTTCCTGAATGGGTCATCCCCGATAGATATAATCTTCTAGGCAACCGCGCTTCATCTTAGATCGCAGTGTCAAGCGTAAGCCTATCAGAAAAAAAAACTATATTTCCTAATGAGTTAGAAAACATGTTTTGTGATACACTTATAAAATAATAATCAATCAAGTAAAATCACAATCATATGTGTACGATTTACATCCATTTAGAGATGTAAGTAGATTTCTAGTACAGCATCTTTGGTAATCAAAATGCCTTTGAAACAACACGATACCCATCCCGTCTTAATGTGGGTTGATTATTGCGGAGCATTAATTAAAAGCAAATTCCATCACTTTGCCTTCTCTAAAATATAATGTAGTCTATAGTCTACTGGGCTTGCACCCATGATATAGTAATCCGCACTGTAATTTTAGCTATAGTGTCTATCAGAGTAAATGGTATGTGCCATCCATAGAATTGGGCCATATAATATTATTACTTCACATTTCATTTAGTTTCAAAAGACTGAGTGAG
Source organism: Acronicta aceris (assembly GCA_910591435.1). Lineage (NCBI taxonomy): Eukaryota > Metazoa > Arthropoda > Insecta > Lepidoptera > Noctuidae > Acronicta > Acronicta aceris. The sequence goes on along the minus strand of OU342771.1, from coordinate 14,794,264 downwards.
ACAACATAATGAGTAAAAACGAGGAATTGCCAAATTATGATTATGAAAAAGTGCCCTTTGATGATATTAAAAATGATAAAGGTAAGTTTTATATTACTTTATATTCCATTTATTTATTATTTTAACATATTTGTATATATTTTTATAAAAATATTAATATTACTATAGATTATTATTACTATCGCCATAATTTATAGTACTTTAAAATTTATGATGAAGAGGTGTGATCAAGATTAACAGTATATTGTAAAACAGTATAAGCACATAACTATTCAAAATATATTGGTTTTTTTTTCAGGAAAAGAAGAAATCCCATTGAAGTATGGATTTGGCGTCAGACATGTCCAATTGATTTTGATATTTTTTTCTATTACCGTTAATTTAATATCTCGGAGTCATATGGGTGTAACCATTGTAGCTATGACAAGTAGTGATAAAGTAAATAGATCGAGTTTAGATACTAATGCGTCTGTACATGCAGACATAGAAAATTATAACAATGTTTTGAATATTGTTACCAATAATACAACAGATGTTGATGGAATTGCAACAAATAATGAATCTTTAAAAGAGATTGAATCGGTAGATCCTGCTGATTATTCACATAGCGTAAGTAAAATTTTTCCAGTAAGTTTATTTTGGAATTTCATAAAACACTGTAATTATATAACTGTAAATGTGTAAAAATAAAATGAACATTAGAATATTGAAATAAAACTACTTTTTACGGATATTATCGCGTTGTATTCATATTATTTAATTCCCGACGTCACGGGTAAATAAGTTATTGCCTGAGTAAGATTTCTACCCAGGACGATTGGCGAGGCTATTATAATTAAAAAAAAAAACATCCAAATTTCAATAGAGAAGACAACACATTATAGATTCCATTCAATCAAAATCCAAGCCCAAAACTGCAATACCGAAGGATGGGTACGGTGCACTTCTGCATAAATCGGATCGCCAATGATTAACTGAAAATATAAGGTAGCTGTTAGTAATTGCAATATTAAGATGTCCAACAACTTAGTCTACCCGTTTCCATGGATGCTGTAAAGGATCCAAAATGTCGGGAATTAAATAATATCAATACGACGTAATAAAATTAGTAAAAAGTAGTTTTATTTCAATGTCTAATAATCTCGTAAGTGTCAGAAACCAGTAGAAATATTAGAATATTTTCTCTACGATCTGCAATCCTATAATTTTATACAATTTAAAAATATTTTTTTTTTTAATTACAGACATACGATTGGCCAAAATCAACGCAAGAAATGATACTCGGCTCATTTTTTCTGGGATACTGCATCATGACCATCCCCATAGGACTCCTAACACAGCGGTGGGGTGGAAAGCTGCCAATGCAATTTGCTTTATTTGTTAATGGAGTTACGTCTATTTTAACACCATGGCTAACTAACTGGGTGAGTAATTACTTTTATAACCATTGTTATAATTTTATTTCTTTACTCCAAATTACACCACTGGAGACCTAACCTTCTCTCCCAATGATGGCAATTCACTTTGTTTTGCGTTTGTATCATTTTAATATCGTAAAATCATCTTTGTGCTTGTAATTATTCTGAGCTTTAAAATTGATTTTTGACTAATATTTTTTTCCAAACTTCGAATACGATACAACATTTTTATATTATGATGATGAAAAGGAGGAATAAATTGAGATTCCGAAATGTCACTGTGCTCTAATAGAGTGGTGCAATACTAAAGGGATTGATACAGAGATAATGAGTAAGCGATTGATCTAAATTGATATAATCGAGATTGATATAAATAGAAAATTAGAGAAGAAATAAAATTAACGCATATTGTGCCAACCTCTATCTAATATCGATTCAGTAGAAAATAATAGGTAGTCTATGTGCAAAGAATTTTTCAGTCTCCGTTTTCATTTCATTTTCAGGGGGGCTGGAAGGCTGTTTGCGCTTGTCGTCTTATGCAAGGTCTTTCTCAGGCCGGCGTTTATCCTGGTGTCCAGACTCTATTAGCAAAATGGATCCCGGCCAGAGAACGTGCGACACTAACTAGCTATGTTTATGCAGGTGCGTGTATATTTTTAACTTATATTTCTTTGAGCTGAAGACAGCCAATCAAAATATGTAAAGAAATACCTTTAAGAAAAATACAATGTATAGACAAATAGCGGGAGCCTTTTGTTCAGCGGTGGACAGTAAAGGGCTGATTTACGCAGAAAACATTAAAGTCGTGCTTAATGTAACAACCCCCATAGCTGTGACTATAAGATTAGGGAAAGTAAAGGCGGTTTTTAATAGGTACGAGTCTGACAGATGATCCATGAGTTTTTTTCTCACCCCAAAAACGCGGCTCATTGGACCTTGTGCAATGCGGTTCAGATGCATTGTTATTTTTATGTAAATATATTTTATATTAATACGTAGACATTAATTGATGTTCCGTGGATTATAGTCTCGTGTGCTCTGTGCTCTCATTCCTATATTAGAATTTACCGCACACAAACAAACGGATGGTAAAATATTTACATAATATATAATTAAAATTTAGGTACAGTCAACAGCACATGGTATCTAAAACTGTAAAATTTCTTCAATCTGTTTTTAATTTATTTCACCAAACCATAAAGTTTATTATCCTTTGGGTAAATTTGACAGTTTGTGGCCACTTGATATGCTGGTGTCCGTGCCTTTATTTAGTGCCTTAGAAATACGTCCACCTTGCAGAAAATCGTAGCCAAATAACATAGCTCCGTGCTATGTTGTGTTCCTAACGGTGAGCAAGGTCACCAGAGTTCCGCGAGGAAGCGTTGTGTTGGCAGATAGGATAAGCATGACGCATTGTCTCCTATGCTACTAGCCCCACTATTCCTCCTTCGGCACAGGATCGGCAACGCCCGAGTGATACCCCTGGTGTTGCAAGCATCTATAGGCTACGGTAATCAGGCGGGGCGTATGCTTGTTTGCTACCTTAATGGTATACAGATTAAATAACATTTATTACACATATTACAATGGTTGACATGACATGAAAAGTTTATTTGATTATAGTATCCGCCTACCTTTTTTATCTAAGTGTATGACGTCAAAATTAACGCAATACAGTCAGTTGATATCAATAATTGCTTTGGATACAACATTTAAGAACCTAAGTACAAACACTGCGTTCCATGAGATAAGAAAAAATGGTAAAGTAAACAAGCTTAGCTAAGTCATATATTGTGCAGTAGCAAATTCAAGCAAGCGAGCTTCCTTCCAGACTCTTTAATCTAGTATCACTTACATAAAACTTACACTACACCTAATACTGAAAACTGTATTAGGTATTTCAAATTGCCTTAAACAAATTGCCTTAATTCGTCATCTGGGCCCAAAGTATACTTACTAATTGATAGTGTCAAAATGATCTTTCAATGGGTTCAGAAATTTTGAATGTTGACCGTTTTGGCTACGAAGTCTGTGAGTCTTCGTCTTTTTATGTTATTTAGAGCCATTCTGATACAATTTAAATAGCAGATTTCAACCCCAGGTCTTGGGCTAGAGCGGAAAATTCTCATCAATATATTTATACATATATATATTTATCAGAGACTAATGTATACATTGTTGCTTCTTCAGGTACAACAATAGGAACTGTCGTAGGCTTCCAAATCTCCGGCTTTCTGGGTGACAGCAGGTGGGGATGGCCATCTACTTTCTACGCCGTCGGTGTCATATCCCTTGTCCTATTCGTGTTGATAACTATATTTAATACAGCATCACCCTCACAACACAAAACCATCAGTGATAAGGAGAAGTATTTCATAATGGGACGCGTTGTCGACGGAATTGTGAAGGTAATTTAAAATTTGATATCATAAAAGAAGAACTTTGCTTTTTATCACTAATGTTTAATGCATAGGAAAACAATAGTGATTCAAACTGGTTTCTGGCAATTAAACAAACATTTGATAAATCTGAAGCTATTGAAATAAAACAGATTATTACTTTTCCTGATTCGTATAGATTCTAATGCAAGGCCTATTGCTAATAATTAACAACGTCACAGTGAATCAAGACAGCATCCACCTCAGCCTACCCGTGACCATGGACGCTGTAAAGGGTCGGAATGGTCGGGATTTAATGTTAACATCAATAGATTCGTGAAAAATATTTTTTTCGTGGGAGAGCCATGCTTCAGTACGAATGGGTCGGCTCGACCGGAGTGATACCACGGCCTCACAGAAAACCGGCGTTAAACAACGCTTACGTTGTGTTTTGCCGAGTGAGTGAGGTTACCGGAGACCCAATCCCCTTTTAAAAGGTCGGCAACGCACTTCTGACTCCTCTGGTGTTGCGGGTATCTATGGGCGGCGGTAATTGCTTACCATCAGGTGATCCGTCTGCTCGTTTGCCCTCCTATCCCATAAAAAAGTGGTTTATTTGAATAATGTTATAAGGTTATCTACGAGCCCTATTTTTCTGCTTTCCTTTGCTTAATGGTCTAATTACATTGCAGCTATTATAAGGACATTATTATCTATTTTTCAGAGACCAAGAACGCCATGGAAGGCGATTCTACTGTCACGGCCGGTTTGGGCAGCACTTGCCGCGCACGCTGGTAGTGGGGCTAGCTTCGTGTTCATCTTCACACAAGTCCCTTCCTACATTCATTACATTCTTGGTATTGATGTTAAGAGCGTAAGTTTTTACAATATTTTTGTATTAAGTATACTTTTTACATCACCTACCATACCTTCTTATCTTATCTTATATAGGGCCGCGGCAGCAAGGCCACAGTGCACTTCGACCCAATGGGATCTTTTGTGCTTTCCCTAGATGCCTATGACTCATCCCCACCCAGTTTCAGCACAGGCAAGAATAGCATATGTTTTCACTTGGAAAACTGTGGCTAATTTGCCCATGCTTTGACTAATCTTATAGTCCCTTGCGTATAAACCCGCCCCTGTACCCGATTCGGTTTTCGAACCGTCAGTATTCCATATCAGACTGCACTCCTCCGGTGGGTCTAGTCCCTTTATCCATTCTTCCCTTGACGGTAGATGAGCCTTGTAAGACCTCTTGAACAAAAACATGCGCTGCATTTTGTCGCAGTGCATGTTCGTCATACCTACTATAAGATATCTTTCATCTATCTTCACAATATTTTTGTTCGTATTTAGAACGACTTTAGTCGATTCGTGTAACATATAGAGAGCACATAAAACCACCGGTTAGGGTAGTATCGAAAAAGCACCGGTTTATGGTAATTACTTTATTCTAATTCACATGTAATTTTTTCAGAGCGGTCTTCTATCATCTCTCCCGTATTTAACAAGTATCATCACAGGCATTTCCTTTGGACTAGGTTCGGATTACTTAACAAATAACAAAATCATCACTGTAAAGAATGCAAGGAGAATTGCTAATTCAGTAGGTGAGTCACAAAATTTTAAACAATCTAGACTAAGCTACACTCAACTCGGAGAGTCTGTCAGTTTCGTCACAAACGCAAAACTAAAACCTTAAGGCTCTCGTAACAGATGATATTTTAACTTACAATATAATATTAAACTTCTTCATCTGTAACTATTGGTTATGGTTACATTGGTTACCCATGAAAAATGAAATCCTAGACATAGCGATTAATTCTTCATGGCCAGCGTTCCGTTCCAGCTAGAACATTCTTAGACTAAACTGCTACTATTTATTTGATTACAGCGCAAGTTGGTGTAGCTTTATCACTAATATGTGTTTCATTTACGACAAGTACGCTGGTCTGCGTGATATGCTTCGTGGTTGGTGTTGGATGCCACATGGCAATACACATCAGTTGGGTGGTAAGTACTTGTAGCATTTTTTGGGGCGGATTCATTAACTCACTATGCATTTTGGCATTGAATATTCTTATTATGATGTAAGTAACTCAAGAAATATGAAACAAACAAATAGGCAAGAGGTCGATTGTCAATTATTAAGGGTCCGGCGAAACTGGAATTGCCTACAAAAATGTAATACCAAAATAAATCGTAATCTGGACAATATTCTATCATGTTAGGTATGTTAATGATAATATATAATGATTCGGGATTTGAAAATCGATTGGAAAATCGTTCAAAACTTGGTAATTTTATCAAAAATTGCATTCGCTTACATTTATTTCCAGTGAAGTATTTTGGACAAAATGGTAGAGTAGGAACCTAGATTAGCGGTATTAGAATCTGAATTATAACACAATTTCACTGAATTATGTTTTACTTATGTTTTATTTCAGTATTACGTTTGTCCGCCGGACTCTTAAGAGGCAGAACATAAAATAACAGTTTCGGAAGTCGGCACCTTCGATTTGGTTTGAACTTTTGTTTTCGCCACGGACTTCCGAAATTGTTATTATTATTTTTATATTTTTCAAGGCGGTTTTACTTTTTTCTAAATTTTGTGATCAGATCTTGACCAAATTTTTACGGGACCACCACATGAAGTATGAGCTATTGATCAAAAAAAGAATCATCAAAATCGGTTGGCGTGCAAATGAGTTATTCGTCTATTTCTCGCGCATATATTTTTTTTTATGGGACAAATGATCAGACGTGCCGCCTGATGGTAAGCGATTACCGATTACACCCGCAACACCAAAGGAGTCACAAGTGCATTGCCCGCCTTTTAAAAGGGGATTGGGCCTCCAGTAACTTCACTCACTTGGCGAAACACAACGTAAGCGTTGTTTGACGCCAGTTTTCTGTGAGGCCGAGGTATCACTTTGGAGGAGCCGGCCCATTCGTGCCGAAGCATGGCTCTCCCAATATAGACTTATATGGTTTTCTCATGGATTCCCATTAAAATAGGACCTAGAGACCATTTAAATAGGATCACATGGGAAGCACCAGCTTTCAAATAAAAAAAGAATCATCAAAATCGGTTCACCCAGTCGAAAGTTATCGAGGTAACAAACAAAAAAACAACAATTGAATTGAGAACCTCCTCCTTTTTGTTGAAATCGGTTGAAAAGTAGTTTTATTTCAATGTCTAATATTCGCGTAAGTGTCAGAAACCAAAACTCAAATTGGATACCTACAGTTAATCAGAATTTTATCTGTATTCAATTAGGAAGAAATTCCCTACCTTGTAACAGCGTAGTATAGGCTAAGTTATAATAGGCTCATGATTTTGCAAATTCTACTTGATCTTTGTTTTCAAGGTGAACCACGTCGACCTAGCTCCGAACTTCAGCGCCACACTTATGATGATGGGAAACATGATGATGAACATCTTGAGCGTATTGTTACCAATACTGGTGTCTTATGTCGTTACCGATGTGGTAAGTACCAAATTATGACTTATTTTGGCAATATAAGATTAATTAAATCTTGCTGCATTAAAATGGCCTCAATTGCAAATCCAAATTATTTGGAGTTAATCCAAATGCAAGAGGGAAAAAGTAACATTTGAATATTTATGCCAAGTTTTAAATATGGTTCTATTTTGTCACGGGTCAATAACAAACCTGATTTCAAAATATCAATTCAGAGATCAGATACAAAAACTTATTGGTGTTCATCAAATAATCAGCTGGTTATCTTAAATGAAAAGTTACAATCGATGGACTAATTTTATTATAATAGTGTTCTTTTTTCGATGTGAATTAGCATTACTTCTAGCAGAAAGAGATACAATTGATATACTTAAATAAAGATTAATTAATTACTAACCTGCTACTTAAGGATGCTAAAAAGCCACATTTAACAAATTTCTTGAAACCCATTCTTTAAATAAAAAATAATGTGTAGATATCTTTTTGTGTTTTTTTGCATTTTCCATGCTAAGATTATTAAGTTATTTTTTTAGTAAAGGAAAAAAAAAATCAATCGCGTGCAGGATTCGAACCTGCGTCTTCTGGTTTGATATATCAGAAGCTCTGACCTCTAAGCCACAGCGAACCCGCGTGATTGAAATTTTGCCTTCACATTCTGAATTTACGTCATAAGATGACGTTTGGTGACATCTATGAGAGGCAAGTTACCTTACTTCTCAACCGACACGACTTACTTTACAGTTAGTTCAGTATCGTACGATGCCACCATGGTATATCAAACCAGAAGACGCAGGTTCGAATCCTGCCCGCGATTGATTTTTTTCCTTAATGTGTAGATAGTTATAATTAATCGAGAACTTCCTTTTCAGCTCTACAGTATTTATAAATATTTAAAAATATATTTTTGTTTCAGACTAACCAAATACAATGGCGTATAATGTTTTTCGTAATAGCTGCATTGTCCATTAGCACAAATGCAATTTTCGTTACGTTGCTCTCGGCGGATACGCAGCCCTGGAATGATCTGGATCAGAATGGTACACGATTTTATTTTAAATTGTTAAAATCTCCATTTCAGAATCTAAAAACTTTTTATTATTTCCAGTGGAAATTTTATGATTTATATGTACTACATTGCATTTAAGGATTTTTTTTTGCAATTACGACCCATTGAATAAATGATAGTCCTCCGGTATATGAGCTATTGTTATGTATATATTATGAGCCGAAGTTCATATTTTATTCATCATTCCAGTTTAATTAAGAAACAGCACAGATGTAAAGAAAAATATCAATTTATTTGTTACAGAAACTTATATTGATGATCCGAAAGCTGAAGAACTACAGGAAAAGAAAGAAAAACAATAATTCATACAAGATTTCGAAGATAGTTAATTAGTGTTTTGTTCTTTTTAGATAATATTAATATTTAACACAAAAATAATATAATATAATACATACCGTTTTTTTTCCTTTTCTTCTTTAAAACCCCTGACAGCTACAACTCTTTGTCCAATTTGGGCAGATTCTTCACGGCTCACGATTATGGTAGTATTTAATTTAGGCCTCATTAATTATTGTGCCCTAATCTACCAAAGGAAAAGGTAATAAATGCTGAAACCAAGTAGAAATCAATACGGTAGTGATGTTTTTATATGCCTTAAGTTTCATATTGAAATTTTGAAATCAGATACCTATGAAGTAAAGAAGTAATACGTAGTACAAGATTTCTCTAAAAAGATATTCCAATGTTTAAATTAGAGGTAGATAAAATATTAACGTCCGTATGTAGAAGCATTTAATTATAATCTATTATTTAAATACAGATAATAGTGATTAATAAGTAGGTATACAGTAATTATGATTAATTATGTTGCAATAATTATAGTTTAATTATTAAGTTTCATTATGTGAACTTTGCAGTTTGCATTCCCCAGTCGAGCAGTTCCAATTATGAGTAGAAATATTCGATTCTATTTCAAATAAAAGTTCATATACCTACCAAAATTAAATAAGTATTAGTACATTATCAAACGTGTTTATTTCTATGAGGAAGGTTTTCCTTCTTCTTCATTGTTAAATTCTATAGCAGACTTCCCCTCATAAGGCATATTACAAAGAATTAGGTACATATTTATTTATACACAATTACAGAATTATATCGAACAGTAGAGTCTACAGTAAATACATCAAGTTACCACAAACTGTCAAATTTTCCCAAGGGATAATAAACTCTATTATTTGGAGATTAAACTGAACATCGACTGAAGAAATTTGACTGTTTTGGATACCATGATGTTCTGTTGATTGTACATCCAGTAATGTGTCAACATTGACGCAAATGAGTTGTTTGGATATCGTTACTGTTACGTGTAAACAAGGAACGTGCGACTGTATGCAACCTTGGAGCAAAACCTTGGCTCCTTGGGGGACTCCGGGTTGAACACTCCAGGCATCGTCATATTTATCTTTGGTTTATATAGTCCATGCTTGCATCCTAAATATACAAATTATACAAATCTCTCTAAAAATAACCAAATTGACAAATTTTTGTTGAAGTTAAGTTAGTTTCTGTTTTATCCATTTTGACTTACTTATTTGACCTATCAAGCATTTAATAGATTATAGTACATTTTTAATTTATTTATAATATTAAAAAGACGTTGCCCTATACCTACTGGTATTTTCTCATGTATTGTGGGCGCATTTACAAATAAGAATTATCAAATACACAAATGCCCAGACCTGCCAGCGCAGAATTACCTGTAGATCACACAAATATTTGCTCCGTGTGGGGATCGAGCCCACAACACGTTGAGCAGAAGCCGATCGCTCAGCCGCTACACCAAAGGTGTCATTAAATTTGGTTGTAGTGATTCTTATATTAATCCAGTTTTATTTTAGTTTAGTATGTTTTAGTTAGCTAATAGGTTACTTGTAGATAATTGATAAATCTATACCTATAATAAAATTGTAACAGGCTGATGTCTGTACATTATAAATATTAAAGAAAAAATAATATGTGGGGTCTTTATTAGAGCAACAAAAGCCAAAATAACAATTTTGAGAATTTTTGTCTGTCTGTCTGTATGTTTGTACGCGCATCACGCAAAAACTACTGGAATGTAATTGAATGCTGTTTTCACCGATGTATTGCTAGAGGTCTAATTTAAAATTTGATGCATGTTTCATCTTGATACGTCGCCTAGAATCGGACTTATAGTATGTTAATCTTTTTGGGACGTGAGTGAAACTGCAGGCTACAGCGAGTGTATAATAAAATTTCGTAATTGTAGTAGTAACAAACTTGAATATCGTTTGCATAAGATAACGTAAATGCTAATGCACACATACAATATTCTTAACAATTAGATATAATTGTTAAAACGAACAAGAAAGGCACATTCTCATCAGTTTGATAGATATCTGTGAATGCATACTGCAGAAACGGGAAAGGAACGTGAGACTGGAGCTAACAAAATAAGCTTAATGTGTTTTAAATACAAAATATTATTCTTATTATTATTCTCGTTTGTATAACTCGCAAATAATTCCAAAGTTACGCTTACATAATCGAATCAGTGTCTTATCATAACAGTGTGGTGAAAAAATAAATTGAAATTGTAAAATTATGGTTGAAAAACCAGACATCTCAAAAACTGATCTCAAGGACAATTTCAAAGGTAAGTTGGAACGATTCATTAATAATTGTGTGGAAAACTTTACTGTCATCGGATCATGGGGACGATTTGATTATATAATATAATAATTTGGCTGGAAATGTAAATGAAAATAATTTCTTTCCTGTCATGAAATATTCAGTCTCTTAATTATGATAAAATCAAATGCAACCTATCATAAATTATTTCCAGTTATCTTTTTATTGTATATAAAATTAATGTTTTTATTAGAACAAGATTCTTTTAAAATTATGGTCAAACCCAAAACAAAGTCAACAACTTTATCAAGATTAAGCTTGAAATCAACATATTATATTACAATAATTTGTCGCCAGTTTCTTTTGGTCAGAAAATTTATAAAATAAAGTATTTTTTAGTTTCAGGATGGGGCTACAGGCATCAACAGTGCTTCATATTATTTTGTACGCTTACCATAGCTTACAGTATGAGGTCATGTATGGGAGTGTCTTTGGTAGCCATGACAAAATATGACGAAATTGACATAAATACTACTGCGTTACGATCAGAAGAATTAAATAATCAATTCAAGCCTGAAGGTGTATTGAATGCCTTAATGTTGATACCACCAGTAAGTTACTTTTTTTTATACCATTCCTCTTTGTTATCCCATCTTCAAAGTCATTCATATCTTTATCATCTTTAGTTCATTTTTAGAGTCTTACATTTTGACTTACTTAAAATCATTAAGTAAATATGTTTTTTATACGTTTATGTCGTTTTCGTGATCATTAAAATTTTACCACAACGAGATTAACTATCTCCTTCAAATAGATACTGAATCTTATCATAATTTCCGCGCTACTGTATTTTAAGCTGAATTCACGTGCAAATTTATAGTTTAGTCCATTGTTAAGTTTCACCATTCTAGTTCCAAAAGTTCATTTTTGCATTATCTATGATTCTGCCAGTGATAGAATTTGAAGTGGCTACATCTTGATTTTACAGTACCCAACATTTGAATGGAATAAAAAAGTACAAGACGCAGTGATAGCCTCGTTCTTCTGGGGCTACATGCTGCTGCAGATCCCTGCTGGTCAGCTAGCCCACAGATTTGGAGCCCGATACTTGCTGACTGGCGCTATGGTGATCAACTGTGTGGTGTCCATACTACTCCCTTTAGCTGCTTATTACGTAAGTTACAAGTTTTCCAATCAGCCCCAAAAGAAACCGGACAAGTGCGAGTCGGACTCGTCCACCGAGGGTTCCGTACAAATTTGTAGTTACATTATTATAATTAATTACAAATGTATAGTTTTCAGATTTTCCCCTATACCTGTAGTATAAGACGGTGTTACTTCCCAAATTTCATAGTTCTAGGTCAACGGAAAATATCCCATAAATTTTAATTCGTGTGGGCAATTTTAGATTTTCGGGAAAAGTTGTAAGTACCAAAATTTACCTTAAGTTTTAACTAGTTTTATTTTTTGTGCTGTAAGACCTTGCTTTTTGCCAAATTTCGTGGTTCTAGGTCAACGGTAACTACCACATAGTTTTTCGACCCAAAACTTATAGTGTACTTAGGGTTGACCTAGAATTGTCAATTTTGTTTAAAAGCAAGGTAAATTGGAAATTAAGGTAACATTTGGTATTAACAACTTTTCGCGAAAATCTAAATTTGCTCATATCTTTTTATCGTATTGACTCAAGACCTTGATTTTACACCTAATAGGGACTATAGACCACAGTATCTGGAGTAAATTTCAACTTGCTAAGTCCACCCGTTCCTGAAAAAATCGGTGGTGACACTCGGACAGGCGGACAAGACAGTGATCTTATAAGGGTTCCTTTTTTATCTTTTGAGGTACGGAACCCTAAATATGGAAGCAATTTCATCAATTACGTGACGTACATACGTAAACATCTTACAAATATTTACCAGACCAAAAAAACATTGTGTTTCCCTAACTTTTTAATATATAGCTTTCAAAATAATGACACAAGTCATTTATTCAGGGTGGTTGGATATGCACAGCTCTGTGTAGAGTATTGCAAGGCCTCAGTCAGGCCTGCGTAGTCCCTGGACTACACACGTCTCTTGGCAAATGGGCACCCATGCACGAGAGGGGAAGAATGGCTGCATTTGTTTATGGAGGTAAGATATTAAGCTTATTCATACCACAGGGAGGATAAAAACACACCCGTAATTAAGGACTACTCAAATGATATTAATATATATAATCTACAGATTTTACAGATTCTACAGAAATTACCTACACGTAATTTAAATATTTCAATCATGATTATTACATAACTAATCTTAAAATCAACGAATAAATCGATTTCAGGTCAAGCTCTTGGCACTGTTTTCGGGCTACCTATGACGGGTTTCATATCAGCGTCTCCTCTAGGCTGGCCTGGTATCTTCAGATTCTATGGAATAATGTCAGGGTTAATTGCTATACTGTTATGGTGGCTAGCTGCTGACACTCCAGCAAAACACCCGAAGATATCTGAAGCTGAACGGAAGTATGTCGAAGATGAACTTGGAACTGGTGAAAGTGCAAAAGTTAGTTATTTCGACATTCTTTTTCTAAGATTTTCTTTTTTGAAAGAAAGAATATTGCATTTAGTTCTACAAGACGCATTATAGCATTTCTGTCACATTATAATTAAAATTGAACTTAAAAAAAATGGGAATGGCAGCCCCGGTGGATTTTCTTGTAGGTAAGTGAATATGTGAAGGTAGTCATTTAGTCGGGGGTTTCGAAAATGTTATTTAATCTTATTACCATAACATAATAATTAAATACATTTTCAAAATGTTTAATTTTGAGTTTTATTCTCTTGCAGAAAATGCCAGTACCCTGGGCGAAGATACTTCGGCACAAAGGAGTGTATGCCATTATAATCGCTCACATCGGTCAGACTTGGGGACAACTTACTCTCTATTCAGAAGTACCTGCCTATTTGGACAAAATCATGGGAGTCAATATTAAAGCGGTAATTTTTTTTCTGTTATGACGTCGGTTAAAGTAACATTGCCGTTGATGTCTCGATGGTTTTTATATCAATCTGCAGATAACATATCCTAATAAGAGGCAGAGTCAGCGTTCACCGAAAAAAAAAATTCATTGACAGTAGCAGTTTGCTTTTGCTGTAAATTTATCGAAAATTGGAAAAAATATGCAGTCTGTTAAAGGTACCTAATATTATATCAACATTAAAACACATTTATCAATACCTAATTACAACACCATACTTGCATTTTCTACAGAATGGCTTACTAACAGCCCTTCCGTTCCTAGTGATGTGGTTCACGAACTTTTTCTTCAGCTACATAATGGATATGCTGATCGTGAAAAATATTCTCAGCCCAACTAACACAAGGAAATTTGCGAATTCTTTAGGTAAGTAAAATTATGAAAAGTAAAATCTCTTTAGGTTTTCCAAAATGTTCAATGATGAAGAAAATCTTTTTAGTAATCATTGTTTTATCATATTATGCAAAATATGAAATGATTCTAGTACACTCCTTGTGTACCAATTTTATTAATCCTTTATGATTTTCTGATTGCTCAACTGATTGAATATGAAAAATCATGCCTCATATCTATATTAATATTTTGGTCTGTGTTTACAGGCAATGTGCCAGCAGCTATAGGATTGATAGCTCTTGCTTATGCACCTAAAAATATCTACGTTGTAGAATCCATACTTGTTTTTACTTGTGCTTTTAAAATTGCAGCTCATTTAGGATTTCAGGTGAGAACGATTATTTCTTCTTTCATTCGTCTCCTTTAATTCTAATTATAAATGTACCATTTACTGCTTGATCCTAACCAAATATTGCTACAGTAAATTGCTAGGCACTATCTAACTTATTGATCCTCGTGATAATTTCTTGAACACCAGAAGGTATGTATCTTTTTGTGATTTTTTTGCATTTTCCATGCTAAGATTATTAAGTTATTTTTTATTTTTATTTTTTAGTAAAGGAAAAAATTCAATCGCGGGCAGGATTCGAACCTGCGTCTTCTGGTTTGATATACCAGACGCTCTGACCTCTAAGCCACCGCGAACCCTACCCGAATTTTTTCCTTTACTAAAAAATAACTTAATAATCTTAGCATGGAAAATGCAAAAAAATCACAAAAAGATAGTTAAAAGGTAAGGTGGCATCGTACGACACTGAACTAACTGTAAAGTAAGTCGTGTCGGTTGAGAAGTAAGGTAACTTGCCTCTCATAGATGTCACCAACGTCACCTTATGACGTAAATTCAGAATGTGAAGGCAAAATTTCAATCATGCGGGTAGGGTTCGCGGTGGCTTAGAGGTCAGAGCGTCTGGTATATCAAACCAGAAGACGCAGGTTCGAATCCTGCCCGCGATTGAATTTTTTCCTTTACTAAAAAATAACCAGAAGGTATGCATAAATAAATATATATCCATCTACTACGTCATAAGGTGACGTTGGATTATGACGTAAATTCAGAATGTGAAGGCAAAATTTCAATCATGCGGGTAGGGTTCGCGTTGGCTTAGAGGTCAGAGCGTCTGGTATATCAAACCAGAAGACGCAGGTTCGAATCCTGCCCCCGATTGAATTTTTTCCTTTACTAAAAAATAACCAGAAGGTATGCATAAATAAATATATATCCATCTACTAACACTATAATTTATTTATCGAATTTAGAAAACTTCCTTCTTTTTATGGTGTATCTTCAGAAACTATGGTCAGGTAAAAAATTAGGAAGTGTACTCTATTATAAAAATAATAAAATAGTCAAAATTGAATTATAAACAACAAAGTAATGCACAAACATTCATAAATATATTATATCTATATAAATATAACATATGAATTGAGAACTTTGTGATGAATTGTCATATATTTCCAGATTAACCACATCGACATCTCACCGAACTACGCTGGAACAATGATGAGTCTGAGCAACTTTACGTCAAACATTGGCTCATCCATTTCGCCTTTAGTTATTGGATTTATTCTTACTGATGTTGTAAGTACATCGTAACAATATTCAGCTTTCTTTTTGTGATTTTTTTGCACTTTCCATGCTAAGATTATAAAGTTAATTTAGCAAAGGAAAGATCCTGCCCGTGATTGAATTTTTCCTTTACTAAATAAATATTCAGGTTAATATTTGTGTTACTATTTTAATCATGGTTATTTTATTATGCTATGATAAATATATATTCCACCAAAACTTTGGTATCAGGTTATTGCGTATTTATAGCAAACCTTTGTTATTTAGATATATACAGGGTATAGCTTCACCTAGCTTGTCAACCTTATAAAAATAGTAACAATTTATCCCGGGAACCAACAAATAGTGTCGTGTCATCAAAAGTGACCGTTTCAGTCCCCACTAGCAATCAGAAAGTTAGTTCTACTAAATAAAATTTATTAAAAAATACCTCAGTACATAATTCCAATTTAATGTTAAATGCTGTTTTCCTAAAATATAAATTAAATTTAGATTGGAGTTATATTCTGATCGTTTTTATTACTAGAGCTGGCCTTTTGAATTAAAACATTTACATCAAATGAAACTAAGGTAGACGTAATCCAGTAGGTACCTGTTAAGGTTTTATTTTTCCTCAACAATTCATTTATTTCCAGCTATGATTTGGAATATTCCTTTACAGAATGATGTCCATCTTTGGAGACAGGTGTTCTTCATGGCAGCTGGTCTATATCTTTTAACCAATCTTTTCTACGTGATATTTGGAACAGCTGAGAAAGCGGAGTGGAACGATCCTCCTGAAGAAGTAAATGATGATGAAGAGGGTCAACCAATGATGGAGAAGCCTAAATTGTGATCAATTGTAAATTGTTTATGAATAATTTAATAAAATAAGCTTTATTGTAATTTACATATTGTTTAAGACACGAAAGAATCACTTGTCTACAGATTTTTCACTCTTGGTATAAATGGCACCAATGGCAATATTTTTTGTTATTAAAATCATAATCGATATTATCAATTTTCTCTTCGGCATTTTTAAAATTTTATGTATGTGATATATATTTTCCCTATATCTGTTAACAGAAAACAGAGAAAACTCAACATTATTTTATTTTAATAATTCAAAACTAAATATTACAGCAAAAGAACTTAATAAATCCGTTAGCGGAATGGAATAAATAAAGATATTTTTCTATGCAACATCACACAGAAAAATCGTCGCAGCAGTGTTCAACATAAATGGTGACGTCACAGCATTTGGACGAGATGATTAACGAATGTTTCAGCTTCCATGAATTACACTCGTAGCAATTTCACTTCGATGTTTAATGTTCCAAGTTGCAGGATACACTTTTAAATGCATCCAATTTATTTTGACTTTACAAAATGTTTTCCGGGAGGATGATAAATGTACAAAGATTTGAAACGAAAGATATATTACTGTCGTCAAAAGAGAGTTACTGTGGCTGTAGGGAAGTGAACATGAAAATACTGAAATGCAATGTTGAAATATATGAACGGGTACATTTAATACTAAATGGAGAACATATTTTAGTCATCGAGGTTACATTATTCATATAATATGAGCATTATTGTATGTAATATGAGCATTATTGTATATAATATGAGCATTATTGTCTATAATATGAGCCTTTTAGTAACTAAATTACAGTTTCATTTTGGTGTTATTACATACGTGGTGTGGGGTATAGCTACGTATATACGTAAGAACGTGTTCCCATATTTTTTTGTACGGTATTGCAATTAATTAGGTATTATGATTTCTTTACTTATTTATAATAGTATTGTTCAATAGTTTTTTTTTTATGGAATAAGCAGACGGATTGCCTGATGGTAAGCGATTACCGCCGCGCATGGACACCCACAACATCATAGGAGTCACAAGTGCGTTGCCGACCTTTTAAAAGGGGATTGGGCCTCCGGTAACCTCACTCACTCGGCGAAACACAACGTAAGAGTTGTTTAACGTTAAATTCTGAATTTACGTCATTAGAGGTCAGAGCGTCTGGTGTATCTAACCAGAAGACGCAGGTTCGCATTCCACCGGCGATTTATTTTTCCCTTCCCTAAAAAAAATATAAGAAAATAAATGCTTTTGAAGACTTAAGAAACATTGTCAATCTGATTGACAATGAACCCACGCCCAGACACAATCGACAAAAATTTAATAAGAATACTTTTGTCCATCAAAAACATTTTTATTCGCAAGATTTTTAATGCGCAAGACAAATGTTTGCACCCGGAAAAGGCGGAGTCAGTGAAAAGTACGAGAGGAGCGATTAATTTCCTTCGGCAGAAGAATTTCATTACTTTGTCCAAAGGATCCGTCGCAAAGGGCAAGTGAAATTTCCGAATGGTATTTTTTGTAAAAAAGTTTCTTTTTTACATTTTTTTATTTCTTTTTCGATGTCAATTTACATGAAGCCTGATGATTTAGGGTACTTACTACCCTGATACATTGTGGGATACTCGAGCTGACTTTGCAATGACCATAACTTATAAATGTAAGTATAATTGAGGGGAGTTACAAAAAAACTTTATTGTTCTTAAATCGAAAAAGTTTTTTGCAGCTCTTTCAGCATTTTCTTAAGTGTTCTAAGATTATCTTAAATTCAGCATGCTTATATCAATATTAGTTCATTGCCATTTCCTTGATCAAAGTGCTTCATCTCTGTTTAACTAAGTAGGTAGAGAAAATACTGTTACGTCAATAGATGAATCACACGAACATTATTTTTTCCGATTAATCCATTCTTCGAGTCTGTAAAAAGTAGAAAACTTTTGAGAGTTCTGGAGAAAATATGAGATTAAAACAAATTTTTACCCGACTACGGAAAAGGAAGAGTAGGTAATGAATTTACCAGTCCATGTATGATGGATGTTCAATCGTAACTCAAAAAAGATTAATCAGATTTTAACAAGTGAGGTGTTGAATGATTCGTCTTTGCAGTAGGAGTATCATAAGCTATGAATTTTTGAAAAAAAATACATATGTTTTACAAAAAGAAATAATGCTTGATTGATGTGTTCATAATAGATACAAATAAATGACATAATGACCCATTTTGGTAATTGTTAGAAAAATATAGATAATGTTTATGGTTCAATTATTATAAACAACCCATTTACTGTCCCGCTGCTGGGCAGGGGTCTCCTCTCAGATTGAGAGGGGTTAGGTTATAGTCCACCACGCTAGCCTACTGCGGGTTGGCAGACTTCACATGCCGTCGAGAAAATCTCTCAGGCACAACTTGGTAATCCAACGTTTATATTACGAGACTGCTAATGATTGAATAGACTGCTCATTAGCCTGATTAAGAGTGGTCCTGAGCGCACGTTAGTATGCCTCTGCCTCACCCTTTGGGGAATACAGGCGTGATGTTATGTTATGATTGAATAGACTTTGTGATTTTTTTTCTCTCTGCATCTCATTTTAAGGGACTTATATATCCACCATGTAATTTTGTATAATACCTTAAAATGTTTTATAAGATAGGTATTTGAAAGCTTTTGGAGCACCCGTAAAAACTGTCGAAGCTTAAAAAGCGTAAGCACATTTTTTTATCGAGGCCATGCTGTTAAAAAATAAGGGGAATATTTTTAGCAAAATATGTACAACGGCCCTTTCAGCTTATTTTAAGACTACCTCAACTGTCTTCCCATAAAAATAGAGAAGCTCGTTAGCTCTATTGTTCCTCTTTTCTAGCCATTGGGAGTAATTTTTCCGATATTATTAAGTTCAAAGGAGATTCAAGCTTAACATATTAATATTAAAGTTGAAAATGTTCTGACAAAGGACAAGACATTCAATCACTTCAATTTGAGTATTCTTCCTATAATTTTAAATTACTGCAACTACTCAATAAGCTCAAGGGGTTTAATTACAAATTTAATATATTACATTTTCCATAAACCTTTTACAAGCTTTTGAGGTTTTGGATTCTTTGTTCTAAAGAAATTCAATAAAATAAAGTTTTATGTTGAAACAAGTTATAATTTTAGTAGAGTGAGGCGATACAATCGGTCGGGCCCCAATCCATTACAGTAATAGGCAGTTATTGTTAATGCAAGCCTTCTTAAAATAAGTTAAGATAATCTTATAAATTATGAGTAGATTACGTTAACGTGCGTATATATGTACTGCTCGGGCACATAGCTCTGCAGCTTATAGAACTGGTGATTTCACGGGTAAAAAAATAAAAGCATCCCCGAAGCATCACGACATAATTACCATGTTTTTTTTTATGGAACAGGGGGCAAATGAGCAGATGGGTCGCTTGATAGTAAGCGATTACCGCCAACCATGGACACCCGCAACACCAGAGGAGTCACAAGTGCGTTGTCAATCTTTTAAAAGGGGATTTGTTCCTCACTCACTCGGCGAAACACAACGTAAGCGTTGTTTCACACCGCTTTTCTGTGATGTTCTTGCAATATAGTTGAAGTAACCTTTCAAATCGATCAGACTGTGGAAGTTGATTCCATATTATTAGGAGTCTGGAGGTCTGTACAACAAACACATTATTTTATCATATCAAGAATGATTGGATACTGCAGCTAGTTTCTAAATCGAATCTTGTGTTCTAAAAAAAGTGATTTATAGCCGTTGTCGGTTCATCGAGCAGCTAAAATAGATATCAAGTGAACCGTCACTACTACAATAAGAAGTTGATCAGATTAATGAGTTAGTAGTACTGAATATTAGAAAAACATTTTCCTAAGAGATTCATATTTATATAAAAAAAAAATTATTGTATAACGATTTTTTTCTGGTACAAAATTCGTTATACAAGTGGTCTGAAAAAAAAATTATCCTGCTTGTGTGATGTTATTTTTCCCAATACCATGGGTATTTCCCATGCCCTGTCTTAGTTCTCACTTGAAACGTCATAACGTAAGGAATTCAAATTTAAATTTATTTATTTTGTGAACACAGAAACATAACATAACATACCATCACGCCTGTATTCCACGAAAGGTTAGGCAGAGGCGTACTAATGTACACCCACAGTTCGCCGGTATGTTTAGGTCCCATGTAATAGGGGGCGAGCCTATTGCCATTAACCGGGCACACATCCAGTTTCCGGGCTGCTACTGAGAATTTCATAGAAAAACCCAATAACACTTTGCTCGACCTGGGGATCGAACCCAGGACCTCTAGCGTAGCAGTCGCGCTTGGGACCATTAGACTAATGATGCAGTAAACACAGAAAAAAAACTTAAAATATAAAAAAAAATACAGTGTCTCTATGTCCCACCGAAAGGCATACAACAATTTTACAAATACAATTATCTAACTTAATTCCTGTGCAGATAATATTCTAGTCATCAGGTTTAAGCTGCGTTATCAATTAGTCACTGTATAAAGTTTTTTTGAAGCGGAGATAGTCTAATAGCTAGGGCGTCGGACTTGCGATCATGTGGTTGCCGGTTCGAAACCCACCCATTGTACTATCGACGTGAACCCAATCGTAACACAAGCATTTACCAAGTTAACGAGGGGTTCAAAAAAAGTATTATTTAGTCGGATTTAAAGGAAAGAATTTCTAAAGCTTTAAAGTTTTTATTATCATCATCATACCAGGCAATAGAAGTCCACTACTGAACAAAGGCCTCCCCAAAAGACTTCCACAGGGACCGGCGTTGGATGCAGACAGCATATAAATGCTGTATGCATCCAACGACTCCCAGCGATCTTTAAACTTTTGAACGATACAAAAAACATAGGGCGACCTAAAATTCAACGAAAAATTCAAAACCACATCTTTAGATGCTAGTGAATTCCACTTATTTTTCATAAATTTTCTGATTTCCAATCAAAATGCTAGCAGTTGGACAGCTGCGTTCTAAATGTAAATAAGCACAAATAAAGTAACTACATATTTATTGAATGAGATTGAATATTATATCACTACCAGCTGCCACCATGTCATCATTGTTTAGGGCATTGTTGGGAGTGAAAATAGTTGTAAACAAAATATCGAAACCACCTTATTATTATCCCTGTACTCATCTGTATATTTACAGCTTCATAATTACAATTCCTATGCTTATGCCAAAGCTGCAAGTTTGTAAATCCATGTGCATTTTTAGCATTAACATACCATCACGCCTGTGTTCCCCTAAGGGGTAGACAGAGGCGTAGTAATGTACACCCACAGTTCGCCGGTATGTTTAAGTCCCATGTAATAGGGGGCGAGCCTATTATCATTAACCGGGCACAAATCCAGACTCCGAGCTGCTACTGGGAGTTTCATAGAATAACCCAATAACACTTTGCTCGACCTGGAGATCGAACCCAGGACCTCTAGTGTAGCAGTCGCGCTTGGGACCACTAGACTAATGAGGCAGTCAGACTAATGAGCATTTTTAGCATTATTCTAATTAAAACACGTTTTTCCTTAACTTTAGCCTTAATATTTTCATCATCTAGTGGTTGTCGTTTGACGTTTAGTTTCCCACGGGTTGAGCAAACTTTTAACGGGATATTCCTATGAAATTCTCGGTAGCAGCTGTTTTGTGCCCAGTTACCTCAACCCTAAACTTACTGCCGATGTACTGAACTGTGAATGTACGTAAATACCTACTGCCTAACCCTCCGGGGAATACAGGCTGATTATATATTACCGGGGTGCCAAATACAGCTGGTATTGGTTTACACAGTCTACTATCGGATATGCCTCCTCTTTCTAAGACTGCACGCTAGACTAGCCTGCTTCATTGCGTCTGTGATATTTGAGTTCTCATATAATATAACTGTGAAATGTTAAGTAATAAAGGAAAAGATAAATAGATAGATATAATTGTGCCTTAAAATCACGCAATTCTTCTAGGCAAGCGCGCTACATCGTAGATCGGTGTCGCTTAACATCAGGCGAACTATCAAGCGTAAGCCTATCATGAATAAAAAAATTGAATAAAACTATAATCTAAACTAAGCTGAAGAGTTTCTTTGTTTGAACGCGCTAATCTCAGAAACTACTGTTTGGTTAGAAATATTTTTGTGTTAGATAGTCCATTTTCGAGGATGGTTATAGGCTATATACCATCATGCTACGACCAATAGGAGCGGAGCAACACGGGTGAATCCGCAGGCGGGTCGCTAGTCACGTATAAGTAGTGCAAAGTAATCAGAATCAAAATTGTTCAACCAGACGGAGAAAATATTATTTTTTTCATTTTGATAACGTCAATAAAAAATACACAAATTAGCTGTACATTCTTGTTACTTCTGGACCACGTATTATTTAATAGGTCTTATCATATATTCTGAGTGATCTGTCTGATAAGATCGAATAACAACTCAATTGTGTCAAAGCATTATCGATAACAAGTTCACGAGAAATACTGACAACATTTTATTTACGAGTATTTGACAAAACATTTCTAGTTATATCAACAGTGTTGTTTGTGTAAGGTCAAAATGGTGAGCGAAGATGTTGAAAATAAAAAACCGAGTAAGTGTATAAATGTATAGTATATAATAATTATGTGTAATGTATAAATAATCGGAAGTATTTCATCTCGAATATGAAACTCTGTCTTTATCATGACGAAAACATTTGTTAAATTATTATATATTTATATATTATTTATATATATTATATAGTTATATTGTTTCTCAAAGAATAAATGTTATAATTATTCTTCTCAGCTTATCTGATTGCCACGTGGTCGTAAGCGGGCTGCTATACCAAAGGTCCTGGGTTCGATTCTCAGGTCGAGCAAAGTGTGATTGGGTTTTTCCACCAGCTCGGAGTTTAGATTTGTGCCCAACTGTGTAAACATACCACCGAACTGTGGGTGTACATTAGAACGACTCTGTCTAACTCTTTGGAGAATACAAGAGTGATAATATGTCGTACGGAATTCAAATAAATTAGTGGCATCGGCAGTTACTTTTATTGTAACTTGTGTGATTTATTTCAATTATACACTTATATATTTCATTAGATTTTATTTTCTTGTGTCTGTATTTTATTAGCCATAATTCCTCGTAGTGCCGGAGACTTTACTTATACCTTATATCTTATGATGATAGGGATAAAGTCTGAATTTATACCTAACCTAATTAAAATTTTAAAGTATGATACATTTGTTTGCCTTTCAGAAGCGATATGTGGCATCCGTTACGTCCAAACATTTATGTTGTTCTTTGCACTGGTGTTAGCTTATGGCATGAGAGCGAACATGAGCATGGCTATAGTCGTGATGACGGATACATCTCTTGATAATGTGAGTAGTGAAGAAAAGAAACCAGTGACAAAGCGCCACAAAATAATTTAGTCGATGCATACATCGTCCCGTAACAATGGCTAGCGATGAGAGATACCGTGTCGACAATTATATCACACACTTGAGTGGGAAAATATTTTTTTAAACAAGTAAACACCTAACTCCTAATCGACATAGAAACCCTAGATATTTACAATGCTAAGGGGCTCCTAGACGGTTAATCATGACAATCTTGAAAATCATTACAAAAATATAATCTTTCGTCAAGCATACTTGCAAGTTTTCCTTTTCAGGCACGTCAAGCATAGTTGGAAGCAGTCAGAAATGCTTGAGCAGCACAAACAATTCCAGTGCTTGGTAATCATGCTCATCATCGTCTAGAGGCCCCATTACCTGCATGTAATCTTCTAATCTACCCAATTAATGGTCGATGTCCGTACTCTAAGATATTCGTGACCAAAGTAGTTTACTTGCATTTTAGTTCTTTTTAGACAATGTTTGTAGACTGTCCTGGCTAGTTTTAACGTATTGTTTGTAAGAAGTGACTTGATAAAGTAAAAATATAAGTTGTACAAGCAGTGACGTCACATGCGGTTGCAGATCAACCAACCTTCATTGTTATCTTTTAGCCCCAAGAATACACCTTGAATTTTATCATTACAGTCTTTCAACTGGAGTATCCAAACCCAAAGCGTGATCTTGTCATCATTCTTCTGGGGGTATATTATTCTCCAGATACCTGCCGGCGAGATGGCCGCAAAGTATGGTGGGAGTATACTCCTCACTATGGCAATCGCTATTAATGCTGTAGTATCGCTAGCGATACCTCTAGCTGCCTATTATGTAAGTACAAAGTACGCTTAACACTAACCTTAATCCAGTTGTAATAAAAACCCAAGAAGTGGTCATACTCCTCGATATTCAAATTCCTGGTTAATGCAATATACAACGAATTGATCTGTGAAGATTATTTAGTTACTCTCAAAGTTTCAATATTTTCAGGGTGGATGGCAACTAGTGTGCGCCTGTCGTGTTGTCCAAGGTCTGTCTCAAGGATTCGTGGTGCCTTCAATATACAACTTGATTGGAAAGTGGGCTCCTGTAGAGGAGAAGAGTCGAATGGGTGCCATGATAAATGCAGGTCTATAGTCTTGTTTATTAAGCATAATATAAAATACATATTTTTACCAATATTTTAATGTTCTTTCAGGATCTCAACTTGGAAATGGCATCCAGCTGGCAGTGTCAGGAGTTGTGGCCAACGCTTGGGGGTGGCCAGCTATATTTTACATAAATGGAATAGCTGGAGCTCTTTGGGTTGTAGTTTATGCAGTCGTGGGCGCTGATTCTCCTCAGAAGTCGAAGTTAATCAGTATAGAGGAACGGTTGTATATACAGACTTCTTTGGGACAGCTTGGGGAACCAAAGGTACCTACTTATTTTCCTTAAATATTACTTTGATCTTCTCTCCGGAGCTAGTCAATGAATACCTTCAGTCTCCACAGCTAATGACGAGGAGAATAATAGCTCTCTTCACTTCTTTCTTTTATACCACTAAGGTGGCAAACAAGCATACCGCCCACCAGATGATAAGCGGTTACCGTAGCCTATGGACGCTTGCTACACCAGGGGTATCAATTGCGCGTTGCCGACCCTGTAAATTAAAGAGGAGTAGTTAGGCTGGCAGCATAGGAGACAATAGCGTGATGCTTATCCTATCTGCCAACACAACGCTTTCTCGCGGAACTCTGGCGACCAGGCTCACCGTTAGGAACATATAGCACGGAGCTATGTTATTTGGCTACGATTTTCTGCGACGGGGAGGTATTTCCCCAGTCGGGCAGCTCCAATTGTGAGTGGAATTATTCGATTCTACTATGCCCTACTGCTCTTCATGTAGTCTGAGTGGCTAAATAGGTACTAATGAGAAATTATATATTTCTTTTTTTTATTGCAACAGAAATATAAAACTCCATGGAAGGCGATATGGACGTCTGTACCATTCATATCGCTGATTGTACTCCATTGCAGTCAAAACTGGGGATACTGGACTCTTATGACGGAGATGCCAACCTACATGAAGCTAGTGCTTGGCGTTGATATTAAAGCAGTAAGAGAATTTATCAAGATATTTAAATTATTGGAATGGTTAAACAGATACGAAAACTCACGTGAGTTGTGCCATTATAAGGATTATATCATCACATAAAAAAAAATCTAATCAACCTACTAGTCTTCGGTTTTCAAATGGGACTGTATATCATATTTTACACGAGGCGACTGCCACGATACCTCCACAACCTTTTTTGAGGGCAATCGGTACCATTAACGAGTAACCAGTAACCATTATCATAGTTGTTCATACAACAATCAGGGTCGATAGCTTTACGTGCTCTTCGATGCACCCATCGAAACCCCTCGTTTCGATGTGTTAAGAATGTTCACCCGTCCACAAACTGAGCGCGGCGAGCGCAGTTTAACCTTGCAGATCAGTTGATCACCTTAGTTCTTACTTAGAAATATTAGTTTTGTATATTTATGTTAATAAGTTCAATAATCCTCTTATTGTCTAGCTAGTATCAATACGTTAAAAAAATAAAAAAATTAAAATCTTTATTTACATAATTAAAATGATTACAATGTTTTGTTAGAACCCTGCCTCCTGTGCTAGTATGTCTTCCCTATTTCGTTTCCTTAGACTTTATGTCAATAATCTAGCATACATTTAAAGAAAGAAATGAATACATAGCAATTTTATCTATATTATTTATAACCATAAGACTAGGCTAGGTATATATTAGCTTGTAATATAATGTGCATGTGTGTGTGTGTGTGTGTGTGTGTGTGTGTGTGTGTGTGTGTGTGTGTGTGTGTGTGTGTGTGTGTGTGTGTGTGTGAGTGTGTGTGTGTGTGTGTGTGTGTGTGTGTGTGTGTGTGTGTGTGTGTGTGTGTGTGTGTGTGTGTGTGTGTGTGTGTGGAACGATGGAAGAAGTTATAATAAGTTATTGTTGTCTTCAGAATGGCCTAATGTCAGCACTGCCGTACCTAGCTGTGTACATACTAAGCTTTCCATTCGGCTACATGTCGGACTACCTCCCCAACAAGAAATGGCTCAGCATCACAGCAACGAGGAAACTTTCCAATTCTATAGGTAAGTATGGCAGACTGCGATATGTTGCAAGCTAAAGAGATAATGAACTAAGTGAAATTTTTTAGGATAGTGAGACCCTGTAAAAGACTACTGAGATTGTTTGAGAATCTTGAAATCCTTTGAGTTGAAGGGTAATAAAACTAACAAAATTGTTGGAGAAATGAGAGTTAACTGACGTCTTGAAGGCTCGACTTGTAAATGAGCCCATATGTTGTCAGCGTCCAAAGGTTCTGTTTATTGATTATCATCAGGCAGGCCGTGCGCTTATTTGCTATTTTAGCGGTAGGAATGAAAAAAAAATACTTTTTGAGATTACTAGGTAAACGTAGGATAGATTACTCCTCGATAGTGGTGATAAGTTCCTTCAGGAAGGAGTGGCTGAATAGTTAATTATCACGCGCATAAACGGTGAAAGAAAACATCGTGAGGAAACCTGCATGCCTGAGAGATTTTCTCGATGGCGTGTGAAGTCTGCCAACCTGCACTAGGCCAGCGTGGTAGACTATAGCCTAATCCCTCTCATTTTGAGAGGAGACCCGTGCCCAGCAGTGGGACAATATAATGGGTTGATTGTGTATAAACTTTCAGGATTTTTCGCCCCAGCTATAGCCCTCATCGGTCTATCATACGTTCCGGCTGGTAATGTGACCATGGCAGTCACTCTCCTCACCCTAGTGATCGGACTCAATGTGGGTCATGTCACTGGACTTATGGTAAGAAAACTTTAAAAATAATATAAGTAATCACTACCGAAGTAGTTGTTCCCTGCTCTAGTATAAATATTTTGTCGAGAAGAATTCGAATTCTCTATTTAGAAAAAACTTTTTTTTATTGATTAGGTCAGCTAACGCGCAGACGAGCCACTTGATGGTAAGAAGTCATCGCCGCCCGAGCTTTAAGAGACCCTCCGTACTGCAGACTGCCAGAGCCGCAGCAACCGAAGATGAACTGGTTCTTATGCGCAAAAGTTGAAACACGCACCAAGGTGCATTACGACAGACTCCGACATAAGGGTGGTCGCCAACCAGTCAGATCCCGAGACCACCAAGCAAGTCAGAAATTTTCTCGGCTCTTACGCGACTCTAACCCGTCTCCAGTTACAAAGAATTTTTAATAGACATTATGTATGATGTTAAGATGGATGAGCCATAAACATAATGATAATTACTAATTCACTATGATTTATTCCGGTAGTTGGTGCACCTGGATTTGGCACCTAATTATGCTGGAACATTGCTTGGTATCACCAATATGGCTGCCAACATTATATCAATTATCGCACCTCTGGTTGCAGGTGCCCTTTTACAAGATGAGGTTAGTACAATAAAATTATGCCAATTTAATCATTAAAATATATAGTCAAAATTATGTCTATATATATTTTTTTGCATTTTCCTTGCTAAGATTATAAAGTTATTTTATTGTATGAAATATTCGACTACGACTACTAATACACCAGACGCTATCTATGCCTGATCGAAATTTGCCTTCACAGTCTGAATTCACGTCTATAATTTTGAACTGGTGAAGTCCAATTTTTCCTTCACTAAAATAACTTTATTACAAAATGTCCATAATTAGACAATGAAGATTTAAAATTGTTTGTTTCAGGCCGACCCTACAGAATGGCGTAAAGTATTCTACATAGCATCAGCAGTATACGTTGCTGGGAATACATTGTATCTTATTTTTGGTACCAGTGAAAGGCAGAAATGGAACGATCCACCAGAAGATGGTAATATAGAGTGTACATAATGCTGGAATTTCTTTTGTGATAGTCGTCTACTTTTAATTTTATCTGATCCCAATAATAATGTTGTTTCAGATAATACACTCGAAAAAAATGCAAACAAAATTGCTTGAAGATAATAAAAGTAAAACGAAAATGCAAATAAGTTTCTATTCGATTATAATTATAATGATACTAATGATTATTATTATTATTTATTTATTCAGACAACTTATTCAGGTCCAACATTGTTAGTAACAACATAAAATTATTATTATTATAATCTCCTTTATTCATTATTTATGTACATATCTAAATACATTTTCAAATATTTAAGTTTAAAAATAAAAATAAAAACATTTTAAAAAAATTGTAGTCCAATTATTATTATAATTATTCACTATTGTAACATTTTACTGGTAGTAATGTTTTCTGAACACAAGCATTTAACTGTTTACACCAGGAATTTAAAGCTAACATTAACTACTATGATATAATTATTAGGATTATCGAAAATCACTCACTTAAGGTTGTAAAGGCTATTCTGGGATTATACGGTACACTTAACAATTTACAGTCCTTTTATTCATTTATTCTTCAAATTTATTTATTTAGATCTTAGACATAAGGTCTTATCACCTGTTTCCATCCACGTTAGATCTTATTGACACTATCAAAGTTAAAATTAGATTACACCGATAAGAAATATACTAAATAGGAGTAGTTTAACGGACATTTCCTAAAAAAAAGTTCGTACCTAATATTGTGTAGTTTGTGTTTGCAAAATGGGAGCAGCAGAATTCGTGGAAAATAAAAAACCCAGTAAGTCATATTTTTTTTTATTCAATATTTTATCCCCTCTTATTCAGAAAGTTACATGGTTTAGTTAAGATCTCAGTCAAGCAACGTTTGGAAAGATATATTAATCATTTTCTAAATGCCATAATTT
Source organism: Acronicta aceris (assembly GCA_910591435.1). Lineage (NCBI taxonomy): Eukaryota > Metazoa > Arthropoda > Insecta > Lepidoptera > Noctuidae > Acronicta > Acronicta aceris. The sequence goes on along the minus strand of OU342771.1, from coordinate 14,764,268 downwards.
ACGAAATCGAAAGTAGAAATGTTTAAAACTATTGAATAGTTTTCAAAATTTCAATTTAGTTAAAGAAGTCAGCAGTTTGTGAACATACTCTAGACAAGGCCCAGCACTACATCAGATTTGATAAACCACAAGTCCTCGAAAAAAAACCGATTCCTTCCCAGAATGATCCGCGAGGCTATTGAAATAAAAAAACATCAAAATTTCAATAGAGAAGATGGCTGGGTCTTCCCACCTGCTTGGAACCCCATTACAGATTCCATAAAATCAAAATCCAAGCCCAAAACTGCAAGACCGAAGGATACGGTGAGCTCGTTCTGCGTGAATCGGATCGCCAATAATTAACAAAAATGTAAGGTACCTGTTATTAATTGTAACATTAAGACGTCCAACAACCTCGTCTACCCGTGACCATGGATGCTGTAAAGGATCCGAAACGTCGGGAATCAAATAATAATAATACAACGCGATAAAATCCGTAAAAAGGAGTTTTATTTCAATGTCTAATATTCGCATAAGTGTCAGAAATCAGTTTGAAAACTAGTCTATATTATATAACTATGAGGTTTTTCATTTAAATAGAACTACGTTTTACGGATTTTATCGCGTTCTATTCTTATTATTTAATTCCCGACGTTTTGGATCCTTTACAGCATCCATGGTCACGGGTAGACTGGTGTTGGACGTCATCTTAAAAACGCTAACTTAACACTTAACAGCTACCTTACATTTCGTAAGCGGAGCTCATTCTGCGTGAATTGGAAGAATTCAATAATATCAATACAACGCGATAAAATGCTTAAAAAGTGGTTTTATAACGATGTCTAATATTCATGTAAGTGTCAAAAACCAGTATACAATCTGTATCGGAATGAGCGTGTAATGTCCAGCTTCTTGGAGTGTTTTACGGCTCACCAACACCACAACACCTGTACAATCGTCCTACACACAACCGCTCCGTTCGAGTGTCAGTTTACGACTGTCACGTGACGTAGGCGCATGAGACAACCAAGCAACACTTTATTTAGTCAATACACTACATCCCTTTTTTGTTTTATTTGTTTTTATTGATTATATATCTCTTAATACTTATTAATGTAACGTACTACGCTTTATATATATAATGGATTTTACATGAATCAAACATAATTAATGAAATCAAAGTTTTATGCAGCTATACTAGGGTTAAGTTTCGACATTCATTTCCTCGTCGTTAATTTCATTTCGATCTTGGCAGACACTCCATTCCCCTTGAACTTTTTTCAAATGTACAACGTTCCTTCTTCGAATTTGACCGCTTTCATCGTTTCTTACCGTGATATCTCCTCTTTTCGTGTTTTCCACTGTGTGTGTTTCTGGATTGTAGTCTAAGCTTAATTTATTTTCTTTATTCATATTTTTTATATACACTTTGTCACCTGGTATTAAATCACACTCTTCAGCCTTCCGTTTCCTGTCTCCGTTTTCCTTTCCCATTTGTTTTCTTTCTTGGTCTCTATCCTTAACCTCAGTGTCTTGTGCTGTCCTCTCTATTGTATCGTTTACCATAGGTAATTTATCTCTAAACTTCCTTTTGAAGAAAAGTTCTGATGGGGTTCTTCCAGTAACAGAATGTGGTGTGCTGTTGTACATGGTTAAATAATCCAGCAAACTTTTCTTCCAGTCTTTATTTTCAGCTATGCTTATTTTAAGACGTTTAAGTATATCACGGTTTTGTCGTTCGACTTCTCCATTTTGTTGCGGCCAATATGGTACTGTATTGAAAAGAATGATGTTTCTTTCTGTTAGAAATGATTTAAACTCTTCGCTGATGAATTGCCTTCCATTATCTGCAGTTATTGAAATTGGATTTCCTAATCGACTGAACATTTCTTTAAGTTTGGCTACAATTTCAGTAGAGGTGATTTTACGACAAATCTTCACTTCTTTATATCTGCTGTAATAATCAACTACAACAAATAGGTGGTCACCACTTGGGAGAGGACCCATCAAATCAATTGCGATATCAATCCAAGGCCCTTCTGGCAACTCACGCCGTTTCATAGGGTTTGGTGGGCAAGGTGCAGATACAAGAGTACATCCTTTACAGGCTTTTACAATATTCTCGGCCTCTTTGTCACATCTAGGCCACCAGACTTTCGTACGAAGTCTCGCCTTCATAGACACGATACCGGGATGTCCCTCGTGAGCTGCATCCAAAACTCTTTTACGGAGTGCCGAGGGAACCACAATTCTCATTCCTCTCAATAATATACTATCATGGAAACAAAGTTCATTTTGAAAGATTTTATACAACTTCACGTCGTCGTTCCATATGTTCCGATATAGACCCTCTTTCACGTTTAGTATTTCCTTATCGTCCATTGAGCTATCTATTATTTCTTTAAGAGAAACAGCACGAGGTCGGGCAAACTCTACAATTTGGCAAATGTGATTGTCTTCCAATTTTATCAGGGATTTCTCCGGACTTTTGCTTAGTCTAGACAATGAATCTGCGATATTGGTTTTCCCTGGTTGGTAGACTATTTTATAGTCGTATGATTGTAAGCGCATAACCCATCTCTCTATCCTTGCACATGGCTTAGATTTAGGACCAAATATTACCTCCAACGGTTTGTGGTCTGTTATGAGTTCGAATCTTTTACCATAAAGGAATATGTGGAAATGTTCCACCGCCCACACAAGAGCTAACGCTTCTTTTTCTGTCTGGCAATAGCGGCGTTCACAGTCAGTCAAAGTTTTGTGACCGTATGCAATAATCCTCGACTCACCTTTGGAATTAGTTTGGACTAAAACTCCACCCAAACCCACAGGACTAGCATCTGCTATGACAATCGTACGATCGCTAACATTATAATACCCTAAGCTAGAAATATTTGTCATGATTTCCTTCAAAGACTCAAAACACGACTTTTGTTCTGGTCCCCAGTTTTCGGTTATGTCCCTCCGATCTCCTGTTTTGTTTCTTAGTAGGATTTTAAGAGGTTCTGTTGCCGTAGCATAGTTGGGTATCCATTTGCTCACAAAATTAACTAGACCTAAGAAACTTTGTAGCTCTCCGGTAGTTTTAGGTGCTCTAAATTCTTTTATTGTAGAAATGTACTTTTTTAATGGTCTTACCCCTTCTCCTGACAACTCATGTCCTAGAAAGCTCACTTTTTCCATTCTAAAACAGCATTTGTCATTTCTTATCACTACATTATTTTCATTTAAAACAGATATAACTTTTTTTAATCGCGAATCATGTTCAAGCCAGTCCTTTCCATATATTAAAATGTCATCAATGTAATTTACCACACCTTCACACCCTAAAAGCATGCGTTCTAATGTTTTCTGGAATATTTCTGGGGCACATGATATGCCAAACATGAGTCTCTTGTACCTGAATAAGCCTTTACTGGTTATAAAGGTGGTTATGTGTCTTGAAGCCGGATCTATTTCAAGTTGGTGAAATGCGTCTTTAATATCCAATTTTGTAAATACCTTTGCATTTTTCATTTTAGGTAGCAACTTGTCCATTGTCGGCAATGGGTGATTTTCACGTACAATGGCTTCGTTAGCTCGGCGCATGTCAATACAAAGACGTACTTCTCCATTTTCCTTCAGCACCGGCACTACAGGGGACACCCATTTAGAAGAACCTACTACCGGCTCTATAATATCCCTTTGTTTAAGTTCTTCAATTTTGTTTTCAATTTTAGCTTCTAAGGGTATGGGGATCCTCCTGACATGAAATAGTCAAAATAACAAATCAGTAATAACCTTTAATGAGTGATAATTATAACAATACCATAATACAATATATGTTATGAGGGTACCAATCAACATTTGAGATCGATTAACTATCAATGAACATTACACACATACTTATTAGAAATACGAATGAAATCAGTACCTGTAAGGTTGTGATACGGGGGCGATTGAATGATCGATTGGCAAGTGGATTAATACATTTTTAAATTTGGGGAAAATCTTGAAATCTACTTGATTAACGTCTGCATTCAATCCAATTTTCAAAACTCCTAATGCTATTGCCGAAGTTTTCCCTAAAAGATTTCTAGTGCCATCGATAACAACATAGAAAGTTGAGTTGACGGATCTTAGTCCTACTTTAATCTGAGCTTCAAATGATCCTTTTATCTTCAGTGGTGTAGAGCTACCGTAAGCCATAAATGTAACAATGGGATTTCGAAGTTGATTATACACATTAACTTTGTTTTTCTTTAATATTTCCCAAGTTCTTTCCGTAATCAAATTCTGTTTGCAGCCCGAATCAATCAACATCTTAGTTTGTACTCCTCCAATAGTGCAGTTAATTTCTACATCGTCATCAATATGAAAAACATACTCAGTTTCTCCCTCTTTATGTACTGTGTTGTTAGAAGAGTCACTCACTTCATTAACTTCATTCTTCTCCCTGTCAAAACGACCTTTCTTTTGTTCGTGTCTATAGTCCCTTTCCATTTTCCGCTTCAACGTCTGTTTCGTTCGGCAGTATTGTCTGAAATGCCCCTTAAGACCACACTTTAGGCATTCTTTATCCCTTGCTGGGCATTTTGCATCGTTTCCAGCATGTCTAGGATTACCACATCTACCGCATCCATGTTGAACATTCTTTGAATTATCAAAGTTCCTTTTAAATTTACTATCCATCCTGTTTACTTCTTGATTCTCATTTGATTTTAGTGGATTTTTAAACTCTTCTAATTGTTTATTAACAACTTCAAGGGTATTTGCTTCGGTGATTACTCGTTCTAGTGTAATTTCATCCCCAATCCGTAATATCTTTTTCCTCAGTTCGGGTAGAAACCATTTTTCCGTTATTTGGTCGATAATATTTTCATCTTTGTCGGCAAACTGACATTTATCAGCTTGTTTTCTCAGTCTCACCACAAATTTTTCAAATTTTTCGTCGGGTTCTTGTTTAAGAAGCCTGAATGTATGTCTCTCGTAAACTTTGCTCTGTTTTGGTGCAAAGTAGGCATCTAGTTTAGATATTGCTACTTCAAACACGTCTTCGCCTTCAATTGGTTCGACATTAGCCCCAGGAATGTTGTAAAATATTTCCTGTAGGTCTAATCCGCCGAAATGTAGAAGAGAGGCCCTTTTCTTTACGTCTTTGTCAATGTTAGACGCTTCGAGGTAAATGAATAGTGCTCGTTTCCATCGCTCCCATCGTGTACCCACTGAGGTAGATTCACCGTTACAGTCGAACTTTTCCAGTGAAAGGAGTGACATATTTGGGGCGACCTGGAATAATTAATTAAATGATTCAGATATCTATGTATCTGCAGTTAGATTTTATCTTAAATGCTTCCATCTCGTATCAATTTAATGATCGGATTATATATTTTTTTTTCCGCTTATGTCTACTTGAGCCGTCCATACCAACAAACGTATAAATTTAATTATCAGATTTTAATCTGCTAAGTTAGTACCTACTAACTTCATACAATAATAATTTTATTGTAAAGCTTTTGTTTTATTTACTGGTATCAATTTAATGATCAGTTCGGTTCCAACTGCTTTGAGTAGATACTCCCTTTTATTTATCAGTATTAATCACAACCACATAGTTTTAATCAGTTTAGTGAAACAGATCCAATTTAATCTGCGTTAGTTAGGTAGACAGGTACCTACCGATTTAACGGTCACCGGTTGTATTTAAACCTTGCTATTTTGTAATAGGCACATAACTAAACCACAAGCATAATACAATATTTTTTCTCCCACTATGTAGGTAGGTATTACAAAACAATCGTACATTCAATGTACTCATAGTTTAACTTAGCTGAACCTATAGGTATTCATTTGTTTATATGCTTAGTTCAATAATTGCAGAGGTTTGTTGTTTACTGTTTAAATGTAGGTATGATGTTATTAAATATTGTAAAACAAGCAAAACATTGGTGAAATATTAAAGCAATACGTACCTAAGTGCTGTTTATATTTCCCGTCAACAATAAAATTATTATCTACAATCGTTAAGAAGTTAAGAAGCAACTGTTTTGGTATCAATAGCTAATGATTAAAACAACCGGTTCATAGTAAATTATAGGCAAAGTACTCTGGGAATGACGTCACTTGTTTACTGCACCGTATCGCCTATCTTTACCCTTTTTTTTTTTCACTAATGCGTACTTACTGTTTTCCTCGTCGCCACATGTAATGTCCAGCTTCTTGGAGTGTTTTACGGCTCACCAACACCACAACACCTGTACAATCGTCCTACACACAACCGCTCCGTTCGAGTGTCAGTTTACGACTGTCACGTGACGTAGGCGCATGAGACAACCAAGCAACACTTTATTTAGTCAATACACTACAGAGCGAAAGACCTGAAAGTAGTTTGTTCAGTATCAACTACTGAATCGACTATAGTGGTTTTTAATGTATTAATTTAAAAAAAAACCTGAAATATGGCCCCCGGATCCATCCGTGGGTCGAGGTATGAAAAATGAAATCTATTTGCACAAATTGTTATTGTTTGCGTGTGTGCATCGATATCCTGGTTGTTGCAAGTACGACTGTGATACAGCCACAAGTTTTATGTTGAGCTGATATAACAAATTTCTTCTCTTTTGTCGCCGGACGGATCGCCTAATGGTAAGCGATTACCACCGCCCACGGACACGCGCATCACCAGAGGAGTCACAAGTGCGTTGCCCGCCTTTTAAAAGGGGATTGGGCCTCCGGTAACCTCACTCACTGAGGCCATGGTATCACTCCGGTCGAGCCGGCCCATTCGTGCCGAAGCATGGCTCTCTCACGTTAAAAAAATGTGCTTTCATGTCTCATAATGACTTTCGGGTTTCGTTATTATAATTATGACTTGATATTCTAATCGAGCTGTTCGAGGTCTTGCACTTATTCAGTTATACGTTGTATATTATGAGGTGATTTATGACAAATAAAACTTTATATTACAAATGTCAATGATGGTACGTGACAAGAAAGCCAACGAAAACTTTGTCTAACCTCGAAATCAAACATAAAATTTCACGATAAGCGCTTGCGAACACTCTGTGACTCAAGACATTATACATAGGCTAACAAAATATTTAAACTACTTCGTGCAATTAGTTGTCGAGGGTTTATAGCACTTCTTTGTACAGTTCTAAATCTTTAAAGGTATGGTTCATATTTCTATGACTTACAGAAGCACTATTTGGAATCCGCCATCTCCAAGGATTAATGCTGTTCTCTGCACTGGTGATTGCTTTTGGAACAAGAGCGAGCATGAGCATGGCTATAGTTGCGATGACTGATACATCATTGGAAAATGTGAGTAGCAGAGATAGACAAGGTTAAAATAGGAGCGTGTCTTTGTTGAAAAACTGTTTTTGTAGACCTAAAGAAAACTGTTTTTAATTGTTAAGTAATTGCTGAGTCTTATCATCATCATCAACCCAATTACTTACTACCTATATGCTGGGTAAGAGTCTTTAACAGGGTACTGTGGGTTATGTTGTAGCCCATCAAAATGTCCTAGTAGGTATGAGTTAACAGACCTCACATGATGACTTGCACCATCGAGGAAACTCAAGCATGCAGATTTCTTCACGGTTTAAGCAAAGGTGACTAAATAATTAGTAAATATTTGAATAACATAGCAGTAGTAGTTTGTTTATATAGTCACCTCACTGTGCTATCCCTGCTTCTTATTATAATCTTAATTCTTAATTATTATATTTGTGGAGGGGCGAGGTTTGTTGCCCCTCACACCAAAGGAAGGATCCTCCGACCAGGCGGGTGTTTTTGCCTGGCGGACTACGGCCCGACGCACGGTTGATGTCAATCGGTTGTATATATCCAGGCTGCGTTGCAAATTTCACTTGTGTGATTCAGGACTTGTCCGTTTAGTTTGTATGTAGCGCGATAGATGTCGCTACATATTTTTTAAACATCAAACGCTTCGAAAGAACTGTTCTGTTGAAATTAATGATCATTTTAAGTAATTCTGGGTTGCAGTCATTCAACTGGAGCATACAAACACAAAGTGTAATTCTATCATCATTCTTCTGGGGGTACGTCATACTTCAGATCCCAGCGGGAGTGTTGGCGGCCAAGTATAATGGAATGATTCTTGTTACTATGTCGATTACCGTCAATGCTGTAGTATCACTTGCAATACCATCAGCAGCTTATTATGTAAGTACTGGCATGTCTTAATTACTAATTTTAAAATTAATCTCAATTGTAATAATAAGTTTGAAGCGAGAGATGAAATTCATAGGTAATACTACTGATTGTTTATGAAATAATTTTAAGATCAATTACTAAACACTTAAGTTGATTATCTAACATTGATACGAATATTGTTTATATAATATTATATTATAAGACTTAATTCACAAGAGTATTGTATTGTAAATTATAAATTAAACCATTGGAATTAAAACTAAGACGGAGATCACCTAATGATAAGTTTTCAATGCTATACAAGAAGACTAAAGCCATTTTCAAGATAAATATGTCTGATTGATCCTCTCTTAAGGCGGATATTAGATATTAAAGTAGTATCTCTGAAAATATCGTTTAGTATGTATTTCGTAGTTATCTATTTAGAATATGACTGTGAACATGATAAGAATGAATGGCCTCCAATTTTCCAGGGCGGATGGAAGCTAGTGTGCGTCTGTCGCGTCCTCCAAGGGTTGGGTCAAGGATGCGTGGTACCTGCAATACACCACTTGATTGGCAGGTGGGCTCCTGTGGAGGAGAAGAGTCGAATGGTAGCCATCGTACATTCAGGTTGATTACTGGTATTACGTTTGATTTAATTGTATTCATCTTCATTAGGATTTGTAGTAGCCGAGTGTTATTTTGCTTTAATGTCCCGAGCAGTTTTTTTAATAAATTAAGTTGACAAACGAGCTGACGAGCCACCTGGTGGTAAAACACACCAAGGTGCTTTACGACAGAATCCGACGTAAGGGAGGTCGCCAGTCAGTCAGACCCCAAGAGGTCCTACCACCGAGCAAGTCAGATATTTTCAAGCCTCTTACGGGATACCACCTATCTGTGAGGCAGTGAGGAACAGTGTTCTAACCCGTCCCCACACGGGGCAAAAATATTATAATATAATAAATATTATATTATTTATAACATATTATTTATGTAAAATTTATACAAAACTTTCTCATTAGCCTAGTGGTCCCGAGCGTGCTACATTAGTGGTTCTGAATCCGATTACCAGGGCGAGTAAAGTGTTATTGGGTTTTTCTAATTCTCAGTAGCAGCCCGGAATTTGGTATTTGTAGGCCTCATACATGGGACCTAAACATACTTGCGACCTCTGGGTGTACATTAGCACGCTTCTGCCTAACCCTTCGGGGAATACAGGCGTGATAGTATTTATGTATATGTAGATACTATAATAGAAAACAGCATATTGAATAATCGTCCATCATTGTACGAAAACGAAACTGCATGCGTAATAAATGTCCAAGAATCTTAAATACGGATTAAAGAGCATAAGAGACTTTCCAACTTTATTTTAAACACTTGAATTATTCCCATGTCTATAGGTTATAATAGACAGACGTTTTGGTGATTAAAAAAACACTTCCGATCTAGTTTCAAGTTATATATTTCAACCTTGGATAAATTTTGGATCACACTACAATAACCTTCACCAGACTTGACATTGTTTGCTAGTTAGGTGATAATTAATGAATATTATAAATTTAGTCAAGTGAAAGTCAAAGTGTTTTATTTCAATTAGACCACTAAATAGGTACTTTTAAAAAGTCAAAACTAGTTGCACGGTTCCAAAAAGTGGTTCGTATGGAGAAGAGCCGGCAAGAAACTCCATAGATACCTACTCTTTTAAATAAACCTTGATTACAATATTATGCTTTACAATTTTGTTCCAAATAGTTGCTGAGAAATTTGCAGTTTGATGTGTAAGATTTATTCAATGTACAAAAAGAATTAGGGATTGCCGCAGCAAGTAAGAGCTGACCAGCCCCGACAGACAGCATCTGTTCACGAGCATGACGTGCGTATCGGCATGGTCCGACTCAACCATATTGTAGGGAATAAAATAACCCGACACACAGCGCCACCATCAGCACGACATTTAAGTGAGCATGACAAGCTCAGACCTCGGGCACAACAATTTTATAGATAAATATATGTATGTACTTATACAGATTGCTACATCAATATCTGCACTTACTCACACATTACAATTTTCTAATTAGGAAATTATACAATATTAAAAGTCCAATCAATACCTATATCAATCCATTATCATAATGTGGGTAATTGTATAGGTATTATGTTAATTTACGTTTTGACCTTCAGCTTGTACCAGCCCTTCTGTCAGATTTTGTTGTGATATTCCAGGATCTCATTTCGGCAATGCTGTCCAGCTAGCAGTGTCAGGTTTTATTGCTGATGCCTGGAAGTGGCAAGCGATTTTCTACGCGAATGGGGTGATCGGGATATTATGGGTCGTGATTTACATTATTGTGGGGGCTGCTTCACCTCAAAAGTCAAAATTAATCAGTGAGAACGAACGGTTGTATATACAAACCTCTTTGGGGCAGCTTGGGGAACCCAAGGTAAGGTACACTATTACTACTTTTTACTCTTTTTTCTCTAAAAAGTAAATTATGACATCCAGCCACTATATTTATCTCTACTCGCGACTTCGTCTGCGGGGACTGCAGAATTTGGTCCGATTTGAATAAAAAGGTAGCCTATGTGCTATTGCAAACTATATTCTATTTCCATGTCAAATTTAATCCAAAACGGCGTGGATGTTTTTTACTACAAACAATAATATCTATCCATCCAAATTTCACTATTATAACAGTAATAAGATTCTGCCGTATTGACTGATGGTTTCTTCTCTTCTATTCTACCCTTGAGTAAATGTTATTATTTTTTTCTATTCGAATTGCTGCAGAAACACAAAATTCCCTGGATGGCGATATGGACATCTGTGCCATTTTTATCGCTGATCATAGTGCATTGTGCACAAAACTGGGGATACTGGACTCTGATGACAGAAATGCCGTCATTCATGAAGAAAGTGCTGGGTGTTGATATAAAAGCGGTAAGAGAATTGTATCGATACCAATTTATTTATTTCGGAACTGCAATTTAATATTGATGCCATCTAAACCGTATCTTCCAATTCCAAGACACCGACCTATTCTATACAGTCTTTTATAACAAATACCGAAACTATTCACGCCTTTAACATCTGCGTCACCATAAAAACCGATGCCGTCAAAAGTGACGGTTAATAAGCTGACGTATTTCAAATAGGCACCTGTAATACCAGGTCCATCAACACTGATGCTTATGTTTTAGACGACTTCTATTTATGTCATGTCCACAATTAAATGATTGCTTGATTAAACTTCAGTTAATTTTTGTCGTTATTTGTCCTCAGACTGGTCTCATGTCAGCCCTGCCGTATTTCGTCGTTTATTTACTAGCCTTCCCCGTCGGATACATATCTGACTGTCTCCCCAATAAAAATTGGCTCAGTACCACAGCAACTAGAAAAATTTCAAATTCTATTGGCAAGTACCTATGATATTTTTATTGAAAATGTTTCATTGGCCAATGTATCGGTATGTACTCTTGTATATCACCTCTGTTGTGCATTCTTTCTTTGAATGTTTTTGAGAGAAATGATTGAGTTCGTATTGCAAATTATAAGTAGGTTACTATATTTTTTTATACCTCTAAGATGGCAAACAAGACTACGGCCCGCCTGATGGTATGTATGGGTATAAGGCAAAAGCTTTTTTTTATTGATTAAAAATGGGTTTGTTCTTGACTTCAATCTTGCTTCCGGGGCAAAAATGAGGTCAACGATGGGCGAGCACATCCAGAAGATGTAGTCTATAGATAAGATGGAAGGATTCCGTAAAGAAGAAAAGAGGAAGAATTGGTAAACATCTCAGGTCAAGGATGTTTGTTAGCTAGTCAGATCCCAAGGGGTCCTACCAGCGAGATGACTCGTATGAGATGCGTATCTAAATGGCAGTGAGAAACTTTTTTTTACCTTACATGGGGCTATGATAGTCTTAATTTCTGTTCCCATAACCGTTGAGTCTTCTGTCTCCCAGGTTTCTACGGTCCAGCCATCGCCCTTATTGGGCTGTCGTACGTGCCAGCTGGTGAAGTCGCTCTTACAGTCGGACTCCTTACCCTCGTGGTCAGCCTTAACATCGGCCGTATTACTGGTTTTATGGTAGGTATATACTCCCAAAAATTATATTAATAATTAAAATAAAGGAAATAAGGAAAATAAAGTTCAAAGACTGTAGATGTACGCATCCACATAACCTTTTAGGAATTATGGTACTAATAGTGTATTATATTTAATGTACTTTATTTTAATGTTGAGAAACATTATTTTTTTAAGAATCATTTCTTGTTTTGAAATTCTGAATTAATTACTGTCATGCAAATGTACAACGGGAATGTCGAATATAGTGAAATATAATTTTAATCTTATGTGGACTACACATTAATTAATTCATTAAGTCAGTTTACAAAAACAGTCGAGGACGATACTAATCTCTTTAAAGAGATTTCAACCAAAATAAAGTCAGCAAGCAGGAGAAACTGGGTGCAATTACAAATAATAATTATTACATACACAAGCCTCATTAGTCTAGTGGTCCCAAGCGTGACTGCTACGCTAGAGGTCCTGGGTTCGATCCCCAGGTCGAGCAGTGTTATTGGGTTTGCTATGAAATTCTCAGTAGCAGCTCGGAGTCTGGATTTGTGCCCGGTTAATGGCAATAAACTCGCCCCCTATTACATGGGACCTAAACATACCGGCGAACTGTGGGTGTAGATTAGTACGCCTCTGCCTAACCCTTCGGGGAATACAGGCGTGATGGTATGATGGTACATACACAAGCGCCCAGACTCGGAACAACAACTTGAAGGTCATATAAATATTTGTTGCGTATGGGGATCCAAGGAAAAAGCGAGGGGAGGCCTTTGTTCAATTTTGGGATAATTCAGGCTAAATAATAAATAATAATTGGGATCCACCACACACCACAGCACATACCGCCGATCTGATTGCTCAACCACTACAAAATATGATAGTCCAAATATATGCTCAAACGATACATCGGTCTGACTCTCTAAAATGATCCACAGATGGTGCACCTGGACATGGCTCCTAACTACGCGGGGACGCTGCTCGGCATCACCAATATGTCTGCAAGCTTCATGTCAATCTTAGCGCCCCTGGTTGCAGGTGTCGTATTACAAGATGAGGTTAGTATTTATAAAATTCCTGTCGCAGCTTTTCTTTAATTGTGATAGTCGGAAGAATGCTATTAGTATTTAATAAACTTCAAACGATAAATCGAAATGAAATGAAATGAAATTGAAATGAAATTGAAATTATTTTATTCTGCAAGTAGATCTTTAGAGATACTTTTACATGTCAATGGTTTGGGTTTTTTTTAGCTAGATGGCTTCGGTATTTCCTAACTGACGACCTCTGAGAAGAAACACCGAAACAAACTCAGAGATTTATATTATGAGTCATAATCATATTATGAGTAAATAGATATTTTGAGGTACTTTCACAGATCAATGTCTATTAACGGCGCCGACATAATCATGACCTCTGAGAAGAAACGCCGAGACAAACTCAGAAAATTATGATCTCTTTTAAAGTTCAAACCTAAGTGACTTTTAAAGAAAGTCACTTAAGACACAACGGTGTTGAGTAGACCAGTCCCAGTCGATGGTGTGTAAACATTAGTAATTATGTAGTTTAACCATATTATAGGGAGTTCAACAAAAGACACTTCAAAACAACTTAAAAATTATAATAAATTAAACTTACTCCTAAGTAGGTATTTCTGAAAATAAATGGCACTGATGAACAAAAGATTTTGCATTTTGTTTGTAATTTGTTACTTGATAGGTTAACAGCCTTACAATTCAATGATTTTGGACTCTTGACTTTTGACTTTTGAATACTGTATGGGGACGTCGCTTCTTAGTCACAACAACCATCTCAGCATATTTTCAATTCGTGTCACTACATCGTCTAAGAAACAGATAAGTAAATCACAAGGCAAAGCAGCAGCATTCACCCTATTAATAATATAAATTAATTTCAGACCGACCCCAACGATTGGCGCAAAGTATTCTACATAGCATCAGTGATATACATCGCTGGTAACACAATCTTCCTTATATTTGGCACCAGCGAAAAGCAGCCATGGAATAATCCACCAGAAGAGACAGATGCTAAAGTTAATGGTTTGTCTACACACAAGCTTTTTATTTACATGGGAGAGCCATGCTTCTTCACGAATGGGCCAGCTCGACCGGAGTGATACCACGGCCTCACAGAAAACCGGCGTTAAACAACATTTACGTTGTTCGCCGAGTGAGTGAAGTTACCGGAGGCCCAATCCTCTTTTAAAAGGTCGGCAACGCACTGGTGACTACTATGGTGTTGCGGGTGTCCATGGGCGGCCGTAATCGCTTACCATCAGGCGATCCGTCCCGTTTACCCTCCTATCCCATAAAAAAAGCTTTTTTTTTAATTGTAATGAATCGGTATACAGAAGGAACAACGATAAAATAGTATACCAATAACATTTTTTGAATATGTTAGTTTAGTGGTCTCAAGGGTGACTACTACGCCAAAGGTCCTGGGTTCGATTCTCAGGTCGAGCAGTGTTATTGGGTTTTTTTATGAAATTCTCAGTACCAGCGCAGAAACTGGATTTGAACCCGGTTAATGTTAATGTTATTATATTAAGTGGTAATAATAACAAAATATAAAACATTCCAGACGAAAAACGTAAACGAAAATATAAGGTCGACAATGCGCGAGTGATCGCAAGCGTCTATAGGCTACGGTAACCGCTTACCATCAGGCGGGCCGTATGCTTGTTGCCACCTTAGTGGTATAAAAAATATAAAAAATATTCTTTTTTGCTACTTGAAAGTCAATTCGGATAAATTAAAATGCTCAAAATCCTCTTCATCGATCTTCGTATTTATTTGATTTGATTTCTTTCTTTAATAGGCTAACTGGACAGAGCGATTTGTAAATATAGGTATTTGACGACACGTTTGGCGTAGCGGCTGAGCGATCGGCTTATGCGTCACGTGTTGTGGGTTCGATCCCCACACGGAACAAATATTTGTATGATCTACAGGTAGTTGTTCCGGGTCTGGGCGTTTATGTATGTGAGTATTTGTATTTGTGACGGCATCCACGATACAGGAGAAAATCCTAGTGAGGGGCAACGTTTTAAAAAAAAAATTGGTACAAGTCGCGCACCTTTATGTACAAATCCCTACTATCGACTATGATTTTGTTTGTAATGTCCAGTCTGTCGCTAATAATATTTTAATGCCTTTGCCCAAAAGTGTCATTGACATTGTTCTTTCTAAGAATTGTATAGTTACCAATAACATTTTAGGTAAATAGAACCAGTCTTTTAAATAGTTTTTATAATATTTTTTTATTTTATCATTGTTTCAGACTCCGGAACGGTTGAAAAAAGTGGTGGCAAGATCGTTTGAAGACGATTAATTTGATGTAAACCGGTTATGAATATGAAGCAGAATCGTCGACTTAAAAACATTTTGTGAGCTGTGTATACACTATTTTGTCTCTTTTGTTCTAATGTAAACTAATTTCTATAGTGTAAACTATGCAAAAAACAAAGCGAGAAAAATATAAAAGATTTAATATAAGAAATTAAAAGATTTTTTACTAATACATGGGATTATTTTATTTTTACCCAAGTAAAAAAAAAAATATTAAAACATTATTTGAAAAAAAAAACGGAGATTTTCTTATTAAGTTGGAAGCATACAATGATTTTTTGAACGCGTGTAGATGCTACTACTAATAATAAGTATTAACATTCTCTCAGGGGTCTGAGTCTGCTATATCAATTATATCGGTAACCTAATAACCAGGATTTTAGTGTTTGACTCTGATATTTTTGTATAGCGGTGAAAAAAACAGAAAGTACCTACACTGATTTGTTAAAGACACCTGAGTACTTAAAAAGTTCCCAATAAGACCTCAGCATAATACCGATTGCGATAAATCGAGTTAGTGCCTCAATGATCGCTACAGTGCTCTCCATGGTTCGCTCACTAGTCTCCTATAAGTGTCAATTGTATAAGAATGGTCATCGATTAACAGTAAATAAGACAAAGGCGATATAATATTTGGTAGACAATCCCGAATCGTACAATTTTATTCAATTTGATTTTGATCCAATTGAATGCAGACTTTAGGTCCTGGCCAAAGACAGGGTATACTTAATTTTGGATGATTGTTTACTAATGATAAAACTACCTATTACCGACTATTTTTATAGTCACCAGTCAAATTTTTTTTTATGGAATAGGAGGGCAAACGAGCAGTCGGATCGCCTGATGGTAAGCGATTACCGCCGCCCATGGACACCCGCAACACCAGAGGAGTCACGAGTGCGTTGCCGACCTTTTAAAAGGGGATTGGCCTCCGGTAACCTCACTCACTCGGCGAGACACAACGTAAGCGTTGTTTAACGCCGGTTTTCTGTGAGGCCACTCCGGTCGAGCCGGCCCATTCGTGCCGAAGCATGGCTCTCCCACGTAATATTTTTTTTATTTATTTAAATTAATATTATTTAATAATTATATTAAATAATATTAATTAAATTTATATTATTTAATAATAATTTTAATAATAAATTACAATTATAATTTACCAAATAAAAATTATTTTCGCTCTAGTTTAACATGAAGTTGAAATATATAGTATCTTGGCAACCTTGACCAAAACATTCTATTTGAATTAAAAAGGTACAGTGACAGTCCTGACATATTACACAATTAAGGATATATATATATATATATATATATATATATATATTTAGAAGCGACGGTAGCCTAATGACTAGGGCCTCGAACTTGCGATCATGTGGTTGCCGGTTCTACTACTACCGATGTGAGGCCACTCGTAACACAAGCATTTAGCTCAGCACGAGGGGTTAACAAGAATACTAGTAATGTGCGACCCACATTGCTAGTAAGCTTTTTTAAAAAATATGTACCTATAAATAATTATGGAGTTAAAGGTCTACGGGTCTAAATTATATGCGCATTAAAAATGAATTTGCAGCTTTCCTTTTTTATCCTTAAACGGTGAAGGGAAATATTGCAGGGAAACCCTGCTTACGTGAGAAAATTTCTAGATGACGTGTGAAATACACCCACTACGTCACGGTCTATTATATCCCACTCATTCTGAGAGAAGATCCATGCCTAGCAGTTAACAGTACGGTTGATGATGATGGCAATAACCACCTAGGAGCAACTTGAGTTGTTATAAATCGTGTGTACCTTTAAACTTGGCAGTTCGCTGCAGTGCACACTGATTTTGTCTAATCTATAATAGAAAGAAAGAGAGAAAAACTATATTTATTCGTAAAGGATATCTAAATACAGAAAAAAAAAATAACTAGGTACTTACTTAATAACTAAATTGTGGTATGTATGTATGTACCCATGTGAATCTTACAAAACGGTTCAATTTCAGCATAGTTCCGAATTGCCAGTTATCAATCCGGTAAATCAATGCTGATCTTCCGAAAGAACATTTTAATATTTAAATTGACTGCCTCATTAGTCTAGTGGTCCCAAGCGTGACTGCTACGTTAGAGGTCCTGGGTTCGATCCCCAGGTCGAGCAAAGTGTTATTGGTTTTTCTATGAAATTCTCAGTAGCAGCTCGGAGTCTAGATTTGTGCCCGGTTAATGGCAATAGGCTCGCCCCCTAAACATACCGGCGAACTGTGGGTGTACATTAGTATGCCTCTCCCTAACGCTTCGGGGAATACAGGCGTGATGGTATGTCATGTTAATATTTAAAAGAGTAACAGGTAAAAAAAAACCTATAATATCTCCATCTTAAGGTTGTCTGGAAGAAATCGCAGTCCGCGATAAAGCCGCTCATTGTATATTTGTAAAATTATTGTGTCCTATTTGTGTTTTTATTGGTGTATAATAAAGTATATATAAATAAATATTGACGATCCGCCTTTGTTATTATTTAAGAAAGAACATACGATTAGAAAATGTTGAACCGCCAAAGTAATTCACCGTACCTACTTAACTATCATGATTCAGTAATGGGTTCACATTATTGCGGTTAAAATACTGCGTAGAAATCCAGAAATTCCCGCATAAGTCACTCATGGAAAGTTTTGATGAATTTAGGATCATGACGATTATGATAATACTTTATCAATTTAAAAAGTAAGTCGTTTGGCAAGTGCATTGTTTTTTTATAAATACCGATACACAGTAATTCCACTAAACTGACTGTTTGAATCATAAATGACATGAAATGACTTTATGAAGTCTAGAATCTTTAGCTAGGTCTCGCAAGATGCTTCTAAGAACTGATAATAAGGTGATAAATATGTAGGTACTAGCTTCTGCCCGCAACTTTGTCTGCATGGACTTCAAGATTGGGTCTGACCTGAAAAAAGTAGCCTACGTGTTATTCCAGACTATAATCTATCTGTGTGTCCATTTCATCCAAATCCATACATCCATACTTATTCACAAACTTTCACGTTTATATTATTAGTAAGATTTCAAATTCGAAACTATTTTTCAGTAGATTTAGCCACAAATGATACAAACTTCTGAAAAAATAATATTACTGGGCCTAAAAACAGCAATTGATCTGTCTAAAGTACATTCTATTATGCCATAAACAATGCGAGCCACATTGTTGTTTCGCTCTTGCAATGGACGTCCGTGACATTGACTATGCCATGCTATGCAATGAATAAGAAAAAATATAGACAGTCTGCAGCGCGCGCGCAACGCTCGCGCGTCGATAGCGCAGCCTGCTCAAAATTTAAATAATATTTATGTTTTTTTTGTAAATGTATATATAGTTGAAATAGAATAAAATTGTAGTCATCATAAATTATATAAAGTTTTATAACATTTTAATTGAAATTAAGTAGTTCAGCAATATATTTGTGGTTGTTTAGATTATTTATTTATTGTTTAGATAAAAATGACAGCTGAAGAAGGTGTCAGTAAGGTTGCTAAAGGTAAGACAATACTTATTTGCTTTTTATAATATTTTTTATCTCATGTCTCAAATTAAATTAGTTTCTCTTAATTTATTATTAAGAGAGACTAATTCATCATGTATAAAAGGGAAATGGACGTACCATGACGCCTGTATTAAAAATAAAATAATAATAATTATGGTATTAAAAATATTTAATATTAAAATATGGACCCATATTTAAATGCATGTTATTTAACAAGATGTTTAAGTAGAGGGCACTGTTTTACACTTTATATAATTTTCATTCCAACAGCTGTATTTGAATTATTCATTCAAAACATTTGTGTGTATTTTAATGAGATACTTTGTTAATATTATTTCTGTTTTAAGTAAACTTTAGACCTTGCAATATAAATCTAAAAATTATGAATAATTACATCTAATTTGGTTAAACTATAAAACTAGAATTTTATTCACAATCTATTTCGCCAAGGTAAATATGTATAAAAATTAACACATAATCGAATAATTTTTTAAATAAAAAGTAAACAATCTTTTTGTGAGTTCTTACATTTTCCATGCTTAGATTAAAAAGTTATTTTAGTGAAGGAAATATTCAATCGCGGGCAGGATTCGAATCTACGTCTTCTGGTTAGATATACCAGACGCTTTGACCTTGAAGCCACCGCGAGTCCCATGGAATGAATGGAGCATGGAAATTGCAAAAAAATCACAAAAATATAGTTTAAAGGTAAGGTGGCATCGTATGACATTGAACTAACTGTAAACTAAGTCGTGTCGGAGGAGAAGCAAAGTAACATGCTTTTCAATAGATGTTGCCAACGTCACCTTATGACGTAAAATCAGAATGTGAAGGCAAATTTCAATCTGGCGGGTGGGACTCGCGGTGGCTTATGGCCAGTCCCAATACCTGAGTAATTTAATATAGGGACTGGCTGTTAGAGGTCAGAGCCTCTGGTGTATCTAACCAAAAGACACAGGTTCGAATCCTGCCTGCGATTGAATTTTTCCTTCACTAAAATAACTTTCAAAAGTAAACAATGTTGTATATCCCAAATGATGAAATTATTGAAATAAAAATATTAAGTGCATTTACAATGTATTTTCTAATTATCATTGAGGAAAGAAAGTATAAGTCACGTACATAATATAACCATACAATGTAAGCCATTATTTTTTTAAAACATGTCAACTAACTTTTTGGGATTTTTTAGCATTTTCCATGCTAAGATTATAAAGTTATTTTAGTAAAGGAAAAGTTCAATCGTGGGCAGGATTCAAATCTGCATCTTCTGGTTTGATACACCAGATGCTCTGACCTCTAAGCTACCGCGAACCCCACCCGCCTGATAGAAATGTTGCCTTCACATTCTGAATTTACGTCATAAAGTGACGTTGGCGACATCTATTGATAAGCAAGTTACTTTTACTTTAGCTAGTTAAGTTACGTTACAAGTTACTTCGATGTCGTACGATGCCACCTTACCTTTTAACTATGACTGACTTTTGCATTTTCATTTTTTCACTATACCAATTTGATCTTTCGGGGATACAAGATTGATAGTATAAGGATCTATAATTTCCTTCAATAGAAACTACAAAGCCAGTACTGACCCTAGTTGCTTCATAATAAGCGTACAGTTACGGAATATAAGTATTTGTTTACCAAATAAAAGTCTACCGAAACCAATTTTAGTGAATCGAATTTATTGTGTCTCTGTACCCGAACGCTTCTTTGAAGACACTTTGGAAAAAAATATTCATATGAACACGTAATTATTAACATACGACGAATTAGCAATACAATAATATATTATGACTCTGGAGATGTATGAATGTAAACAAACAAAAGCAGTATGCTGTTGTAAAGAATAATAATATTTATGTCAGCGGCAGCGCCAGTGGAGGTCGCCCTAGAAGGATGTACGCCGACCTTATTGGCGAAAACCTTCAAAAAGGTCAGGTGCGTAGCACTCGCAACCGGCGTGTATGTATGAGAAGATGTATGGATGTGTAAGAAGCAAAAGAAGTATGCAAGAATCGTAGCAGGTGGCGTTCTATAGTTTCTGCCTATCGCTGTCGGAGAAGGGATATGAATACAAGGGCGTGAGTGAATGTGTGTGTAATATGTAGCAAATAGGGTTCTGCAAGAGTTTATGCCATAATTTTTTTTTTTTCTTTATTAAGTTAGGTGCTGGTGTGGTAGAGACAACACTGATTTACAGATCACCAGACTATAGGAAGGCCAGTGTGATTTAGTCGGTATCGGTATTTATTATCTACCTTACTACCTTTCTAGGTGGTTACAAGACAAGTCCGCACTGCACATTAATTCATATATTATTTTAAGGACGTTAAAAAAAAACCTAAATTGGTAAGATGTTTTAGAATACGAATAGTTATAATATAAACAAACAGATTCGTGATCGCCCTCTCTCTATTTGTGACCCTGAAAGGTCTTTGTTCGCTGCAATTTACGCGTGCCTTTTAAAATAAGGTTAAAGTAAATAGTTTCACAAAAATATAGACCTAAGTTCACAAATAATATCGAACTATTCAACGATTGCGAAACACAACCCTTACTTTTAAAAACGATATTTTTTAAATATTTTTTTCTTGTGTCATTTGGGTGCGTTTCGTTATCATAATCAGTAGATTGTATTCGTCTACCTCTGATCAAGGGCCCAATTCTTTTTGGTTAAAGACCGAGCGTTTACTAATACATATTTCCGCAAACACCCACCCAGGACAAAATATACGAAATTGTTTACTTAATTAAACATCAAATTACGGGGTCAGAATGTAATTTCTTTATTTATTAGAATCTCTAACAAGTAATACATTACGCAAGATGGATGTACAAACAAGAAAAGGTTGGAGATCATATTATGCTTTCTTACTTAAAAGAGACCACGAACTTTAGCCCCTTACTACATAACACCAATTGCTTTAGAAAATAGAAACTATAGAATATAGAACTAAACAAATTTAATTATAGTAGACATTGCTACAGGGTGAACGGACAATAACTTATTTGATCAACGACTTATAAATGTTTTACTTATCCCAACACACTATATTGTCATAACACACTTGAATATTACGGCTTCATCCCTCCCAGAGTCTAGAGAGACTCTTGGAGGGATAAAAGCGTAATATTTTGATTCATCCGCACTAGATAACAAACACTGAGTCGCGGGCGATTTTATAAACATAAAAATAATGGGCACAAAATACACCCAGACTAGAAATAAATACTTGTACATCACACAAATATTTGCCTCAGGTGAGAATAGAACCCACAACATGCGGCGTAAAGGTTGCGGCGAGGTTAACCTTGAGGAGTCTGCCCACTACACCGTAGTAGCACCGTATCAGGCATGGAAACGAGCACGACACGAACTATAATGCCCACTAGAAGGTATCAACAGCGTATCATTCCTGTTCAAAACGGTGTTAGAGACCGTAGCTAGCATCGGCTGTCATGTGGTTCCCGTTTAAAAAAAATATTATTTGTATTGAAAAGTATAACACTATGCCACGCACGCACATCAAAAAATGTCAGCGAGAATATTTTGCCGGTGCCGATACGCTCCGTAAATGGCACGTGACTATGACGGAACGGTCTAGTGGGCATAGTTCTTAATACTAGGAATATTTTTTTGTCTGACGCGTTCCTTGTACGCTCATGGTATAAGACGGTATAGTAGGCAGAATCCTTTAACCGCTAACCAAACGTGCAGTTAACAATTACAATCAATGGTGTATTAATCATCAGTGGTTGTAAAACTCAGTTCTCATCGCGTGCGTCTTAACTCTTATGTAATACGAACGTAATTTTATTGGTTGCTGGCTTATCTACACGATTGCATGCCGTCGTAGGTAAGCAGGACTTCAGCTATTGTGTTTGACGGTCATAGCCGAATGCACACGATAAACGTTTGTGTTCTAGAGGCATTCGTTAATGTAATTATATCAAGGCTGATTTCATTGGAATTCTCACATATTATTATAACTTCACATCTAAAATATGGTATTGTTTTCTTTGAACATTAACCAGGCATAAATATTTGCTGTTCGCAACCTATCGACGCTACGAATGAGCAGCCGACAGCCGCAGATCCAGACGATTTATCTACATTTTTTTATGGGATATGTGGGCAAATGAGCATGCCGATCGCCTGATGATAAGCGATTACCGCCGTCCATGGACACCCACAACACCAGCGGAGTCACAAGTGTGTTCCGGCCTTTCAAAATTGGGATTGGGCCTCCAAAATACAATTTTCAACCAAAACATTTATCATTTTTTTTACCTTCCAGATCAAATACAATTACCTATATTGATTTAACATAGCAATTTTTCTTAGATCATTATTTTTACACTGTAAAATGCTCAAGGAAAACCATAACGAAGTTTAACAAGATGTTTCCTTATTTCAAAAATGAGATAATTGGAAATTATGCCGACGTACTGACATTGAAGATACTAGCAACCAATAATAATAATAATTATGGTTGAGGACAAATAAGCAAAATTTGTGTGTAAATAGTGACGTCATTGTCTAGCCAATTCAAATGAATATTTTTAATTAGTTATGTAATATTAGCAAATACCTATACTTTACATTGCACCTTGATAGCGCATTGATATAACCATGCACTGACATGTGACAGGTTTCGAGTTCGAGTGTCCTAGGAATTTTAAAATCATGAACTTATAAGTAAAATTTGATTATCACTGGCTGCGACAATTCGGTTTAAAGAATTTTATTTACCATTCAGACATTCGTCACTTACATGGAGAACAATAGATGATTAATATAATAACACGGTGCGTAAAAACATAATGTTCATTTGCAGTTGTCAACTAAGAAACGAGTTCTCTGCATTTTTATTTTAAGGCGGTGGTCAGAGTTAACTTGCACATTGCACATTCATCATTTTTAATATATTATTTAAAGTAGTGATTTATTATATATACTGAAGCTGAAGAGTTTGTTTGTTTGTTTGAACGCGCTAATCTCAGGAACTACTAATTGGAATTGAAATATTATTTTTGTGTTGGATAGTTCATTTATCGAGGAAGGTTATAAGCTATATAACATTACGCTACAACTACTAGGAGCAGAGCAGTGCGGGTGAAACCGCAGGCAGGTCGCTAGTTATAAATATGAGTAAATATTTATTTTGAAACTGTTAAGAGAAATCGTTTCTTTTACATATTTTGTAAGTAGGTTATTTATCTGTCCTTCCTTATATGTATGTCAAGGTTCACAGTTAAGGAATACATCGTGAGGAAACCGATACGCTTAAGAGATTTTGGCTCGAGCTCAACGTAGTGGATTATAGCATAAACAGACACATACATACAAGCTGCTACTAAGAATTCCCTAATTCAAAAACCTTTGACCACTAGATCAATAAGGCTATTCTCTTATTTTAAAGTCGGTTAAAAATAAGTATGTACGAAACGTGACATATCTTACCGTGATGATTAAATACATTCCTTCATGTAAAAAGTACCTACTCGGTACTTGATGACGACAATTATCTTCACATTAGCGCTATACAAAGCAATTGATGGTTCTCACGACGTTTTCCTAACGTTAGTAGCTAGTTAGATAATGTTTAAACCAGTAGAAATACTTACGTTAGTGGACATTGCATGATGGACACATTGAGATATTAAAACTGCCTCATTAGTCTAGTGGTCCTAAATACTACTGCTACGATACGTCTTAGTTTCGATACCCAGGTCGAGCAAAGTGTTATTGGGTTTTGTTATTCCCAGTAGCAGCTCGAAGTTTGTATTTGTGAATAGGCTTGCATCCTATCAATATAATATAACATACCAACACGCCTGTATTCCCCTAGGGGTTAGGCAGAGGCGTACTTAATATACACCCACAGTTCGCCGGTATGTTTAGGTCCCATGTTATAGGGAGCGAGACTATAGCCATTCACCGGGCACAAATCCAGACTCCGAGGTGCTACTGAGAATTTCATAGAAAAACCCAATAACATTTTGCTTGACCTGGGGATCGCACCCAGGACCTCTAGTATAGCAGTCGCGCTTGGGACCACTAGACTAATGAGGCAGTCTATCAAATGGGATCTAAAAATACCGGCGAATTATGGATGTATATTAGTATATTATTATATCTCCCTAACTCTTCGGGGAATACAGGCGTGATAGTATGTATGTAGATATTTGTAGGGTTTCACTCTACTAAAGTACTTTATTCAAAACCAGCTTTCATCTGTGAATTTGTCTGTTAAGTGCAGGAAGTCCTTTAATCCGCCACACCTCGAGAGTTGCATATTTATTTAAGCGGAATAAAGACTATTATTATGTTATATGTTTTCATACTATCTAGACAGTATCTAGATCCGGCTGACATTACAAACAAAGAGGCTGTTGTAACTCAATGAAATAAGATTCTGTCTGACCGAATACATGGATTTGACAGCTACTCCAAAAATAATATGTATGTATGTATGATATATTAGCTTCTCTCCGCGACTCCGTCTGCGTGGACTTCAGGACTAGATTCGACCTGGATAAAAAGAAACTTATATGTTATTCCAGACTATCATCCATCTCTGTGCCAAATTTCATCCAGGTCCGTTCAGCCGTTCTGGCGTTGAAGAGGAACAAACATCCATACATCCATAACGACAAACTTTCACGTTTTTAGTATTAGTAAGGATAAGGATGGTATATATTTTATGTATGGTATGCACCGAGATTATTAGTACCTACTTATGAAAATACAAAGAAATATATAAATGTTTTGAGTAATCGCAAAAGCACTTGATATTATTTGCGAATTCATGATTATTACATGCTTTAGAGGTGAAGGAAAATATCGTATTTTCTCACGATATTTTCCTTCACCTCTAAAGCATGTAATAATCATGAATCCGCGGGATTTTCCCGACGGGGGCGGAGTTTGTAATCTGTCAACACACTAAGCCAGCGTGGACTATCACGTTCTTCTCGCTCAATACTTAGGAAATAGGTGATGATGATGAACTACTGTGAAATGTTATCCTAAATGTTGTGCATATCTATAATTGATATAAACACTAGTCTTTGTCTCTGTATTTTGCTACTAACCAATGTTTGTGTTTATATTGTTGATGTGCCTTGTGTAAATAAATAAATAAATAAATAAATAAATAACCCCGATTTTTAACGTGGGAGAGCCATGCTTCGGCACGACCGGGCCGGCTCGACCGGAGTATTACCACGGCCTCACAGAAAACCGACGTTAAACAACGCTCACGTTGTGTTTCGCCGAGTGAGTGAGGTTACCGGACGCCCAATCCCCTTTTAAAAGGCGTGCAACGCACTTGTGACTCCTCTGATGTTGCGGGTGTCCATGGGCGACGGTAATCGCTTACCATCTGGCGATCCGTCTGCTCGTTTGTCCCCCTATCCCATAAAAAAAAAACAGATTTTAAAACATTAATTCGAACCGCAACGTCATAAATCCTTCTAATATTTTAAACGTGAAAGTTTGTGAGGATTTATGGATGTTTGTTAATCAATTACGTCAGAATGGTTCAACGAATCTGGATGAAATTTGGTACAGAGATAGACTATAGTCTGGAATAGCAAATAGGCTACTTTTTATCCAGGTTTGATTCAATTCTGAAATACACGCAGACGAAGACGCAGCCAGAAGCTAGTACATCATAAAACAATTTAACGCACGTCGTCATAATATGCAGGAATTGCAAAAACTCATTAACTGAGATATTGGCATGGAGACGATTTAATTACGGCTCTGACTAAGGGCGAATTCTTAATTAAATTTTGACACCAATGAGGTCTGATGGAAATGCGAGCGCAAACGTGATGTTGCGTGGGACGGGGTTTCTACAGAAAGATTTATTAACTGTCTCAAACTCTTGTGAGACGAGTTTTGAATGAAGAACGTTATTATATAATGCTCTTTATTTAACGACTTCAAAAAAGGAGGATGTTTTCAGTGCGATATAATAAGCGCCACCTTTGCTGCTATTTTTCTATCCCTGAAAAGTAAATTATGTTTGAATGTATAATATCCCACATGATGGATACAAAGAGTGCGCTCAAATAAAGTAGGTATATATATAATTAATATGCGCAAGTATTGCGTAAGTATCAGTCAAACCAAAAGAACAACACTACTGAACAATTGAGATATTTTCTCGCCTCTTACAATCCCATCAAAAATGATAATCGTTAAAAAATAATTCTCTACATTCTATTTCCAGGGCCGTTCCTCGGAATCCGGCACCTTCAAGGCCTGATGTTATTCTTCGCGATGGTGATCTGTTTCACCATGAGGGTCAACATCAGCATGGCTATAGTCGCTATGACGGATAAGGATAATGAAGATGTAAGTAAAGTCAAACGAATCTATAAAAATAAAAATCAATTGCCTAATGAAAATTATCTAATGAAAACGGCTCGACCGATTTGGCAGTTTTTTTTCGTCGTATTTGTATTATATTTTGTATTTATGATGTATTTAAGTGCTATAAAATAATAAAACAGTATCTGACCTAAAAATACCAAAATAAGGATTAAAGTCTTGAGTATTTTTTTTTTTTTTTTAAATATAGAGAGATTATTAAAATTTATCAGGGAGCATAAAGCTACAAACTCTCTCTTTGTTAATAAACGTTTTAGAATAAAATGCTTAGTACTACTAGTGTAGAATAACATTTTTACATGTCCTTACTAAGTATCAAAACCTACATTACGTTGCATCATAGACTCTACAACATCGATCTTGGTGATAACAGTAGAATTATATCTGATTGTGGACATTAAAAGACAATACCTTACATTTACCCTCTTCTGTAGAAAAAAAATAAATAAAATAGGAGCATTGATAGCCACTCATAAGCAATACTTTTGCGTAAATTGTTTACAGAAAGATACACGATAATGTAACTTCTGTTTACTTACACGTATGGTCTTATATCGATAAAAATGATTGAAGACTTCAAGAATGACAGTTACTTAAGATTAACAGGATCACAGACATAATATCAGTTAAGTAATATATAAATCTATGATTATGATAGAGGTACTAGCTTCTGCTCGCCGAGTTTTCTCCGTGGACTTCAGTATTGGATCCAACCTGGATAAAAAGTAGCCTACGTACTATTCCAGACTATAATCAATCTATGTGTCAGATTTTATCCAGATCCGCTCAGCCGTTCTGGCCTGAAAGAGTAATAAACATCCATACATACAAACTTTCGCGTTTATAATATTAGTAAGGATACTGGTATTCCAGCCACATCTGATTAGACTGGACGCCGATATAAACATAAGGTTCTGCCGTTGCGCCGCGTGTCGTGGGTTCCATTCCCACCCAAATATTTGAAAGCAAATATTTGTGTTCCACGGATATATGTTCCGAGCCTAGGTATATTTTGTATTTTTTTTATGGGATAGGAGAGCAAACAAGCAGACGGATCGCCTGATGGTAAACAATTACCGCCGCCCGCAACACCAGAGGAGTCACCAGTGCATTGCCGACCTTTTAAAAGGGGATTGGGCCTCCGGTAACCTCACTCACACGGCGAAACACACCGTAAGCGTTGTTTGACGCCGGTTTTCTGTGAGGCATCACTCCGGTCGAGCCGGCCTATTCGTGCCGAAGCATGGCTCTCCCGCGTAAGAACGTGGATCTTGGAACGTTATATCCGTTAATTGTACGTTTGTGAAGTCCCACGCAACAAGGCTAAATAAAAAGCTTTCTTTCTTTCTTTCCAAAGTGCGGGTAGCGATATCTATATCTATCCTATAATAAAATTGCAACAGGCCGATTTGTGTACATTAAAGATATTAACAAAAAACTAATATGGGGAATCTTTATTAGAGCAACAAAAGCCAAAATATCATTTTTTTTAATTTTTGTCTGTCTGTCTGTATGTTTGTACGCGCATCAGGCAAAAAATAATGCATGGAATTGAATGCAGTTTGCACTAATGTATTGATAGAGGTTTAACTTAAAATCTGGTGCATGTTTCATCTTGATAAACCGCCTAGAATCGAATATATATAGTATGTTAATCTTTTTGAGACGTGAGTGAAACTGTGGGTAACAGCAGCTTGTTGTTAAATAAATACACATATCGATGTTGATGATATGGTTATCAAGATCATCCTTCAGTGATAAAAGAGTTGTGTTGGCGATTTCAGATACGCGCATATTAGACATTGACGTCCAACATATTTTGATGTACCTACTCGTAACTTGTCGGTTTTACCAAGGATTTACTGCCATTCTCTTGTTGAAATTTTTGTCCTACTTCCGAGCTCTTGAGATTTTGTAAATAAATTGATAAGCTATATGAAATCTGTTATCCAAATCTAAGTAGTTGTTAAGATTTCAATCGCAATAAAATTCATAAGCATAGATTAATATCAGTACCTACCTAAAAATTTATTGCAACACTTACCTACATGATAAAATTCTATAGATCGATAATCTGGGTGTCTTTAAATCACGAGGAAATCGGTTCCTTCAAGGCAAGCACGCTTCACCGTAGTTTGCAGTGTGGCTTAACATCAGGTGAACTAGCGGTCAAGCGTAAGCCTATCGAGAATAAAAAAAAATTAAAAATGACATTTCTAACAAAAATACTTTGTTAAATGTTATCAAATTTAACTCCCCGGCTTGTTGCATTGAGCTTCCACCAGCAACCTTAAATCATCACACCATCTTGCTGGAGGGCGTCCTACGCTCCGTTTGCCGAGTCACGGTCTCCACTCAAGAATACATCTACCCCAGCGATTATCGGTTCTTCTACAGATATGGCCAGCTCACTGCCACTTCAGCTTGCTGATAACCTCTTTGAGGATTTTATCCTTAACAGAAATTCCGAGCATGCATAACATAATCAACCCATTATATTGTCCCACTGCTGGGCACGGGTCTCCTCATAAAATGAGAGGGATTAGGCTATAGTCCACCACGCTAGCCTTATGCGAGTTGACAGACTTCACACGCCGTCGAAAAAATCTCTCAAGCATGCAGGTGACCTCACGATGGTTTCCTTCACCGTTTAAGTGCGTGATAATTAACTATTAATACGCACATGACTCCGAAAAGTCAGAGGTGCATGCCTTGGATTCGAACTCGAGACCTTTGACATGGCAGTCGTATGGTCATATCACTAGGCTATCACTGCAGAGAAATTCCGAGCACGCTAAAATTGGTGGACTTAGCCTTACTGTGAGTGTCCACGTATCAACACCGAAGGTCATCACGGGTAGGACGCACTGGTTGAAAACTTTAGTTTAAACTTACCGGTATGGGTGATGAGAAGACTTGACGTAGTTTTCCAAATAAAGCCCAGCTTGTGGAGCCTGGTAGAACCCATCAGGTGAGCAACAGCTTGTAAACAATAGAAAAAAATTATAACCTTACATTTAATCTGAAAAATATGTAAATTTATGAAAATTGCAGTACCTATCTAACTGTGACAGGTACGGGTTAAACAAACTGTAGGGAGGACCTTTTAAAATATTTGTGTAAACTGTTGGTTGTATTACATTAACGCGCTGAAAATGTTATCAAACGCGTAAGTTATGAGCTTTATTTTTTTTTTTATTTTTTTTTTTTTTATTTATATCAGGCTACAAGGCCCATATCATATAAAATACTATAATACAATACTATAATACAATGCTTTACAATTTGCATACCAAAACATAAAAAAGTACCATTTTCCTGCCCTTAATCTGTATGTCTTATTATTTACCAGACTACGTACCTACCACATGAGACTTTTCTACGACTTCAGGTTTCTTTTTTTATAGAATAGGGAGGCAAACGAGCAAGTGGGTCACCTGATTGTAAGTGATCACCGCCGCCCATCGACACCCACAACACCAGAGAGGTTACAAGTGTGTTGCTGGCTTTTAAGAACAGAATAGGCTCGCTTCTTGAAAGTTGGGTACAACCTAGATAAAAAATATCCTATGAGTTAATCCAGGTTATAAATTTCATTCAAATCAGTTCAGCCGTTTTAGCGTGAATAGATTCGTAATAAATAATATATCGATCTTTACATTTTTTTTTTATCTGTAGCTATATCCTTACTAATATCCTTACTTCCTTACTAATATTATAAACGTGAAAGTTTGTGAGTATGTATGTATGGATGTTTGTTACTCTTTCACGCCACAACGGCTCAACGGATCTGGATGAAATTTGGCACAGAGATAGATTATAGTCTGGAATAACAAATAGGCTAGCTTTTTATCCAGGTCGAACCCAATTCTGATATCCAGACGCAGACAAAGCTGCGGACAACAGCTAGTACTTTAATAAAATATCATCATTGAACTAAGTAGCATGATCAATGAATGATTTTTTAAATTGGTTTTTATGTAACAATAGATGGAACTAGTTCAAGCAAGGCCAAATGACAATTTTTTTTTTAATCAAACGCTCAGACTGTAGTATATTTTAAGTAAGTAGGTTACATTATGTTCAATTCGCATTTATAAGTTAAAACTACAGAGTTAATTAACTCGTTTTTAATTCAAATCTTTGTTATGAGGGTTTTTAATTAACTTTTTTTAGTACCTATTTTAGGAACAAGTAGATACCTAGTAATTATTTTTAATTACCACATTAAATTTAGGTACATAATGCTGAAAGATGATGTAGTGACACGTATTGAAAATAAATATTCTGAGATGGTTTGGACATGTTGAAAGAATGTATGAAAGACGATTAACGAAAGGAATTTATAAGGCGAATGTCAGCTGCAGCGTCGGTAAAGGTCACCCTAGAAGGACATACGCCAATCTTATTGGCGAAATCCTTCAAAAAGGTCAGGTGCGTAGCACCCGCAACCGGCGTATATTTGTAAGAAGATGTATGAATGTGGAAGAAGCAAAAGAAGTACCTATGCAAGAATCGTAGCAAGTGGCGGTCTATAGTTACTGCCTACCCCTGTGGAAGAAAGGCGTGAGCGTATGTTATTATTTTTATCTTAAGGTTATTTTTGAGGGGTGGATGTACATTAGTACGCCTCTGCGTAACTTTTCGGGGAATACACGCGTGATGGTATATTACGGTTATTTTTGACATCCAGCACGTCAGAGCGATCGATAATATTTACCCGTCCATAAGATGACCGCGACAAGGGCAGCTTAACCTTACAAATCAAACTGGTTTCTGCCACTTACGTAAATATTATACACTAGCTTCTACCCGCGACTTTGTCTGTGTGAACTTCAGAATTGGATCCGACCTGGAAAAAAAGTATTCTATGTGTTATCCAGACTATAATTTATCTCTGTGACAAAATTCATCCAGATCCGTTCAGCCGTTTTGGCGTGAAAGAGTGACAAACGTCCATACCTATAAACTTTCACGTTTATAATATTAGTAAGGTTATTTTAGTCAAGGAAAAATTCAATCGCGGGCAGGATTCGGACCTGCGTCTTCTGGTTTGATACACCAGACGCTCTGACCGCTAAGCCACCGCGAACTCCACCCGTCTGATTGAAATTTGACTTCACATTCTGAGTTTACGTCATAAGGTGACGTTAGTTAGTAAGGGTTAAAATTAAAATACATACTTTTTATAGACTTGAATTAAATGAGATCAATACAACGCAATTAAGTTCCTACTAGTTATATTTCAACTAGCAATAATGAATTAGCCATGCCATTTTGTATCTAGCTTAGACCGGTCTAGATAGATTATGCAAACGAAAATCTACTTACCTATTTAATTTTAATGATTATCTCATATAATGTTTGGAGATACAATCTGCCTCTGTAGCAAAAAAATGTGTGAGAATTTTAGACTATAATTACATCGAGATTATGTACAATGTTGACTGTGTTTCTTCAAACACAATTATTGTTGTATTTTAAAATTATAGTTCACGTACTAACTAAAGGTTTTAGTAGTTGTGAATAGTTATTGTCGCAATATTGTTTTTTTTTTCTAACGCATTAGTCTAGTGGCATAAAAAAACTATAGAATAAACTCTGTATCGCGGGGAACTCAAAAACATAATAAATTAAGAGACACAATAAATACATCCAGGCTCAAAACAAATACCTATGGAACACACAAATTATTGCCTGAGAAACGTGCAGTCAAGAAATACTCAAAACATAAACAGTAATAATTTGAGTTTCAAGGATATTTTCTTCTAAGACGTGGAATAATATTCCACGTCTTAGAAGAAAATATAATAATAAATATAAATAATTCGTGGAATTATTTGATCCTTCAAACGGCGCGTATTCAGGGCGATTAGGCACAGCAACGAATCACCAACTCCTTCGTTGTTACAAGTGTCCATGGACAGCGATAACCACTTACCATCGATACCAGCGATAACCATTAGGTGGATCGTCTGCCTGTTTGCTCCCTATAAAAAACAAACTGACGGGCCGAATGAACAGGCTAAAGTCACATAGTATTATTTCGTGTCATGTCGACAACCTCATCAGCAAAAGTGAATAAAACCTTACTAATACAATTATTATATAATTTATAGTCATTTGACTGGAGTATGCAGACCCAGAGCGTGATCCTGTCTTCGTTTTTCTGGGGCTACGTGGTGCTACAGATACCCAGCGGAGAGATCGCATCTAGGTTTGGCGGGATGCTGCTGATCACGATATGTGTCGCGGTCAACTCAGCGGTATCACTGCTGATACCCATCGGAGCGTATTACGTAAGTATCTAGAATACTTATAAATATTTTTACCCTTTTTTAATAATTATAAAAAAAAATATCTTTTTGTGATTTTTTTTACATTTTCCATGCTAAGATTATAAAGCTATTTTAATACACGAGATCCAACCAGGAGACGCAGGGTCGAATCCTGGCCGCGATTGAATTTTTTCTTTACTAAAATAAAATTTTGTTTATATGTATTATTAGTCCCATATTAATAAAATAACTTGTAATAAAAAGTAAAACTGCCAGCAAAACATTTAAAAAAAAATGTTATGTGCTAACCAGTTTCGGTAGACGCTGCCTTCTGAGACTGTTTTGCACATAACATTATTTTTACAAAAAGGATACAGTCAAATTAATCGTCCTCTTTTTTTAAGTCTGTTAAAAGAGCGTCCATGTCAGATTCAATCCATGTTGATTTAATAATCTTATACCTCAAAAAAAAAACTTTAGAAAGTGCGTACATGCAAGGGCGTAATATATAAAAAATGAAATCTATGAAGGTTTTTTTTTAAAAAAAAAAACGATTTTGCTCTATAGTTTCAATTTTTTGCCACAACTGTACAACTAGACAAACGATTTAGAAATGTTTGTAATATATGAAATAAAAAACTATTTATTATGATTTTTAGCTATACTTACCGAGAAATTGGCCATCTTCATAGATTTAATTTTTTTATATATTACGCACTTTCATGTACGCACTTTCTCTAAACCTATTTTAGGCCTAAAATATCTGACTGATGATGATGACTATATTATCCGGTATCCAGCCCGTAGGACGTAGATTCGGATTCCTGCACTGTGTCGAATGTTATTTACACATACTTTTTTCAGGGCGGCTGGCAAGCCGTCTGCGCCAGCCGTGTCCTTCAGGGTCTCTCTCAAGGGTGTCTATTTCCGACGATGCATAACCTGATCGGTAAATGGGTCCCGTTGGAGGAGAAGAGTCGACTTGGCACACTGATTTATGGCGGTAAGCGGAAATTAAATGCCTTTTTAAGTAGCTTTTTATTTTTGATGGAAAACTTGTGCTTGGAAATTTGTTCACTGAATACGGTTTTTTTGATTTAATTTAATTCCCTTCCGGAACAAATATTTGCTAATATTGCAAGGCATATATGATATATCGTAGGCCATATATAACAGAGGAGAATTGATACTGATCTCTTTATGTATGGTAACCGTAATTCAATTTCAACAAAAAAGTAACTAAGCTATAATTATCTTTTATGAAACGAATGCCATAGCATTTTTATCTTTTTAGTTTAGTCTACTGAAGAAATACTTTCTTGAGTAAATAAAAATTCATACAATACACGATTATTCTGAGCAGTAGATAATAGCGAAACAGTTGGAATTTATTTTAATTGCAGTTTTTATTACGAGAGACTGTAAGTATGAAGACACTCTTCATACTTACAGTAATGATTATGTATATGTAAATTCGTGACCGCGACCTTCGTGAGATGCACGTTACGAGTACTAAACTTATCAACCTATGCCGAATGTGCTATTGTTTTTATTGCCTTGGTATTATTACTTACGTGTATATTTTGTTGTGGTAACTGCGCGACTGCTACGCTAGAGTTCCTGGGTTGGATTCCCAGGTCGAGCAGTGTTATGGGGATTTCTTATGAAATTCTCAGTAGCTGCTCGAAATTTAGGATCTGTGCCTGGTTAATGGCAATAGGTTTGCCTCCTATTTTTTTATTAATAATGGGCTTGCTCTTGTCCTCATCTTGCCTCCAGAGTAAAAATGAGGTCTACAGTGGAACGAGCACACCCAGAAGATGCCTGTTCACCCTACTTTTTAATACATTCGGCTTGTACGTGGCGTGGCTGTGTGCATTATAAAAGACGATTTGTAGCGCTGTGTGGAATTATATGGAATCTAAACATACTGGCGAACTGTGGGTTTACATTAGTACTCCTCTGCCTAAACCTTCAGGGAATACAGGCGTGAGGCATGTTATGTTATATTTTTTTAACGGTAAGGGTGTAAGCGGCAGCTATAGACGTCAGCAACACCAGTGGTATCACTCGCGCGTTTTCATCTTGACACCTCAGTTAGTAAGGCTTTTATGCCCAATAATTTCACTGGTCCTTACCATCATTACCCAAACAATAACAAAAGAATGTTAGCACATTTTAGCTTAGTGGCAAATTATTCCAAGATCAAATAATTAATTATTATTTTTACGTGGGAGAGCCATGCTTCGGCACGAATGGGCCGGCTCGAACGGAGTGATACCATGACCTCACTGAAAACCGGCGTTAAACAACGCTTACGTTGTGTTTCGCCGAGTGAGTGAGGTTACCGGAGGCCCAATCTCCTTTTAAAAATCGGCAACGCACTTGTGACTCCTATGGTGTTGCGGGTGTCCATGGGCGGCGGTAATCGCTTACCATCAGGCGATCCGTCTGCTCGTTTGCCCTCCTATCCCATAAAAAAAAACACAAATATTTTTTAGTTACACAGAGGTGTACTAATGTACACCCACAATTCGTCTGTGTGTTTATGCTGGGCACAAATCTAATCTCTGAGCTGCTGCAGAGAAATTCATAGAAGAAACCAATGACACTTTGATCGACCTGAAAATCGAACTCAAGACTTCAAGCGTAGTAGTCGCCCTTACCACTATACTAATGACGCAGCACATATAGTTCATTATAGAAACTGTTGATGAATTTTCATGCAATAATTAAAACCAACCTTAAAATAAACGAAATATAAGAAAATCTGCAATCGAGTTGGTTGTAAATATTCCCATAGATTTTCCTTGTAAAACCACTATGACCACACAGGAAACACAACAGGAAAACTAACAAATCGTGACGTTTCACAAAAAATAAGCAATAACTTTTAGCAACGAAGCGGTTACATTGATTTAATCCGGAAATGTTCGCATCATCGATTCCTTATGGGTCATGCCGAATATTTGTTTTTACCGTCAAAGCCGCTAGTGAACCTACAAACGAATACAACGAAGCCCCGAGTCTGTTCAGTAATTGTGTCAACATCGTCATTCAATAACTGTAGACTTTTTTTCGCTACTAAGTTATGCCGATGTCGACAATAATATATAGAGGAATTTCCTCCCACGCACACTCAGGTTATGGAATTAGCACCCCGGCGAAGTTTTCCCAAGGACTACAGCATGGGGTTCTTCAAAAAGGGTGTGAAAAAATTTTTAAAGAGTCGGCAACGCGCGATTTATACCCCTGGTATTGCAAGCGTACATAGGCTACAGTAACCACATACTATCAGGCGGGCCGTATGCTTGTTTGCCACCTTAGTGGTATAAAAAACGTAGGTGAGTTGAACGTGTGTTAAAAATGATGTGATAAAGGAGTCTGCCCACTATCGCGTCTTATATCATGAACGTACTAGGAATGTATCAGGCACGGATATGAGCACGAACATACAAACTACAATGCCCACTAGAACGTATCAACAGCGCATCATACCTGTACGCAGCATACGCAACCTATAAATCCAACATTTCAAATTAAACGTAAAATATAAACGGTACAGGTGTAAATGCTCACTTGCAGAGAACATTACTTCGAAAATAGTATTTATACGCAGGAACTTGTTTAATTATATTATGTACATTGTACATAGAAATGCTTGATATAATGCTCTAGTCTATACTCACCTTAATTGAATGAATATTCTGATATAATCAATTACATTATAGTATTATAAGAGTATACGAATAATATCAAATTACCAATTAATAATAAACAAATCCACGATCTTATTCCCCCTAGCCCTTTCTATTATCGGACGGCCAGAAGCACAAAAAAGCGACATCCATTCATGGTGGATATTATAAAAACCCGAATGAAACGCTTTTAAATCCCCTTTTATCAAAGACAATACACTAGCTTTGCCTTTTATAATGCGTACCTGTGAAATGTGAAATGAGTTTCCTGAGTGGATCTTTCTCGATGGATATGTCGGTGATATATATATCGGTGTCCTTAAATCACGAATGAATCGGATTTCCAGACAAGCGCGCTCTCTCGTAGATCACAATGTGAAACTGGCGGTCAAGCGTAGGCTATTAAGAATGAAAAAAACAATCAATTATAAATTTTTAGGTGCCCAACTTGGAACAGCCATGCAGCTGTTGGTGTCAGGATTCATAGCAGACTACTGGGGATGGCCAGCCATTTTCTATGTGAACGGTTCCCTTGGAGCCATATGGGTGGTGTTCTACGTCTTCCTCGGTTCTGATTCTCCGCAGAAATCCAAAATGATTGGTAATGATGAACGCCTGTATATACAAACTTCGCTGGGACAAGTTGGAGAACAGAAGGTGAGTTATATCTATTAAGTCCACGAAGTCTTCGAACTTTACTATTCACATTTAGATTTTGAATGTGTCTTGAGATTTTGTTGAAATAAAAATAATTAGGCATATTATTTATTATTTAAAATAAGATAAGGAATACATTGAATTATATGAATTTTCTTTGTATTGACGTACATAACTATAATTGCTCGAATCGTACTTTTCTTCTGCATAAATATACATAGTTACAATATCGGAAGCATTTTCCCTACAATTACACTTGTTGACAATTATTAATTGTCTGTAAAACAACAATGCATGTACAATATAAACCAGCAATGGGAGTAACCCCTAGGTTCCACGTAATAGGGGGGCGAACCTGTTGCCATTAACCGGGGACAAATCCAAACTCTGAGCTGTTACTGAGAATTTCATAGAAAAGCCCAACAACAACACTTTATTCGACCTGGTAATCAAACCCAAGGCCTCTAGCGTAGCAGACACGTTTCGGACGACTAGACTAATTAGGCAGTCCTACTGACAATTTCCACTAGGCTACGGAAAATCTCATAGATAATCCAAGAATACGTGGCAATATGAAGCAGTTCTTTCTGATGCACAAAATCAATATATTACCAGGTTTTTTCACTTTTTTCCAGAGATA
Source organism: Acronicta aceris (assembly GCA_910591435.1). Taxonomy (NCBI): domain Eukaryota; kingdom Metazoa; phylum Arthropoda; class Insecta; order Lepidoptera; family Noctuidae; genus Acronicta; species Acronicta aceris. Next base: position 14,725,486 of record OU342771.1, on the reverse strand, counting down.
CAAAACCCCATGGAAGATTCTGGCCACCAATCTGTCATTTATCTCGCTGATTGTGGCTCACTGTGGGCACAACTGGGGTTTCTGGACGCTCATGACTGAGATCCCATCGTACATGAAGCAAGTGCTTGGGGTCGATATTAAAGCGGTCAGTTTTATCATAACATACCATCACACCTGTTTCCTGATTATGGTTGAGCTACACGATGACTGATGCATGGGTGCCATTAGTTGAGTTGAGGGTATATTCAAAGCTGCTATGGTTCTGTCTTCATACGGCCACTTCAGGCATTGCCTTGCATGGTACCACTCTATAAATTTTGTACTAATCAGTAATAAGCATTGTACTAATCTATAAGTATTCTACTATGTCTGGAATTTAAATGAGACCATGATTCTCTGCAATTGATGTCAGTCAGTCAAGTCAGAGGTGTATTGATGTCTACCATCAGTTTGCTTGGTATATTTTTAAGTCTAAAGTGGGTAAGTTTATGGGCATTCATCAGACATAAATCCAAGAGACATTACTATAAAAACCGAAGACCAAAATAAGGATACGGTGATTGCTACATTAAGACGTCCAACAACATAGTCTACCCGTGATCATGGATGCTGTAAAGGATCCGAAATGTCGGAAATAAAATAATATCAATATAACGCGATAAAATCCGTAAAAAGTAATTTTATTTCAATGTCTAATATTCGCGTAAGTGTCAGAAACCAGTATCTGCACTATACTCATACTTTACAGTTTTCTAATTAGGAAATTATGTTTTGTATTATCATCCATTTATGTTTTACAGAATGGTGTTATGTCAGCCCTGCCCTACCTGGCGATGTATCTATTAAGTTTCCCCTTCGGTTTCATATCGGACTACGTTCTGAAGAAGCAGTGGTTTAGCATCACAACTTGTAGAAAAGTATCTAATTCTATTGGTAAGTAGTTATTTAGTTAAAAAATCAAATCAACACATATACTGTCCCACTAATGGGTTCGAGTCTCTCTCACAGTGAGAGGGGTGAGGCTATAGTCCGCTAGCCTGCTGCAGGTTGGCAGACTTCACACGCCTTTGAGAAAATCTCTCAGGTGTGCAGGTTTCCTCATGATGTTTTCCTTCACCGTTTAAGCGAGAATCGCATGATTACGAAAAGTGAGAAGTGCATTCCTTGGATTTGAACTCGAGGCCGTTGACTTGGCAGTCCAACGGTCATCCCAGAAGGCTATCAGTGTCTGTCGTTGTGCCAGTTATTAAATATTTATTTAAAAAAATTACAAAAAGATAATTATATTTCATTCTGAGGATGGACAATAGATTAAACACAGTCCTTTGGGATGCGAGCAAAACCTCAGGCGACAGCTAGTTCCTCTTATAATGCAAATGTTACAATGAGTTTTGATCCCTGCTTTCCCTGTACGGTCAACAGCACATCATGGTGTCCAAAACTCAAATTTCTTCAATGGATTTTCAATTTTATTTTCGAATAATAGAGTTTATCATCCATTGGGGAAATTTGACAATTTGTGGTATGCTGTTGACTGTATAAAAAAATAATATACTAGTTCAAAAAGTACTGGAAAATAATATGGCCAAATATTGTCAAACTTTGAATTAAAGCTGTTTTTACTGATTTTATCGCGTTATTGATGTAGTCAAATCCCGATGTTTACGGCGTCTATGGTCACCGGTAGACTATATAGTATACAATAAAATAATATTGTTACCAAATTCAAGGCTTAATTCTGAACTTTACAAATTCTTTGTTTTATGTTTTAGAAATACAATATTTTCATATGCTTCCAGGTGAATTCGGTCCCGCAGTGGCTCTGATAGCGCTGTCATACGTACCTGCAGGTGACGTCACAATGGCAGTCGCTCTACTTACTGTTGTCGTGGGACTGAATGCTGGTCACATGAGTGGATATTTGGTGAGAAGTGTTTAAATAATATTTTTAGGGGAAACTGATAAACTACACTGCCCTTACTGCAGACTGACGCGGCAATAGATTACTTAGTTCCAGATGGGATGGGATTTTGCTGCTTAAGGTGAGATTTTCTATCCACTAATAAAATTGAGTTACATTGACGCATGCTAAACATTTTTAACGATTAGAAAAACCCACTTTCAAACCCTCACTTTGATGGACCTGAGAATCAAACCAAAATCAACCAGTCGCGTTCAGTTCAACGAGGCTAATAATAATATAATCACAACACGATAATAATAATATTATAATCACTACATGGTATAAAACAAAGTCGCTGTCGCTGTCTGTCCGTCCGTATGTATGCTTAAATCTTTAAAACTACGCAACGGATTTTGAAACGGTTTTTTGAATAGATAGAGTGATACAAGAAGAAGGTTTTAAGCTATTTAACATTACGCTACGGCTCTTAGGAATGGGACAACGTGGGTAAAACCGCGCGCTGGTCGCTAGTTTATTATAAAAAAGGGGTCCGTGCTTCAAGCATTAAGCTGTCGGTAGTGTCAGAAGTAATCAGAAGCCTGAACTACTTGATAACCTGATTCTTAGGATGTTTTTTTTTATGGGATAGGAGGGCAAACGAGCAGACGGATTACCTGATGGTAAGCGATTACCGCCGCCCATGGACACCCGCTACACCAAAAGAGGAGTCACAAGTGCGTTGCCGACCTTTAAAAGAGGATTGGGCCTCCGGTAACCTCACTCACTCGGCGAAACACAACGTAAGCGTTGTTTAACGCCGGTTTTCTGTGAGGCCGTGGTATCTCTCCGGTCGAGCCGGCCCATTCGTGCCGAAGCATGGCTCTCCCACGTAATAATATAAATTAAATGTTTTTCCAGAAAATAATCTGGCAGTCGATTCGTGCTAAATACAACCGCATCTTGTTAGACTAAAAATCGAACGAAGAACTTGCTTCAACCCGAAGGGCTAACGCGCGTACCCTGTTATAATTATATCGGTGCATTATCTCGTCTTTAGCCATAGTTTTGATACGAGATATAACGCGATAAAAGTATTTCGTGGCAGAATGTCGTTGCGGTGAATTAATACTAATTGAATAATTTTTCAACAGCTGGTCCACATCGACATGGCTCCTAACTTTGCAGGGACTATGATGGGCATCACTAACTTCTTCGCAAACTTGGTATCCATTATCGCACCATTAACCGCTGGCGCTATACTTCAGGATGAGGTAGTCCATTTGAAATCTTTAGTATTTTGCGTCTATTTGTGTTAAAAAGATACCAGATGTTTTAGTTATCTAAGCTACCAAGCTTTTCCACATTGTTCATTATTATTGCAGTACAGATATCCACAAAAACTTATTACTATTATTCTTTGCAGCTTATTAGTGCTTTTATTTTAGACACATTAGGGGAAAGGAATGGCAAAATAAACTCCCCAGGCAAAAGTGTCTGCCACACTTAAGTGATATTTGATCAAAATAGCAATCTACTAATTACATTTTTACGTCATGCCCTCTAATTTACTTCTCAACGTAAAGTGAAACGAAGTCTGTTACTTCCCTAACCTTGACGTCGTTGATTTCGTCTAGTGTCGCCATAGGTAGTACCACAATATTATTGCGATTCATATTAAGTTGTGAGAAAGGGATGGCGCTATTTAATGTGAAGCTCAACATCTCTCTCTCTCTCTCAATCAATTGCTAAAAGAATTAACATGTTTCGCTATGGCTGTAGTCTCGTTTAATCAACAGACTATCCGTAATCATGACTCCAGCATATGAAATAGAAATAAAATAAATTATCAAATGACATTATTTCAGACTGACCCCCATCAATGGCGGCAAGTGTTTTACGTATCATCAGCTATTTATATCGCCGCCAACCTGTTTTTCATCATCTTCGGCACCAGTCAGCGGCAACCTTGGAACGACCCGGACGAACCTGAGAGTATTCAAGGTAAGCATAAAACTGGACGTAGCAAACTTAACTCGTGTAAAACATGAGTTCTCGGCAACGCGCGAGTGATACCCCTGGTGTTGCAAGCGTCCATAAGCTACGGTAACCGCTTACCATCAGGCGGGCCGCTTGTTTGCCACCTTAGTGATATAAAAAATGAGTTGATAAATGAGTGAATGAAGTAAAAAGTAGAAGAATAAAGTAAAGTGAATGAGGGCTACCGTTTTTAAGCTCACCAGATGTCGCCACTGCACCGCACACGCGAGTAAGAACTTGAAGGCCTGAAGTACTTAAATATTTTAATGTTTGTATTACACGCGTGAAAACAAATTAATACATTAAATCATATTTATTACCCTTAAATCGTACCTTGAAAATATCTAACATGTCACAAAAATATGGTAGTCCCGTTTTGTTTGAAAAAAAAGGTGGATATAAGTTTCCGAAAGATATAACTGTCACAAAACACTAACATAGCCGTACATTGTCCTGTAACTCATATTTGCCATAATTAATCTGAGATGTTGCAAAATGTTCACTAAAATAATTTAATTAATAATAAACCCGCGTAGCCCTCCCCCAAACAGTGTAATTTGACATTTCAGAGACCTTTCTCTACACAAGCGCCTCTCTCTAGTAACGAATTCTCTCATCAGTTACTGTGTTAACCTTAAAAACTCATTGCATAGTATCTCTTTATTATACGAGGGACTGATATCAGTAATGCATGAAGACGAATTATTCAAAATAGTTCGGTTTGTAATTCCTAGAAATAATGTTAATCTTTTAATGATAATAATTGTTAGTGGTAGTTAGAAACTCGAAAAGCCTGGTAACCAGTTTATCTCTAGGGTCGATATTTGTATTACCCAAGAATTGAGTTGGAGAGGCCTAATGGTGGAAGTTTCGAATAAAATATTGATATTTAGCCACATTTTTTTATGAGATAAGTCGGCAAAAAAGCTGACAAGCCACCTGGTGGTAAGTAGTCAACGTCGCTACATGGACACCTGCAACACCAGAGGAGTTGCTGATGCGCTGCCGATCTTTATGAGCCACTACGGACTGCAGACTGCCAGAGCCGTAACAGCCGAGGCGAACTGGCTCTTACGTGCAAAAGTCGAAACACACACCAAGGTGCTTTCCATAGACTCCGACGTAAGGGTGGTCGCCAGCCAGTCAGACCCCAAGCGGTCCTACCACCAGCAAGTCAGATATTTTCACGCCTCTTACGGGATGTCTATCTTAAAGCCGGCTCTTCTCCATAAGACCCACTTTTTGGAACCGTGCAATTAGTTTGACTTTTCAAAAGTACCTTTTTAATGGTCTAATTGAAATAAATAATTTTGACTTTGACTTTGACGTTGAAAGGCAATAAGGAACAGTATTCTAACCCGTCCCCACACGCGGTAAATCTGGTTAGACTGACTGGAAACCGATCCCAGGAGGTGCAATCAAGAAAAGGCTAGAATAATACTGCTGAGGCCATAGTATAGAATAGAATAAAATAGACTATTCTTTATTGCTAAAAACTCATGTAAAAATGAAATAAAAAGTTCAGATTTTATCGCGTTATATTGACATTAATAAAACCAGTAAACTAATGTCAAAATCATAGAATGGTACCTACAATGGGCGGTCTAATCGCCAACAGTATCTCTTACAGACAACCTTTGGACGGACTCGTAAGAAAATTCTAAGGTGACACTTAGGCAATCTGGCGTTCTTAAAAAAACAGGGTTCCTGAAATGATGAGTCTTTAAACAATATTTTACATAAAAAATTAAATAATATAATTATCATAACTTTATAAACGAGGTCATGATTAATTGAGTGGTCTCAGCTCTTTGCTCCTAATGTATAAATAATTTAATTATTTTGTTTGTTTCAGGAATAGACAAGAAATCCGAAAAAGCCGTTTAATAAAAAGAAATTATTTGAATATGTAAATTTTGTAAATAGAAATCGTTTGTTATTGCATTAACAATTGAAATAAAACTAAGTACTTGTTACGTTATTCTGATATTTAAAATCCCGAAGTTTCGGACCCTTTACAACATCTACGGTCCTTTATGGACCTTAGGATTTCGCCAATAAGATCGGCGTATATCCTTCTAGGTCGACCTCTGCCGACGTTGCCGCTGATATTCGCCGTATAAATACGTCGCATAATAACTATTAATCTTCTTAATGGAGTACTTGGAAATATCACGAGCCTAGTCAACTCATGGAGAAACTCGACACTATTCAGAAAACACCGTTCACCTACGAACGCCATCTATCGGTTTAAAACTGAAGATTATTTCCTACACTTCCCTTGCCCAAAAGCGCTGCCATGGGATCCATAACATTTACCACGACCGTGACAGGTTGCTCTTCACTCTTCATGGGACTCCTTTAAAACAATCCTATACAGCTTTCCTCTCCACTGCTATTCCTCCTATTAGTCGCATGTAATATGAGACGAGCCCATTACCAGGGCACAAATTAAATAATAAATAAAATGTTTATTTCTTACCACCAGAATTACAGATTACACAGTTATAAATGTTTGTAAAAGTACATACAAATGGGATAACCAAATGCCAAACTAGGTGGACCTACTACTCTGATCTGCTACTGAGTAATTCATACATTAACCCAATAATACTTTACTCGAACTGGGACTCAGACCTAGGATCTCAAGAAATTGACTAATTTATAAAACTACAGGCACTGCACTGATCTCTATGATGTACTATTCTATGTATAGAGTATCGTATTATTTGAGGTATTATTATTAAAGAAGTCAGCGATTACAGGCCAGTTACTGTCGTCATTACTGCTGTCTGTCACTGACTTGATATAAATCAGCCATTGTTGTTATGACATGTCCCCGAATTGTGCTTATCCGTGCTTAATATTTACTTTACGCTTTTTGCTTTTCTCTTTATGGTTTAAAATATAGAATTATTGGGGACTAACATGCTCGATTATAAAGTTCCGATTATTACAAGAAATATGCTATGGGATTAAAAACTTGAAAGAACAGTTATTAGACGAAATATTTGAAATGGTTGATTGTAAGTAAAATTAAAATGATATCATAGGAAAAACTTACTCTTGTTGTAGATTTAGAGTCTCCAATTGTCTTTCTCACTCTTAGTCAAAAATAGAGTCACTAACTAGATGCCAATTATACGGTATGCAACAGGTTGTACCAACAGAAAGGAAAGTTTTCACAAATTTCGTCGTGCAGCGAGATGGGTAAAGCCACCCAACTTTGTTGCCATCCCAAGTCTGAAGTGAGACTGGCACTGTAGTAAAAAGACTAATAAATAACCAAAACAACTTCATATTTAAAGAATTAATTCATTTTATTATTGTTTAGTTTTGTTTTTATATTTTAGTGATTCTAACCTTATCTCTAAATTTGTAGTAGGTATTATAATTGTGTGCTTCAGTGGTAATTGTTCTGTATACCTGTAATTGGCATATTATATCAGACCTTTTCTATTGCTTGTAAAATATGTATACTGTTGGTGTACCTAATTAAATAAATAAATCCAACGAGAGGTTCTTAAACAGCAGTAGGTAAGTAGGTAAATGATAATCAGATAAACAAGTGTTTATTCAATTCACATTTTTACAAAATTAATTGCTAGATAGTATATTTTTTGGCAGTAGAACTTTCTAATCTATTTTTCGTCTGGGTTAGCCACCGCAATGACAAATATTCTGTTGTTAATAAAATAATGTAAAAACATTATTACATCGTGCATGCCTGAGAATTTTGTGTGAAGTCTGCTAGCCTGCATTAGGCCAGCATGGTCGTCTATAGCCTAACCTCTCTCATTCTGAGAGAGACCAGCAGTGGGATAATATACTGGGTTGATGATGATAACTAAAAAAATTAAATTAGCATGTCATAATTTCAGATAAAACGATTGGTTTCCGACATGTGCAGGTATTTTTCATGTTCTGCGCCCTATTGATAGGTTTCTCCATGAGGATCAACATGAGCATGGCCATAGTAGCTATGACAGATAAAACTGATCCAAACGTAAGTGAAGTTTATAACAATACTGCTGTTCTCCACGATGTTACCCGGGTTAATCTCCAAATAACATAACATACCATCACGCCTGTATTCCCCGAAGGGTTAAGCAGAGGTATACTAATGTACACCCACAGTTCACCGGTATGTTTAGGTCCCATGTAATAGGGCAAATCTCCAAGGCTAATCTCCATATCCTGCCAAATATCATGTTTCTTCGTGAAGTAGTTTGCGATTCCCTAAAAATGGTCAGTCAGTCAGATCATTCTTCCCAATACAGAGTAGGAAGTGCATTAAAGTTTAAATTTTACAATTTACGGTCAGTGAAGTGAAGCAAAAATACAAAATCCCATTTGGTCCCATTTTTTAAACCAATATATGAAAATTATTGTCCTGATGGCAATCAAGTCCAATTGTCGACAAACTTCGAGCTGAAACTGAGAATTAAAAAAAAAAACTTATTAACACTGCTCGACCTGGGAATGGAACCTAGGACCTAGCATAGCAGCCACATCGAATCTAGCATAGCAATTGCGCCACTAGACTAAGGAGGCAGTTAGCAGAACACCCACATTTTTGATGGGTCTGTCTCGTTTTCTTTTCCCATGGGTCCTTCCTATACTACGTCAGGACTCGTCCACTTCTCATCCTCCATTCTAAATAGATGTCCCGCCCATTTCCATTTCAATTTCAGTGAGAGGTAAATAATGTATAGATAATTAATGGTAGACTAGACTATTGATTGTAATACTGTTTACAAACAGGCATTTAAGTGGAATATGCAGACGCAGAGTGTGATCCTTTCCTCCTTTCTCTGGGGGTACATTGTCCTACAGATCCCTGCTGGGGAAATGGCTGCTAAATATGGCGGCAGGCCCATTATTGCATCATGCATTGCGATCAATGCAATATTGACATTCCTAGTACCTACTGTGGCATACGCAGTAAGTATGACCTCAATAATATTACTTTGTTTTGTTTTTAGGGTTCCGTACCTCAAAAGGAAACAACGGAACCCATAAAAGATCACTTTGTTGTCCATCCGTCCGCCTGTCTGTCAAGACCCTTTATCTCGGGAAGGCGTAGAGGTACCGCGTTGAAATTAAAACCACATACTCAGGTCTACGGTCCCTTGAAGCTGTGAAAAAATCAAACTTCTAAGTTAACGTAAAAAACATTCAGCCGTTTCTGCCGCAAAAAATGTATATTTCAACACTCTCAAGGGAATCAAAATGTATACGGTATTTTCCGTTAACCTAGAACTATGAAATTTGGCAAGTACGAGTAATACCGTGTATACTACAAGTATAGGGAAAAATCTGAATCTAATTTTTCAGGGAGGTTGGGAAGCAATTTGCGCCGTGCGCTTTCTCCAGGGCCTGAGTCAAGGTTTCTTGTACCCAACTCTACATTGTCTGATAAGCAATTGGGTTCCTCTGAAGGAAAGGAGCCGATGTGGTATGATAGTATATGGAGGTATGATTTAAAATAGTATTAGCATTTTTTTAAATGATCGAGCCTATTGCCATATACCAGGCACAAATCCAGACTCGCAAGTTGTTACTGAGAATTTCATAGAAAAACTAAAAATTCTTTACAATTTCAACTTTTTGAAATGAAATAAATGTCAACGTCATTTTCTTAGAAAAGCAAATTAGTTGCAAGCCGTGCAGGTCGGTTGCAGATAGTATTGAAAGCAGGAAGGACGTGCGCTACCGTTTTGTAGAACTATATAGAGCTGATATAACCTTTCATCGTGTTTTGTTTTGATATAATATTAATTAGTATCATTTTGATAAGAGCAGCTCTATATCAGAATACTGCCTAAATGTATCTTTCATCTTCGAAAACACGAAGTTAGCCGATACCCATTATTTATCTTGAAGTACTGTACATATTATTATTATTATTATTTTATAAAAACGTTGCCCCACACTAGGATTTTCTCCTGTATCGTAGGTGCGTTTACAAACACAAATTCTCACAAACATAAACACCCAGACCCGGAACAACTACCTGCAGATCATACAAATATTTGCTCCGTGTGGGGATCGAACCCACAACACGTTGCGTAGAAGCCGATTGCTCAGCCGCTACGCCAAACGTGTCGTCAAATATTGTCATCAAGATGACTCAAAGTAGTTTCGATTCATGAGCTTAATATTTGGACTAGTCATCATTGCTAACGTAACAGATACCTAATGTAAGGAACCACGAGTTCTCAACTAAACCATTAAGGATAATAAAAACATTTCAACGTCTAGGTTCCCATCTTGGTACAACCCTGCAACTAATGGTATCAGGCTTTATTATTGAATTGTGGGGCTGGCCAGCTGTCTTCTATGTGAACGGCATGACGGGCACTATCTGGGTATTATTGTACCTGTATTTCGGGTCTGACAGCCCACAGAAATCCAAGATGATAAGTAATGAAGAGAGACACTACATACAAAGTTCATTGGGGCAAGTCGGTGGAAAAAAGGTGAGCAATTTCTATCTTAAATAGCTATTATTTGTATACATTTGTTTTTTGTTTACAGGTTATTTCAGACAATATGTGACAAATGAATTAATATTATTATTGGTAGCTCTAATTATAGAAATCGAGTATGAAACGTTATTATTTGATTCCTCGGACTTTAATTCGGTTTTATTTTCGTAGAAAATGAAAACCCCATGGAATAAAATATTTACAAGCGTACCATTCATCGCTTTGCTTATCGTACACTGCGGTCACAATTGGGGATTTTGGACGCTTGTGATGGAAATGCCTTCTTACCTCAAGCAAGTGTTGGGTGTTGATATTAAGTCGGTTAGTATGTGTGATTTTCCCATTGACGTAGCTCAAGATTTCTCTCGAACGAGCGCATGACGTCACAATAACCTATGTGTTGAATGTTTACGTTTAGAATTAATTAATTAATATTGATTGGTTCACGGTCACTTGGATATGATAAACCAAAATCTTGTTACTTGAGGCTAAGTACACAAGACAACACGTCAAGTTACACAGTTGTTGTACAAAAATTACCGTTATTGCGACGGAATACGGGTGGTCCAAAAGACCCGTAGTGTTTGATTCACAAAAAATAAACTTCTGAGGTATTACACCCATTTTTGAAAAGTGCCTCAACCGCCAAAAAAGCACGACATTATTATTCTATCGATTAGTAGGTACCTACCAATGCATTTAAAATTTCCATTTTCGAATTTCGCGCTTATGTTGATGAAACCGCTGGACGCAGTGGGCGCGATTTTACTCTGTGGGTATGACGTCAGTTGGTTATGTAAACAATAAAAGTTCAAATTTCCTAGATGATTTAACTGTCAACTAATGAGTTGACAGTTAAATCTAGAAAAGTATGTGATGAAAGCATCATCAACCTTAGTATGTTTGGCATCCAGGGACGATGTCGTAAGTATTGCCATTTCAGTATTTTCGTTTTATAAAAAACAACGAGGGATTTTTTAGTTACTTGTAAAGTCAAAATGATTAGGTATTTAAATAAAACCAGACCATAATACTTATTAATATCTTCACGGGTCAAACAGGGCTTTCTTAACACATCGTGACGATTTGATTGCACGACTTGATTATACGATAAAATAACCTTAGGTACTCACTCGGCAAAACATAACGTAAGCTTTGTTTAACGCCGGTTTTCTCTGAGGCCGTAGTATCACTCCGGTCGAGCCGGCCCATTCGTGCCGAAGCATGGCTCTCCCACGTAAAAAGCTATATGAATATATTTTTTTCAGTAATGAAAGTGACTGTTATTGTGATTGCAGAATGGTATGATGTCAGCAATTCCGTATTTGGCGATGTTTATACTTAGCTATCCTTTCGGCTTCCTATCAGATTATGCAATAAAGAAAGGGGTCAGTGTCAATGTTTGCAGAAAAGTGTGTAACTCTATAGGTATAATATTTTTTAATTATTTCTCATGATTTTAATAATGTATTTATTTAATATAGGTACGCCCACAGCTTTTGCGTAATATAATAATACAGGAATATTTTTTAAGCAGTGCGCAAAAAAAATTTGTTTAAATCTTTTTTAATTTTTTTATCCGGCTTAAATCAGAAAATTATGGACAATATTTATTCCCCGCTGTATCACGCGGCGGTGTTACAGCGGGGGTATAACGAGGGGAGGGGCATGTCACGGCGGGCGCGCCCGCCAGTCTGCTCATCGCACGCGCAATCGTCGTCGCTTTCCCGCGCAAGCACCGCGCCCACCGCCGCACATGTGTCGTACTTGTACCTACCGGTCACGATGTCGGACTTTAGTAAACGCGAGTTTTATGAGATGGCGCGAGAGTATTTATTAGGTGGTGAAAAAATACTCGCAGCTCGCAGAATGTATGCCACGGAGAGCATACCTCCATGGGATTACATGGGATTCCATGGGATCCGTTACTCCACCGTACGTAATGAAAGAACCATATTAACAGCCAGTCAAAGGCTGCTTGATCTCGGTCAGTTTTAGCTTCAACTCCAACTATCCGTCCCTAAGGCGATTCTCTGACTGTCTGACTGTCTGATTTTCAACCGTCTTTTTTACACTTATGTTATGCAATATCTTCGACGACAATATTTTGATCTGTAATTGTGTATTTGTGTTCGTCTGAATAAAATTATTCTATTCTATTTTATTATATTCTAAATTTACTCTCGGGTGCACATCAAGCTATCAATATCCAGTTTAAACTAACCTCTCATTGTACTGAAATCCATAAAATATGAGCTCAGCTTAATGTATAACTTGACCAGTAGCCGTGTGTACTTCCTAGTGGATGCTTTATAACATTGTTCGGTGTCTGATCATCGGTTCTAAGGATATTATACTACAAAATACTTTAAATCGGTTTTCTTTCCGTAAAAAGTTAATTATTTATATCATAAGAGGTCGGTTTTACACCTGTTTTGTAATTTCCAGGTAAATATGGTCCCGCACTAGCTTTGATAGGACTATGCTACGTTCCCCCAAATAACGTAGCATTAGCGGTGTTTACGCTTACCGCCATCGTTGGTCTTAATGCAGGACATTTGGCAGGATTTTTGGTAAGATTGTTGTTCGGTTCAATTAGAGGGATTTGGACCTGACCAGACCATTGACCGCATAACACTATTCGTGGACGAAGTCGGCAGACACTTTTTGCCAATGTGCTTTAAAAAGTTCAGGATACAAAATCCTGAACTGAGTATATAGAGACTATATAAAAAAATAAATGTTTACCTATAAATAGAAAAACCTACATACACAAATTTCAAAGTCTGTTTTGTCATCAGTATCGTTTTTTTTTCTTATAGGTTTTTTTTTTCAAATAAAGATAACATTTTTCATGTAACAGCTGGTCCACATTGATATGGCTCCAAATTTTGCCGGGACGTTGATGGGTATCACCAACATGTTTGCGAGCATCGCAGGCATCATCGCCCCCATAGTCGCCGGAACAATATTGACAGATGAGGTAAGGTTGGAAATACCTGTACGCATGCCACAACATCTGGTGAAATGGGGAAGTTATGGATCGCTTCTATAAAAAACAGTAGAAGGACAAAATCCCTACGCATTACTTTCGCTACTATTTCTGCTAAGATATTTTTAATTTTTTTTTGTTTTCTTTAAATTATTTTTACTTTATATTGGCTTATTTATCACATTAAGCTCCTAATATGCTTCTAACATATTGTATTGCTTTTAAGACTGACCCTAAACTTTGGCACACGGTATTCTACCTAGCTTCGGGGATCTATATAAGCACAAATACTCTTTTCCTTATAATCGGGAGCGCCAAGCGAGTGTCTTGGAATGAGCCACAAATTAAACAATAAGGTGATGTACTTTTTACTTCTAAACGTTCCTTTCCTTTTAATACACACGCATTATTTTTTTACTGAAAATTAATGAAAAAATGACTAAAATTACGTAGTAGTCGTCAAAGGGCCTTCAAAACTACTTTTGAAAAGTCAAAACTAGTTGCACAGTTCCAACAGTGGTTCTTATGGAGAAGAGCCGGAAAGAAACTCCACAGATACTCATTTAAAAAAAAAACCTGATTAAATTATTATGCTTTACAACTTTGTTTTAAATAGTTGCTGAGAATAATGCAGTTAGATGTGTAAGATTTATTTATTATACTTATAAAAAAGAAAGAGCTGACCAGCCCCGACAGACAGCACCTTCACCTGCATGACGTGTGTATCGGTGTGGTTCGACTCAACCATATTATAGGGAATAAAACGACCCGACACACAACGCCACCATCAGCAGGACATTTGAGTGAGCATGACAAACTCAGACCGTGGGCACAATATTTTACAGATAAATATATGTATGTACATATACAGATTGCTACATCAATATCTGCACTATAGTCACACATTACAATTGTCTAATGAGGAAATTATACAATATTAGTCTGTGTAAAATAATTGTTATAATGCCATCAAATACAAACAGGTACAATAAAATTATCGATCATCATCCTCTGGACCTGGACCAGCACTTTGCCAGACATTTTTATCAAAAAGATAGTCTTCCAGTTTATAATAAGCTCGGCTGCACAGGGTAAATTTAATCATTTTTTTTAATTCATTTTCTGGTAATTTTAAAATGAATTCCGGAATTCATTTTACGTTTTAGTCGACAGTCTGTTAGCGAGCCATGGTTTTCTAAAGGTCATTGACGTAAACTACGTAAAGAGTCCATGGTCGGTGAAATACGATTTTGAAAACGGTTTCCTCATTATGATTAATTTATTTCAATCCACGAATTTAATTTTTGTTTTATGTTATGTACAGATAAGAAGCCCCATTTTGTATTATTCAAGAAGCCGATACTGGGAAATCATAAATCTACGACATCAATTTCTGAAATATTATGAATAACAACAAAGTTTTCTATATTTTATAGTTTGTAAAATAAAGATTTTTTTGTTACTTATATTGAAATTGTTTTTTTCCTTTACTAATACTATTTTATTTTAAGTTATGTGTAAGGTTATTTTCTGTCGTTTTAATTTAGAGATCTCGAGTATTTTACAATGTTTTTAATTTAATGATCTATACCTATAATAAAATTGTAACAGGCCGATGTCTGTACATTATAGATATTAAATTATATTAGGATATTAGGTCTTTATTAGAGCAACAGAAGCCAATATATTATTTTATAGATTTTTTGTCTTTCTGTCTGTATGTTTGTACGCGTATCACGCAAAAACTACTGCATGGAATTGATTGCAATTTTCACCGATGTATTGCTAGACGTCTAACTTAAAACCTGGTGCATATTTCATCTTGATACGCCGAATAAAATCGAACTTATAGG
Source organism: Acronicta aceris (assembly GCA_910591435.1). Taxonomy (NCBI): domain Eukaryota; kingdom Metazoa; phylum Arthropoda; class Insecta; order Lepidoptera; family Noctuidae; genus Acronicta; species Acronicta aceris. The sequence continues at coordinate 14,710,210 of OU342771.1, read as the reverse complement.
ACGTTAATCTTTTTGGGACGTGAGTGAAACTGCGGGCATCAGCAGCCAGTAATTAATATACAAAAATAATTTTAATTAGAGGTCACTAGGCACTTATGAATTAGCAGTAACTACATCGTCTTTTTTTTAAAAGCTTTATAGCAATGTGGGTTGCACAGTACTAGTATTCTTGTTAACCCCTCGTGTTAAGTTAAATGCTTATGTTACGAGTGGGTTCACGTCGGTAGTGCAATGGGTGGGTTTTGAACCGGCAACCACATGATCGCAAGTCCGAGGCCCTAGCCATTACTACCGCCGCTTCAATTTCACAGGGCCATCCCTTCTTGGTTGTGTGTAATGGTACTCAATATTTTACGAACATCATATTATTTAAATTAAAACCGCTGCATTGTTACTGATGTGTCTGAAAAGGCAATAACTTTGTAAACTGTCACAATTTGAGGTAATATATCGTCTGGAAAAATGTGTGTTTTACGAGTTATGACCTTGTGCGATGGAATTTAAACCGATATATTGTTGTTATTCTACAATTTATGAGTTTTTTTTTACATGATTTTTAATACTGATATCGTTCTGAAAAATTTCAGTGTCAACTTTTAATTTAAAAGCATCAAAGGAGGTCATCATACATACATATATTACACACCTTTTTTTCTTCAGTGATAGGCAGGATTGTATCTAAAGAACGCCATAATTCTTATTATTGTTACGAGCTGGGGTTCGGGATAAATTTAATTAACACCAATTTCACCGAAACAACAAATATTTTAATTAACTTGACAAACACACAACAGAAATTACTGAGAGAGTCACTACACAATCACTTATTGCACTATCACGTCGCACTTGTAATCACTTAACTTCGCTTCGATATTCACTTCACCGTGTTCAAAACTAAACTGCCCTGGCCGACCCTCACGACCAGTATTTATATGAGTCACGAAGATTCTAGAATGGAACAATCTCGATAGGTCCACAAAATATGAGTAGGTAAGTACCTACTTATAAACAATAGACGATAAAATGATCGTCTATTGTTTACGGTCATCCACCTTGAACCCGGCTTTTCTTCGAATGTTCTACGTGCTTCTACGACTTATCTAGAATCTTCGTGACCCATCTCCGTACTAATAGTTACTCGGCGTAACATTATAATTCTAGCTTACTTTGTTTAGTGGGAATTAAGGAACGGCGCTTGGCTACGATGAATAAATAATTTAAAAAAATACTTTATTGACACAAATAACTTTTATGTGCTAATATGATTTCACCCCTTTGAGGATCTCGTGGATAAGTAATAACTAAGCCTATCAACTGATCTACAAGGTTAAGCTGCACAAGGTACGGTCAGTCTGTGGATGGGTGACCATTATTCACACATCGAGACCCTTCCGTGCCTTAAAGAGCACGTAAAGCCGTCGATCCCTGTTGTCATACGAACATCCGTGACGATTGTTAGTGGTAGTCAGAAACCCAAAAAATCATCATCGTCGGATTATCTATCATCGGATTCATAGCATGACGTCAGAAACGCAAATGGTCAAATACGCATTTCGTCATCTCTCAGAAAAGAAGAGAGACTTGTCAGAAACGGAACTCGACAGACATGCAGTTCGACAGACACACGACTCGACAGTTACTGTTACCTATACCTATTGTTGCCTTCCATTTTCCTTATTGAAAAGGCTTTCGCAAAAAGCTCGGCCGCAAGTGTCGTTCTTTTTAAATAATTCTATAAACTAAGCTGTAAAATCTTTCACTATAATTTGCTGGCATCCAAAACATGTAGAATGTTGATGAAAATTCAACATCATCAAGCATCTTCAGCTTATAATCAGGAAATTATCCAAGATAGAAGAAACGCCGGACTCCCACCGCTCATCGGCTTAACTTAATCCGCAGATTACCTCGCTGATCCATCTTCCCGATGCTTCAGTGACGTGCACTGCTTTACTGTCTTTTTGAGTCGGATGAGATATTCAAGTAAATAGAAACAGGATTTCTGTGTAATGTATATATAGATACCTACAATGTGTTTATAGATAAAGATATAGGTAGATACTCCATGTTAGGGAATTGTACAAGTTTTGCATAAAAATATAAGTAATTGAAAGCACACCTTAAAACCAACTGACCTCTATAATACTGTAGAGATATTGTTACGCCGAGTAACTATTAGTACGGAGATGGGTCACGAAGATTCTAGATAAGTCGTAGAAGCACGTAGAACATTCGAAGAAAAGCCGGGTTCAAGGTGGATGACCGTAAACAATAGACGATCACTTTATCGTCTATTGTTTATAAGTAGGTACTTACCTACTCGTATTTTGTGGACCTATCGAGATTGTTCGATTCTAGAATCTGCGTGACTCATATAAATACTGGTCGTGAGGGTCGGCCAGAGCAGTTTAGTTCTGAACACGGTGAAGTGAATATCGAAGTGAAGTTAAGTGATTACAAGTGCGACATTATAGTGCGATAAGTGATACTGTAGTGACTCTCTCAGTAATTTCTGTTGTGTATTTGTCAAGTTAATTAAAATATTTGTTGTTTCGTTGAAATTGGTGTTAATTAAATTTATCCCGAACCCCAGCTCGTAACAATATATAGAGATCAGTATTAAAACCGCATAGAAAGACTACTATGGTGAAGTTTAAGGGTACTAAGAGTATGTGGTAAATTTTACTGGAACATGCTTCTGTTTAACTTTGTTCCAGAAGGTAAAAATAACTAGGGAATTAGCAAGAATGTTATACTTGAGCAATTAGGTAGGTATTGCGTTGTCCTATGGGTCTAAAAAATCTATACGGCCATTTAGAATTATCCCCTTTTTTATTTTTTATCGTCTGTTAAATCAGAAATTATAGAATAGGAGCAATTCAGGAGGAGGAGGTCAGAATTGGTCAGGGTTAGTATCACTCTCAGAATAGTGTACCTATCACTCTCTATCACTGACCTCTATAATACTCTATAGGTACCATAGAGATCAGTGCTTTCTATCCATAGTCCTTGTCACTGTTAATATGACATGCTCTTGGAATGTAATGGAATAGTAGTGTTTTCTAGTATTAAAATACATTACATTACTACTCGCTTCTTTGAGCAGGGTTTCAATATAAATAATATTAAATCCATAGGCACTGACACGATAATTTATGATGTTTTAATTATTGTTGTAAAGTCAAGATATATGCTATTCAAAGACGTAAAAATATTATAGTATTGGATGTTGGAACTTGAATGGATTGGTATTAGATGGTAACAGGCTTCAAAGGAATGGTCAACATTCGAAATGGCCGATGGTAAGTAAAATGAAAACGAAGAAGAAAGTAGGTACTTACATTATAGAGTGTTTAGATATACATTATGTACTTGCCGAGGAGACCTTATTAAGCCGTCAGTCTTTGTCCAGAAGGGGAAACAAGTGACTCACATTTTGTCCCACATTCTTTTCCCCGTGTGGGGATGGGTTAGAATACTGTTCCTCACTGCCTTTCAGATAGGCATCCCGTAAAAGGGAAACTATCTGAATCGCTCGATGGTGGGACTTCTTGGGGTCTGACTGCGTCGGACTTACGTCGGAGTCTGTCGTAAAGCACTGCGATGTGTGTTTCGCCTTTAGCACGTAAGAGCCAGTTCCCCTCGGTTGCTACGGCTCTGGCAGTCTACAGACCTTAGGGGCTTTTAAAGATCGGCATTTTAAAGATCAGCAACTCCTCTGGTGTTGCAGATGTGCATGGGCGACGATGACTACTTACCACCAGGTGGCCCGTCAGCTCGTTTGCCGACATAATCCATAAAAAAACATTCATCTAATTATTCCCAGAAGTAGTTACCGTCATCATCTTTTCCCGATAAGTGTACTGAGGAATAGCAAAATTACAAATAATTCTGCTATATTTTCAGCAAAGACTTTTGGTTTCCGACATCTGCAGGTAGTTTTTATGTTCCTCGCCCTTTTGATATGTTTCACCATGCGGATCAACATGAGCATTGCTATAGTCGCCATGACGGACAAAGCTGATCCAAACGTAAGTTAAGTTTATTATAAAATTGTTTCTTCCAAGATACCTACGTCGATCTGAATAATTCAGTCAGTTCTCGACCAAATAGTTTGGTCTGGGCGTCACAAGGATATTATTTTCTCGACGGACCGTCTGTTTTCTTGGTCCATCTTAAGAGACGGGTATGCCAGTGGCAGTACGAGTACAATTTATATTAAACTGTTCACACTTAGACGGGTTCGTTCATGTGAACAGTTAACAGATGTGTGAATGTGCCTAAGATGTTGGCTAACTAGTAAAGCGCCGTAAACCCGTATGTACCTACATAGACTCTATGACATAGCCAACTTAACAGTTTGCTTGTCGACCGACCCGTATGCCACTGCAATAAGGGTGATTATTTCGTGCAACTGTACAGCTTTAAGAGCTGTCATGTCACTAAAAATGAGATAATGGCGCTCGATGAACTAATTTTGGCTTTTGTCTTCAAGTCGATCCTGAAATAACCAAGTATCACCATCAACTCAAACCTATCGTTGACCCAACAATGACGTCTGATTAAACTTTGGACATAAGTTTTAAAGAATGTCTGATGAAACTCTGATGAAAGTCTCATTCGCGCTTTTTACACTTCGGGTTTCTAAATAATAATCCTGTCAGGTCACAGCTATTGTGCAGGATAACATATTGACGGCCTAAACCAAAAGCTTCTTCTTCACTAACTGGTGGGGACCACAGTGGGCAGCGGTTGGCAGAACCTTAAGGTGACACTGTATGATTTATCTCCTACAGGGCTGCGAGCCTCCTTTCTAGATTTCTATGCTGAAGTGAAGTGAAGTGGTATTCATTTCTGTAAATAAATCTTTTAAAGACACTTCTGCAAGTAAAATTTTTAAAGTACTAGATGATGTCGGCATTTTCCAGCTTACGACTTCTGAGAAGAAACACCGAAAAGAAATCAGAGAATCATGGTCTCTTTTGAAGTCTAGACATAATTTAAAATAAAACAAAATAATAGAATATCAGAATATGTGAGTGATACAATCCAGGGCAATGTTAGAAATAGACTTTTGAAAAAAGATCCATAGCGGCTTTGACTGGATCAGTCTCAACCGACGGCACGCATGCATTAGTCATTGTGTAGCTCAACCAATAATTTTAAAAGGATATAATATCAGGATATGCAATCAATAAAACACTAAATAGCATTGTAAAATTTTGATTTAGCCTGATAACCAGTTTATACTTAAGCTATTGGTATTAGTAGTAGACGGCAGTCTGATGAGCCATATTGGCAGTCTTTAAGTGTAAAGTACCGATGTTCAGCCGAATCTGGCTGAAAGCCATCCCAGGCAGTTGGAAATAGACTAGTGAGATGGGATGATGAAACTGTGAAACTCTTTTTCGCAAATCCGTTTCTAACCCTAATATTTCTTCACGTGAGCGAAGCCGCGGGGAAAAGCTAGTCTATAATATAATTATAATAAAAATATAACAATGGAATAATATTGTTTTCGTTTCCAAACAGGCATTTGGTTGGGATATGCAGACGCAGGGTGTAATCCTTTCTTCCTTTCACTGGGGGTACATTATCCTACAGATTGCTGCCGGAGAAATGGCTGCTAAGTATGGCAGCAAAATCATCATTGTAGCTTGCATCGCTTCTAATACATTATTGACATTCTTAGTACCAACTGTAGCATTTGTAGTAAGTTGACTTCTTAAGGGTCCGGCAGAGCTTGAATTGCCCACAAAACCGTAATACCAAAATAAATCGTAATCCAGACAATATTCTATCAAATTGTGTTATTATTCGGATTTGGATACCGTTAATCTAGGTTCCTACTGTACTATTTCGTCTACTACTACTCCAGTGGAAGTAAAAGACCAGAAAATCGTTCCAAACATGGTGAAGTTATCAAAAATTGCATTCGCTTACATTTATTTCCAGTGAAGTATTTTGAACAAAATGGTAGAATAGTAAGTAGAATAACGGTATCGGAATCCGAACAATAACAGAATTTGATTAAATTATGTTTGAATTAAGATTTATTTCAGTATTACGTTTGTAAAAGAAATTCCGTCCGCCGGACTCTTAAACTTTATTCACATCCAAATAACACAACTCAACACCTCTGAAAATTTGAAATCATGGGCATATCTGTCACTTAAAATGGCGAACGATAACATTGTCAGGTAAACTGTATGCATCAGACTCTCGACGGTCTGTGAATCTGCCAAGCCGCAAGCTAGAATAGTGAACTATAGGCAACTGGATAAAAAATACACTATATGTTATTCTAGACTATAAAAACTGTCTGTATGCTAAATTGTATCTATATTTGTTCTGCCGTTTTTGCGTGATTGACTAACAAACACCCATACACAAAATTTCACGTACATATAACATTAAGTAGAACTTTCTACAATTGTTACTTTTCAGGGAGGATGGCAAGCAATTTGCGCCGTGCGCTTCTTCCAAGGCCTTACACAAGGTTTCTTGTATCCAGGGATTCATTGTCTCTTAAGCAATTGGATTCCTTTGAAGGAAAGGAGCCGATGTGGTATGATTGTATATGGAGGTACGAATAATGATATCAAAACTCTTTTACAGTACTTCAAGATAAATAATGGGCATCGGCTAACTTCGTGTTTCCGAAGATGATAAACACATCTAGGCAGAATAATAATATAGAGCTGCTCTTATCAAATAGCCATAACCATTATACTACTCGTATTATTACTTGAAAATATTACATCAAAACAAAACACGATGGAGGGTTATATCAACCCTGTACAGTTCTACAAAACGGTAGCGCACGTCCTTCCTGCTTTCAATACTATCTGCAACTGATGCATTAGTGACACCGGCGCGCCGCTCGCACGGCTTACAACTAATTTTATTTTCTTAGAAATGACGTTGACATTTATTTCATTGTAATAAAGTTGAAATTGTAAATGATTTTTAGGGCCAAACTGCTTTTTGATAATTGTCTTTGTTATGTTACACGATTGTTTCCGATGTTTTCCGATGCCCATTATTTATCTTGAAGTATTGTAATCACTTCTGTTTGTCACATGGTCCTGACACAATCACTGAGTCAGGGTGCGATGCTTTGTTTATAAATGTGGACCCACTTTATGTGTTATGTGATGTCAGAAGAAAGGTGAACGATGCAAAGCGAAATGTAGAGGTTGACTTTTGATTCATTGGCTATAATACTTTACACTTTGATGGACATCAATATCATATTAAAGGTTATAACATTTTTCGTAAGGGGCTCAAAAAGCCCCCGTTTAGTAATTTCACATGAATAAATTCATATTCAGAACCTAATAACTTCTTAGAAATTGATAATGATTAATTATAAACTACTTTTTAGCCCAGCAGATAAAATAAATTCATTCGAAATTAGTGGGTATATCATATCAACAAAAACTTTCTGAGTGAGCAAGTTTCTGCCTCGGACCTTTTAATGATAACGTACATATTTAATGCTCTTTGTGAATAAAATATTGAAACTACATAATTATCCTCTCCGCTGGTACTACCTGCGCGCGCCTCCCTACTCTGGCGACCCCCGCCCGAGTATATCCGGGTGCATCCTTTCGAACATTTCTCGTAAATTTTGTATTAATACCTACATACTAAAAAATATATATATATATTTGGATTCTTCATAAAATACCCTACCCTACAGATTAGTATGTAAATATTCTAAAGTTTAAATATATTAAAATTGCTGAGAAATAAGAGGAAAATAAATATTTTGTATGAGAATTACGATGGAGTTATTCGATTTCGTCATCGTTTCGTCACGCAATTTGATATTGTCTAGCACTTAGCGATCGAAAACGATTGATTACGTGAAATTTCGAAAGCTTATGCTAATTCCATATATTTCGTACTTGTCGAATTTCGTTAATAAAAATGTGACTTTGTCTAGGCCCCCAGCTGTATATATTTGCCCCCATCCAATTGCAACGAATAGCTGGCTCTATCCATTGCAATTGGATGGAGGCTTACATTTGAAAACCTTATGAGACTCAAACAAGGCCAACTGCTATCTTCTTAACTAATTAATAGCATTCTAATAAGATTCGTGTATGATTTGGCGACAAACTAGAAGTAGAGAGGGGCATTGTTCCCGGTGAGAAGAGACTAACTACTTAACGTTTCACCGCATAACATGTCCTTTCTCTTCCTCAGCGACCTGGACCTGAAAGGAATGCTTCAAGGACTAAGCAGTGAAAGCTTTCTAGTAGCAAAAAGCAGATAAAAATACTAAGCTATCTAGCAGAGTAAAAATCCGCCCGAGAATAATCTACTTGGTATGCCAACTCGATATAAGAAGGAATTGCAGGACGACCTAGATGTTTTCGAGGAAAGTGAAGGACATTAAATACAATAAAACAGATACTATTAACAAAGCAGCTAAAATGGAAATGAGACGTGTATAACGCATGTCAGATGAACTATGGGCAGAAAGAACTACTGAGTGGGTCCCACTAAATGCTAGTTGTCGGCGTGACAGACCAAGGTGAAGATGGAGGGACGAGTTTAGCTCTTACCGAAAAGACTGTTCCGACCGGCCAGAGAACAGATCTGTCTAGAAAAGGGAGAAAGCCTCCCGCTTTCGGTCTGCAGGAGGGTAATATAAGCCAGATAGATAGATAGATAGCTGCTATTACTATTATAATTAATTATTGATACTTTTCAAGTTTGTAAGGTATTGTCAATGAATTAAAAGTCATCCTAAGGTTAGATTTCAAAAGTTTTAAAGGACTACATATTTAAAAGAAAATGAACTACCGAATTACTTTGCAACTTTGATACTTACTATTAACGACCATGCATTGAAACCTCTGATGCAAATAGAAATTAATTAAGTATGTCAAATGGAAAAGTTTGCTTAAAAGCATCTCAAATTGAACATAACCAAATACTTCAGAGAGATCACAATTTTATCTTAATACTTCAATCGCATCGTACGTATTTCAATATCATCAATTCCATACAGGTGCTCACCTTGGAACAACCCTGCAGCTGATGGTATCAGGCTTTATCATTAATTCATTGGGCTGGCCAGTTGTCTTCTACGTGAATGGCGTTACGGGCACTATCTGGGTATTATTTTACATGTATTTTGGGTCTGACAGCCCACAGAAGTCCAAGATGATCAGTAATGAAGAAAGGCAATACTTACAAAATTCATTGGGACAAGTTGGCAGACATAAGGTTGACTACCGTAGATATTTTTTATACTATTAAATAATGATGTTTCTTGGTCATTACTAGACCGAAGTCAGAATGGCGGAACATGTTTAGATCAATTCTGTATTTACCTGTAACTTTATTGGCAATCACATTATTTCTAAAAGTTATATGTGAGTAGGTAGTTTGTATTTCATGTGTGTTTGTTATGTATATCAATACTAAGGAATGTTCAGAAGGATGTTTTGCATTCTCTGGTAAGTGTGCAGGATTCTGGTGCCCAAAAGGAGTTTTTATTTATGGGATAGGAGGGCAAACGATCAGACGGTTCGCCTGATGGTAAGCAATTACCACCGCCTATGGACACCCGCACACACCAGATGAGTCACAAGTACGTGGCCGACCTTTTATAAGGGGATTGGGCCTCCGGTAACCTCACTCACTCGGCAAAACACAATGTAAGCGTTCTTTTTCACCGGTTTTCTATATAGCCGTGTCACGTATCACGTATCACTCCGGTCGAGCCGGCCCATTCGTGCCGAAGCATGGATCTCCCGATTAATATATATTTACAGAAATTGAAAACTCCATGGAAGGAAATAAGCACAAGCGTGCCATTTATCGCTCTAATCATCGTGCAATGTGGCCATAACTGGGGCTTCTGGACGCTGGTGATGCAAATGCCTTCATATATCAAGCAGGTGCTGGGCGTCGATATACAATCGGTTAGTTGGTGTCTTATCTTACTTATTATGGACTGATTTTTCAAGGTTAGTTTGTGGTATACTTAGGTATGAAGCCCAAATTTTTTTTTTAAACTTTGCCCCACACTAGGATTTTCTCCTGTATCGTGGGTGCGTTTACAAACACAAATTCTAACATACACAAACGCCCAGACCCGGAACAACTACCTGTAGATCATACAAATATTTGCTCCGTGTGGGGATCGAACCCACAACACGTGGCGCAGAAGCCGATCGCTCAACCGCTACGCCAATCGTGTCGTCATTTTGACATCTGCCTGCCCTTGTATTGTAGCATTAAATAAACTGTTTTAATTATATTTTTATGCGTAATGCGTGACTGCTACGCTGGAGTTCCTGGGTTCGTACCCAGGTCGAGCTAAATGTTATTGGGTTTTCCTATGAAATTCTCAGTAGAAACTTGGAGTTTGGTATCTATCAGCTCAATAAGCTTGCCTCCTATTACATAGGACCTAAACATACCAACAGACTGTAAGTGTTCATTCATTGTCTTACCCTAACCCTTTCACTGATCAATTTACTTTTCTGATTCCTTCCCTATTTTAAGATATTAGATTAATCTTCTCGTTATTGCAGAATGGTATGATGTCAGCAATTCCATATTTGGCGATGTTTATACTTAGCTATCCTTTTGGCTTCCTATCAGATTATGCAATAAAGAAAGGGGTCAGTGTTAATGTTTGCAGAAAAGTGTGTACTTCAATAGGTATTATCTATATCTTTTGTGTTTTCACGAGAATAAAACTTATGTCTTTATAAGAAACCACCGTGTATTTAGTAAACAGGCAACAAGCTTCTATTTATCACAATGCGTTATTGCAATCATTTACGATTGAGAGAGAGAGAGATATAGCTCTTCACATTAAATGGCACTATCCCTTTCTTACAACCTACAAATGATCACGTTGAAGTACCTACGGCCTCTGGTAAGTCCAAGTTGGAGTCTGGAAAGTCGGCCTCTAGACCAAAGGATACTTAGAAACAGGAAGATAAGTGGGGAGGAAGATAAAAAAGGCTGACCCCACCACGATGTTGGATTGAGAAAGACAGAGACTATTTTGTATCGATGATATAAAGACCTGACTTAGCCACCGCTCTTGGCAATAGATTTCAACTCTTGTCTTAAATGGTTTACTGAGTAAACGATAGTATAATAATAGTAAAACAAGCTATTAGTTTATCTTTTTATCAATGTTCCAGGTAAACTTGGCCCTGGACTATCTTTGATTGGACTATGCTACGTACCTCCAAGTAACGTCGCTTTAGCGGTGTTTATACTCACTGCTATCGTTGGCCTCAATGCAGGACATTTGGCGGGTTTTATTGTAAGAATGTTGTACAGCTAACCAGTCTCTACCCAATTCTAGCTAAGTTCATTATCAATATGATCCGCATATTGACTTCATTCATTAGTCATCAAAATAATTTATGTGTAATCCATATTTGTTATGTAGACCACTACACTAATGAGGTAATTCCAACCTTATCCAATTATTTTATAAAATTTTGTCAAGTGAAACATTTGAAGTGCTTTTGCTATATGTTATGTTTGCTAGCCTTCCCCCCAAGGCTTTCTCGCCTTGTCGCGGCGGGGGTGCTTAGTAACCATGAAATTACACACCACGATGAAGCTAAGTAGAACCCCAGCTGCTGCTCCTGCGGGCTTTGCCCAGGAAGCCCGCATTGGAGCGGCCACTGTAGGTTGCAGTGTCGTATGGGAAGCACCGCAACTGAAGCTTGGAGGCCGTGGCAGCAGAGGTGTGTCGGTATTGCGATGCGCCGCTCTCGCTACCTTCAGTGGACGGCAGCGGGGCTACGTATCTGGCCGCCGCGAAGAGGGTCTTGAACGGTGCACTCGGGGTCGTCTGTCACACATTGAACTTGGCCCTCTGGGAGGGTCCAACATTGGACGCCCGCGGTGTGATCGCGGAGCATGGGAGAGCGATTCCCGTGATCCTACCACTATGCGGAAGGTGGCAGTGGTGGTAGTTTTTGTGTGCTGGCCACATGACCGGAGAGCCCGACACAACTGTCCCGCATCCTCGAAGTGAGGCGGCGCGCATAAAACACATTTCCCCACCCAAAAAAAAGATCCTTTCCAATAAATTAGTTTTAAATGCGTCATTTGGGCGCTTATAGGTAACACGAAATAAAAAAAAACCTATCTATTTCAATTGTATCATCTTGAAAGTTAAGCGTCTATGTATCAAGAATACCAACACACTTTGTAACACCCTCAAAATCACCCCCGATAACAACAGCAAATATTTTTTTTTTTCATATAACAGCTGGTCCACATTGATATGGCTCCAAACTTTGCCGGAACGTTGATGGGTATAGCTAATATGATTGGAAACACCACGGGTATCCTGGCACCTCTAGTTGCCGGATTATTAGTGCAGGATGAGGTAAGGTTCATCATCATTATCATGTCAGCCAATTGAAGTCCAGTGCTGAACAAAGGCCTCCCCCAAAGACTTCCACAGGGACCGGTTATATGCCGCCTGGATCCAACTACTCCCAGTGACCTTTACCAGGTCGTCCGTCCATCTTGTTGGAGGTCGTCCTACACTGCGCTTTCCGGTGCGTGGTCTCCACTCGAGAACCTTTGTGCCCCAGAGGCCGTCAGTTCTAGGAACTATGTGCCCCGCTCACTGCCACTTAAGTTTGCTAATCCTTTGAGCTATGTCGGCAACTTTAGTTCTTATACGGATCTCCTCATTTCTGATTCGATCGCGTAAAGAAATGCCAAGCATAGCTCGCTGACTGACTTTGAGCTTTCTTATAAGACCCATAGTGAGCGACCACGTCTCTGTGCCATAAGTCATCACTGGTAACACACACTAGTTAAAGACTTTTGTCGTAAGGCACTGCGGTATTGTCGACGAAAAGACGTTGCGAAGATTCCCGAACGCTGCCCAGCTGAGTAGGATTCGACGAGTGACCTCTTTCTTGAAATTGGACCTACCTAACTGGACGGTTTGAAATCATCAAACCTGCGCTCGATACGATTCGTGATGACCCTTAGGAACAGCTTATAAACATGACTCAGAAGTGAGATAGGTTTATATCTTCAATAGGGTATTATCACCTTTTTTGAAAAAAAGAACCACCACATTTCCGTTTCATGACTCCGGCGTTGTGCCCTCGAGTAAGACGGAGTTAAATAGCCTCTCTTTAGATCTTAATTCTTTTGTCGGCGAAGTCAACAAACACGACTACTCTAAATATTGAACTTGCCTCCCATTTTCACATTTATGTTTTTGATGGGATTATATATTATTATCATAATACATCTGCCTACCCCTTCGGGGATACCGGTGATGGCTTTATGTAATAAATTATTTTATGGTTTTCAAGACTGACCCTACACATTGGCACAAGGTGTTCTACCTAGCTTCGGCGATCTACATAATCACAAATACAATTTTTCTCCTATTCGGGACCGCTAAGCTTCAGCCCTGGAATGAGCCAAAAGTCTCAGAGAGAGGTGAGTTGAAAAATATTTAGGTAGTATTTTTCAGTAGTCTCATAACTTATCAGAAGAATAATTTTCACCCGTCCGGTGCTAAACTTAATAATATATTTTTTAAGGATTTTATCAAAATTTGTCTTTATTTCTCTGATAATAGATAATTGACTATTAAAAATCAAAACTTAATAAGGAAACACATTTCGTTTCTACACATTAATCACTTATTAGGATGTTAAATTTTTCTTTCTTAAAAAAAAAAGATAATTTAATTACTTGAAACAATTACTGCCTCCATTAAAATGGCAACGATATTATTTAGCTGAAGTCATTGAGCCTTGCGAGTTCAAGTTGCCCACAGCGAAGTGTCAGGCCATCTTTTTTTTATATGATAGGAGAGCAAATATATTATGTGATAGGGGAGTATATATATTTCTATTCAATTATTAATTTAATTTTAATTTTAGGAACAGGTGAGAAGCCTCAATTAGTTGCATAATTCAAGAAATATTTTGGAAGGACGACAAGGTTTTTGAATGTATACACTAATAGTAAAATAAATCATGTTTTTCATTTTAAAAATCTTATTTTTTTCGTTTAAAAAAGAACAGGAAATATTTTTATTTTATTTTGAACCGAATTAAGAACTTTTTATGTGTGAATTAAATAGTAGTTACTTAATTGTATAGGGTTAGAATATTATACAGTAGGATTACAAATCTCATGTGTCCTAATTACCATAAAGCGAATCCTCTAGAACTGTTCAAATATTTGTGAACGCATCCTATATCCGTAGCTGTACAAATGCAGCTAATATCATAGCTCGGCAATAAATAATCTGCAAGCATTTCACAATTCCGAGTATCCGGTGCATCCGCAGACCCGCACCACGGCATCCGCGTCTGTGTTCGGACTTCGATTGAATTATGCTATTAATAATAAGAGATTCTTTGTTTTGGCTTCACGCCCATAATATTTGTAACTCTGCAATCTCACTTAATTTTCACTTCATCATCATCTTCCTGCCCTTGTCCCAATTTATTTGGCGTCGGCGCAGCATGTCCTTTTCTTCCATTCATCCCTATCAGCCGTCACCTCATCATTCACTGGCCTTAACACAATCAATCGATCTTTTCTTTGGCCTCCCTCTATTCCTCCGTCCTTCCACATTAAAATTGACTACTCTTTTAGTTAAATTCGTTTCATCCCTCCTCATCACATTTTAATTAATTACTTAATTTTCACTTGCAGATTATAATTTACTAACCCCCCGGCATGCGCTGCCATGCCACTTTTTTGGTTTATTTTCGGTCATAAACCTTCCCAGGTACGCAACAGCTAAGTTTCATCGCTATAGGATGAATGGGTTAGCAATGCATAGAGGACAAACAAACATAAAATCATTTTTAGTTATAGATATAGACAGATTTTATCATAACATTTTCTTGATAGTATTTTCAGAACTAAATGCACTGAAGAGATTATGCCAACAGACTAATTGGTGATAAGAACATTACTTAATTGGCTGAAGCGATAGTCTGGTGTAGGGACCGCTTATAACTTTACATATTTAAATAATGGAAGTCTAGCTTTACAAGTACTAGATTCTATTGCTGCCAGGGAAGTACTAAAAATATATATATTTTATAATAGCCAAGAGGCATACAGAATCATACTACAAAAATATTATTATTTAAATTAAATTGCAGAGTTTGCAGACAATAGTAACCACTACATCAGTGGAACGCAGAAAAGAGTAAATTCTAGAGATATATTAATAAAGAGTGCCATCTATTGCACCGGCAGAAATTTTGACACAGAATAAAAATTTGTAGTGTACCCATGAAAAATTTTAGAACGTAAGCCCTAACTACTATTCTTTATTGCCCACCAAAAACATACCATCACGCCTGTATTCCCCGAAGGGTTAGGCAGAGGTGTACTAATGTACACCCATAGTTCGCCGGTATGTTTCGGTCCCATGTAATAGGCGGCGAGCCTGTTGCCATTAACCGGGCACAAATCCAGACTCCAAGCTGCTATTGAAAATTTCATAGAAAAACCCAATAACACTACTCGACTTGGGGATCGAACCTCTAGCATAACAGTCACGGTTACGACCACTAGACTAATGAGGCAGTCAGTGCTCACCAAAAACTTATGCAAAATAGATAAAATATTGTATCATTTAATAAAACAATAAAACAATACCTAGTTTTTGTATGTATGAGAAGATGTATGAATGTGGAAGAAGCAAAAGAAGTATGTAAGAATCGTAGCAAGTGGCAGTCTATAGTTTCTGCCTACCCCTGTTGGAGAAAGGCGTGAGTGTATGTATGTATGCATATAACTTAATTACTTACGTACAATTTTTGAGAATCAACTTCTTCACTGTTCCCATTTAAATTCAACCAAATATATTTTTTTAAATGTGGCAACTTCAGTTAGTAATATTATGGGAATATGTAATGAATTTAAATTCATAATTATCATTTAGGAATATAGTACGTTTTAGTTACGTTTAAACTTGTCAAAAAAAATCTCATAAAAATTGTCTAACTGTATATTTTGTGCTGTACTGCTTAACTGAAGAGAGATTCTACTATTTGTTCAGCACGCTTAGGCCGCTAATAATATTCATGTTTTGACCTATATTTGAATTAAAGGAGTCCCGCGAATATACATTTTACCATGTATCTTTCAAAATTTATAATATAAGAGATAGCCATCGCAGTTACTTATTAGATGACATTTTGGCACATGTAAAACATGAATTTATTATTTCGTTTCATGTTAAAGGACTCCTCGCGACTGCTTCGGTAGAAGTCTTGACTTCGATCTCCAATTAGAGCAACTGGTATTGGGTTTTTTTATGAAATTCTCAGTAGAAGCTTGAAAATTTGTGTCCAGTTAATTTCAGAAGGCTCACCCCCTTTTACATGTACACACATTAACACACATCCACCTAAATTTTCGGGGAATGTTAAAAAAAGAAAACGTTACTTTCCTTCCGGGACAATGGTAAAAATATTTACATTATTTCAGTTAATAAAACAGCAACACAAGCTACATATACAATTTGGCAATGCAGTTCTAAAACTTGGAAACTTATGCAAATACCGAAACTTTACTGAGATAGAAACAACGATGCGAACGTTAAGACTGCATGCTATTTGTAATGAATATTCTGTACTTAATTACATTCCTAAGTAATTAAATTCAAGCCATTGTTTGAAGACAATACATTTGAACAATACAGTATATAATGCTAACAATAAAAAAAGACTAACAGTAAGACCTGCATCACGGTTACAATCTAATTTAGGTGTAGTCTTCTACAAGGACCCATCTTAGGGCCAATATTGAATGCAAGAACTTCCAATGCCTACTTATTTTAGTGACGAAAATGTATGAAACCTAGTAAAATAGTGAGATATTATTGTCATAAAAATAAATCAGATTAAAAAAGTTACATTATCCTTCAACGTGGAATAGAAAGCATTGAAAACGTTAGGCTAATTTCATTGATCTCTATTACATTCCCTGTAAATTTCCCGTGAACATTCTCCCGGTTAGAATACAGTTCCTCACTGCCATTCAGATAGGCATCTCGTAAGAGCCGAGAAAATATCTGACGCGCTCGGTGGTAGGACCTCTCGGGGTCTGGCAGGCGACCGCCCTCACGTCAGAGTTTATCGTATAGCACCTTGGTGTGTGTTTCAACTTTTGCGCATAAGAGCCAGTTCCGCCTCGGTTGCTGCGGCTGCGGTAGTCTGCAGTCCGTAGGGGCTCTTAAAGGTCGGCAACGCATCAGCAACTCCTCTGGTGTTGCAGGTGTCCATGGGCGATGATGACTACTTACCATCAGGAGGCTCGTCTTCTCGGTTGCTGACCTTATCAATTAAAAAAATACATAGTATAATCATATTAATTATAACATAGGAATAAAGAGAGAAAGATAGCAGCGTTCACACCTCGTCGGAAAAATATCTAAGACATGCAAGTTTCCCTTCTTTCCACGATCTTTTTCTCCACCGTTTAAGCGAGTAATAATAACATACCATCACGCCTGTATTCCCCGAAGGGTTAGGCAGAGGTGTACTAATGTACACCTATTGTTCGCCGGTATGTTTAGGTCCCATGTAATGGGGGGCGAGTCTATTGCCATTAACCGGGCACAAATTCCAAACTCCGAGCTGCTAGTGATAATTTCATATAAAAACCCAATAACACTGCTCGACCTGGAAATCGAATTCCATTTTATTGTATAATAATGTCGGTGGCACTCTTTTCTTCCTTCATCCATTAGTATGAAAACAGAAATTAAGTCTTTAGAGTAAAATCCATTTACAATTCTAAGTCCATTTTATGACACGCTAATACAATATTTTCGATTACCTTACAATATTCTTTTTAGAGGTCTTTTTACAAATAATTTCTTTAAACGTATTATGACGGTCTTAAAAATTCATGCCGAAGTGGTCTGCGCCAATCTGTGAATTTTATGAAACATCTTTTAATATAATAAGTCGTTTGGGAAATCATGTTTCTTTTCCTCGAAACCCTCTAACAATATTTTACATTAAGCCACTTTGGGGAAGTTATTTCATTAATGAGAACAATTTTTATAAGACAATAGTAAATAATAACAAAATCCTTAAAGTGTGCTAAGTAAATCATTGGTCAATTTGTCTATGAAAGTATCAAATTACAATAAATTATGATAATAAATCTATTGAAAAATAGCAATCCAGTATGAATGTACCAACACGAAATCTTAAAAAAACCTCTAGAATATTCAGTCAACAAGTGCTATCTATCTATCTGTGTTTTGACAAATATTGTGTATTAATGTATCACGCAATATATGCCATAATACTCGTATAAGTGTTGTTAGCTGTCTACTTATCAAAATGTTTGGTGGATGCTTTGCACAATTTATGTCAAGACGTTGCTTGATATCTTTAGCCTACTTTATACTTAACCCTTTTGCATCATTGAAGACCTAGAAAGAAAGAATAAAAAAGAAGAAAGAAAGAAAAAAGAAAGAAAATATTTCTTCTAATACCATCTATGAAAAGACATTGTTGGATGTCGTTAGCTGAGTTATTTATCAATTTTGCCTGACTTAGAAAGAAAGAAGAAAGAAAGAAATAATTTTCTTTCTTTCTTCTAATACAATGTACCTATGTCAAGACGTAGCTTGATGACGTTAGCTGACTATATACTTAACCCTTTTGCCTACTGTACATCCAGTGAAGACCTAATATAAAAGATATTGCATGAGGTTCGGTGTTTACATAATATTAACTACATATATCCTTACATACCGTCACGCCTGTATCTCCAAAGGATTTAGCAGAAATATTACAATATGTAATCAAAACAAAATGTATCGCAATGCGATGCATTATCGCTTGGTATCATCAGGACAGCGCGTTTTTACAGGAAATATAATATCACAAATGAATTGCCTTTTTTACGTGTGTAAGAAAGCTAAAAGGATTTATTTGGTTGATTGATGGTGCAAGCTATGCGTGAGTAGTAACGCCCCAGAGCTGACCGTTATTGAGTTAAAGTTATTTATGTACCGATGCTATCAACTTTGTCCGCCTTTTTATTCAAAACGTACCATGTCATTACGAGAAAGAAAGAAAGTTGACGATATTACCCGGAAATGAAGTAGTGGCCAAAAATTGCTGTGTATGTTCCATTGACGTACATTTTTTTCCTTTACATTTGATACCTTTGTGTTATGTGTGTAAGAAATAAAGTGGTCAGCCATTTTGACGTCAGCTTGGTCACTTCCAACGATATCATGGTGGATGGCAAAAACTGACTTTTTTAAGTGGGAGAGCCATGCTTCGGCACGAATGGGCCGGCTCGACCGGATTGATACCACGGCCTCACAGAAAACCGGCGTGAAACAACGCTTACGTTGTGTTTCGCCGAGTGAGTGAGATTACCGGAGGCCCGATCCCCTTTTAAAAGGTCGGCAACGAACTCGTGACTCCTTTGGTGTTTCGCTTACCATCAGGCGATCCGTCTACACGTTTGCCCTCCTATCCCATAAAAAAAAACTGAGGGGGGCCTTTGTAGGGAATAAATCGACCATACCATACCATAGTAACTACTGTCTGAACTAAGAAACAATGGTTCTCGTGATAGTATTAACATTTCAAAATATTGATTTGTATATAATTATAGACACCTACAAGTCTGCGGGGGTATTTTACATTTAATGTTATATAATATAAATTTGACTGCCTCGTTAGTCTCGTGGTCCCAACCGCGGCGGTACCGAGTTCGATTCTCAGGTCGAGCAAAGTGTTATTGGGTTTTTCTATGAAATTCTCAATAGCAGCTCGGAGTTTGGACTTGTGCTCGGTTAATGGCAATATAACATACCGGCAACTGTTGGTGTACATTAGAACAATTCTGCCTAACCCTCCGGGGAATACAAGCGTGATGGTATGTTATCATATTTTATGCCTAAGTGTTTACGCATGATATAAGTCGGACACTTCAAGCTGTCGAGATCTTTGCAAGTGACGTACAATATATCGTTTCTACATTGTCGATATTGGGGTGACGTCAGCAATAACTATTACTGACACATTACTATGTTCTTTATTGATTTCGATTACAACTATCTCGGTACCGTACAGTATCACCTTAACTTTACATACTGTTTTTTTTATATCGAATTAGTAATTTACGCAATAAATAAAAAGATATTTAAATAAATAAATAATGTGGTTGCAAGTTTCATTGAAATCTATACTAATATTATAAAGCTGAAGAGTTTTTTTGTTTTTTTTTTGTTTGAACGCGCAAATCTCAGGAACTTCTGATTGGAATTGAAAAGTAATTTTTGTGTTAGATAGTCCATTTATCGAGGAAGGTTATAGGCTATACCAATACGCTCACCAATCTCGCTATGACCAATAGGAGCGGAGCAGCGTGGGCTGGTCGCTAGTTTTTCATATTCCCACTTACTGTTTTTAGTAGTGTACCTATATGAAAAGTTAGTAGTTAGTAGTAAACGAAACTGCATTCTAGGAAGATTTTGGATATGATAGAGACCAATTCAAAATTATATTTATTCCATTACCTATTTATTTTTCAATAACAAATAAATTAATAATTGAAAATTAAACTCCAGCTAAGTAAAATAGTGAAAATTGGGTTCTCTCCTGGCCGAAACATGCTACAGTTATAAATTTTCTTAGGCCCTTAGGGCCAAATTAATGTTTTTGATGTGGAAAATTAATTGAACCTTGCACTGAACCGACAGGCTTAATTCTTAGGCACGGAATGGCGGACCAAAATGACGTCATTAAATAAAGGTAAACCTGTCATTTGTCAGCATTAGTGGGTCAGTGGACGGTGATGTCTCGTGTGCAGCCATTAAGTAAGTCACTTTCACTGATAAAATCTATACCATTATCCATGCCATACATCCTAGGTAATATTATAACAGCCTCATTAGCCGAGTGGTCCTGAACGCGACTGCTACGCTAGAGGACCTGGTTTCGATTCCCAGGTTCTGCAAAGTGTTATTGGGTTTTTCTGTAAAATTTTCATTAGCAGCTCGGAGTCTGGAATTTGTGACCGATTAATGGCAATAGGCTCGCCCCCTATTACATGGGACCTTAACATACCGGCGAACACTAGTGTACATTAGTACGCCTCTGTCTAACTCTGGAGAATACAGGCGTGATGGTATGTTATGTTATGTTTAATATTAAAAATGCGAAAGTAAGACTGTTTATTTGTGATGTTTTCACTCACACACTGGCAATTATTTAAATAATTATTAAAATGTTAAAAACAATGAGTTTAAAAAACACAATATTTTATTGTATTGGGCATAATACGTATATATATTCAAAGATCAATAGATGTTGGTGGCGTTATCTTAAGACAAACACCCCCAAAAGGGTTCTTGCCTTGTCGCGGCGGGGGGGCTTATTAACCGTGGATAGTGGCCCACGGCGAAGCTAAGTAGAACCCCAGGGATGGGCAGAAGCCTGCATTGGAGCGGCCACTGTAGGTTGCGGTGTCGTATGGGAGGCACCGCAACTGAGGCGGGCCGCGGTATTGTGTGGGCGACACTGCGGCTGAAGGTTGAGAGGCCGCGGCGGGAGAGGAGTACCGGTATTACGGTGCGCCGCTCTCCCTGCCTTCCGCGGCCGATGTGTGGACGGCGGCGGGTTACATATCTGTCCCGCCGCAGGGAGGGTATTGGGCGGCGGACTCGGGGTCGTCAGTCGCCCTAGAGGAGGGTCCAATACTGGACGTCCGCGGAGGGATCGCGGAGCATGCGAGAGCGATTCCCGTGATCCCACTGCTATGCGGAGGGTGGCAGTGGTGGTGGTTTTAGTCGGTATACTGGCCACCCGGCCGGAGAGCCCGACACAACCGTCCCGCATCCCCGAAGCGGGGTGGCGTGCATAAGGAGCATTTCTCCACCCGAAAAAAAAAAAGACAAACAACATGAAAGATAAATTGACGTTACAGGCAATGATGGTTGGCAGACTTTATAAGGCTGACGACAAAATCTCTTAGGCATGCAGCAGTATTAGCTAACTTAAGTGGCAGTGGACGGGGCACATAACTCGTAAAGCTCAGTGTGGGATGACCTCCAACGAGATGGTCGGACAACCTGGTAAAGTCCGCTGGGAGTCGTTGGATGCAGGCGGCATATAAGCGTTCCCTGTGGAAGTTTCTGGGGGAGGCCTTTGTTCAGCAGTGGACTTCTATTGACTGATATGATGATGATGCAGCTTTAGAGACTTGCATAGGAAATCAAGGACGCAACCATTTTCTGAAAATCCATTAAATGACTTTAAGAAAATCCATTAAATTTCACAACATAAATATCTTACTGATATAATCCATCAGAAACTATCATTTAGAAAAACAATGGGCGCACTGTCAATAGGCCAACTGATGAAATAAAAAAGGATCTTTCCAAAAGCAAATTGTCATTTATCAGCTCGGCGACCCGTCCTCAAATCGTGTTCCTCACAAAAACTAAAAACTCACCTTTCTCCGTGATTCAATAACATATTTGTATGTCATCAGTCGACTGAAAGGCTTTGTGAAGACAAAAAATTGGATTGCCAAATAAAAATGATACTTATGTCCTTAAGATAGAGTTTAGACATTTTTAGGAGTGCCGAAAGGTTCACGCTTTGTTTTTCGGTAATAGAGAGATGGATCCGACAGGCGTGTATGTTTGCGCCATGATACTGAACGCGTGGAAAATGTACTAAGGTTTTATACCAAATATCCAAACAGTGTCAAATAACAGATTTTTTCAAATGAAGATTTACTGTTATGGGACGTCACTAGTGGACTGTAGTGCAACACGATACGTGCTATGCGTTGATTTAAAATTCTTATTTCGATGTACCAATACCGTTACCAGTAAGTTTATAGTAGTTGTCAGAAACCAGTAAATACCGTTACCGTTCAAAAACAAACTACATTTCCAACCAAATAAATAAGGAAATTCTATTTTACAATAGAAAAGTTATATTGCCTTGTCAGTCCATCGAGGATTGCTTGGCACGAATACAATATCTAAAAAGAATCGATGGATACTTCATTTATAACAAAAGATCGCTCTCTCCTGGTATAAAACCTTTTATCGTATACCATTTCAAATATTTTAAACCCGTTTTCTATCTACATTTTTATGGTCCGGCGGAGCTCGAATTGCCCACAAAAACGTAATACCGAAATAAATCGTAATCTAGACAATATTCTATCAAATCATATTATTATTCGGATTTGGTTACCGTTAATCTAGGTTCTTACGATACTTTTCGTCTTCTACTACTTCACTGGACATAAAAGATTGGAAAATCGTTCAAAACTTGGTAATTATATCAAATATTGCATTCGCTTACATTTATTTCCAGTGAAGTATTTTGGACATTATGGTAGCGTAGGAACCTAGATTAACGCTATCGGAATCCGAATAATAACAAAATTTTACTAAATTGTGTTTGAATTACGATTTATTTCGGTATTACGTTTGTAAGAGAAATTCGGTCCGCCGGCCTCTTAACAACTGAATTTTACTTTTAATGCAACATAACATTTGTAAAGTCATTACCTTTATATTTTATTAAAGATTACTAGCAATTTGGGTCGCACATTACTAGTATTCTTGTTAACCCTTCGTGCTAAGCTAAATGCTTGTGTTACGGGTTTACGTCGGTACTGCAATGGGTGGGTTTTGAACCGGCAACCACATGATCGCAAGTCCGACGCCCTAGCCACTAGGCTACCGTCGCTTCAGAGTGGATTGGAATTGTTAATATATTTTTAAAGCCCCATTTTTAAGCTAAAGTGAAATTCTTATACCTACAATTGCTGATATATAATCTTGTGGGAGAGCCATGCACGAATGGGCCGGTTCAACCGGAGTGATACCACGGCCTCACAGAAAACCGGCGTCAAACAACGGTTACGTTGTGTTTCATCGAGTGAGTGAGGTTACCGGAGGCCCAATCCCCTTTTAAAAGGTCGGCAACGCACTTGTGACTCCTCTGGTGTTGCGGGTGTCCATGGGCGGCGGTAATCGCTTACCATCAGGCGATCCGTCCGGTTGTTTGCCCTCCGATCCCATAAAAAAAAATATCTAAAAAGATATGTTCTCGAGCAGAACTGGCAATGGATAAGAACATATATAATTCCTAGAGCAAAAGGCCATTGGGGTAGAAAAGCCTCGTGGCATGAACTCCAAAGTGATGGTTAGACGACCTCAAATGGTCAGTGACCGTTGTCGGATGCAGGTGGTCGTCACTGTAGAATTTTATGGCCAATACACTCAAGTGAATGAAACAGAAGCAGGAGGCTTCTGCAGATATTACTTTATAATGCTATGACGTAACACAGTACAATGTTTTTAATTATATTTTATCCAAATTGGAACAATAACAATTATCAATGAAACAGATTCTGAAAATTATAAATCCTTTACAAACGAGACATGTTTGCACAAATTAGCAATAGAAACGTAAAATTCAAATTTGCTTTAGGCACTAACTATTCGGCGTCTGAACTATTTCTGAGTGTTTGCGCCAAATATCTATTCTAAAATACCCAAGGATACTAATTTTCTCTAATAGCACGCAGAATTTTAGTTAACTGTTGGGTTTATGTTATGACTAATAGTTAGATCGCAGTTTTGCTGTTGCAAAATTAAAAGAGGTTTCTGATAATCAATGTGGTGGTCAAGGTAAGTCACGTTATGGAGGAGTGGTTGAGAGGAGCAATGCTGCTCTCAGCTTCTGGTTGACAGGCTTCTATAGATAATTTCGGGATATCGCTGTTTTGGCAAGTACCTGTGCCGCATAACCGCTTGGTTGTCACCATGGCCTGGACTACCCCGAGGACATGGCGTAGCACAAGCAAAAGTTTGAACAAAGTACGCCATGAGGCTGGAAAGCCACCACCTCCTACTGCGAGCAAGTTATGCTTGCGATAAAGGCAATAAAATAGGAGTAAGAAGCGTTCACCCATCTTCCAATCCATAGTAAACGCACTGGGCCTCAGACTACAGTAACGGTCTTCAAGCTTCCATGAGCTTTGGTCTACAGATGCCTGCATTTAGGAGTCCCCAGTAATTTGTCCGGGTGGTAACTGGCCCGGGTGTTTGCTACAAGCACGCGTTCAAGTATCATACGAGTCAAGGCCAACTGGGGGATCCACCCTCCTCCACTGATTCGTTCCTCCAATGATACTGCTACTTTGGCACAAGGAAGTCGAGTATTATATTAAAACAAAATTCACATTTCCTTACACATCAATAACGCTAAAATTTTCGCTTATAAGCAAATTATAATATCTAGATATTATTTAATAGGTAATTAATGCTAACTATTGCAGAATTGATATTTTAGATTATGATATTGGCTTAATTTGGCTTTAATCGTAATTGGCGTTAAGCGGCGGTAGTCTATGGCGTCGAACGTGCGATCATGTTGTTGCCGGTTCGAAACTCATCCACGTGACGTGAACCCACTCGTAACACAAGCATTTAGCTTAGCACGAGGGGTTAACAAGAATACTAGCAATGTGCGACCCACATTGCTCGTAAGCTTTTAAAAAGTAAATAAAGTAAATTCCACAAGAATCGTGATTAATTTAGTTGTTATAATTTTCTTTTCCTCGTTAGTTTAATGGTCGAAAGCGCGTACTGAGTATGAGATATTAGGTTGGATTCAGAGAAAAGTGTTAGGACGTTTTATTAGTTTATTTTCAGCAGCAGCTCGGAGTTTAAATTTGTGCCCGGTTAATGGCAATAAATTAGCCCCCTATTACACGGGATCTAAACATACCGGTTTTTGCTCGTTGGTAGGACTTTTTGTGGTCTGACTGGCTGGCGACCACCCTTACGTTGGAGTCTGTCGTAAAGCACCTTGGTATGTATGGTGGAAAAGCCCATTTTTGTTTTATTTGTGATGGTCTCACGTTTGACCGCCAGTGCGCCTGATGTTAAGCGACACTGCGATCTCCGTGCTCGCTGCAAACCGATTCCCTCGTGATTTAAAGACACCCAGATTATATCTATCGAAGATGACATTCGGGAAACGAATTCCATATTCCAACGGTACGCATGATAAAAGTGGACTTAAAGCGTTTCGTTCAGGTTTTTTGGAAATTCCCCCTCGGTTGCTGCGGCTCTGGTAGTCTGCAGTCCGTAGGGCTCTTAGGGGTCAGCAACGCATCAGCAACTCCTCTGGTGAAGTATAGACCATGAATACTTACCACCAGGTAGCTCGTCAGCTCGTTAATAACCCTTCTGAGAATACTGGTGTGATAGTATGCTATGATTGGTTTAGTATTGCTCGTGCCATAACTTCAAGCGAGCTAGTTTATTCCAAAAATAGATTGGTATACTTACCATATTTTGACCCAAAAATAAACTACAGTTTAATACCAATGTAATAAGTATTTAGGTACAAAAGCCGATCAAGAAACCCTTTGGCCTTTAAAGGAAGTCAAGTCAGTGAAACTTAGATGTGTGGAAATGTGCCCTTATAACAAACTCGTTTAACTTATGTACATTTAACTTTTGTAGGTAAGTGTGTCCAAAAATAGTCTCTAATAATATAAACGTGCTGTTATGACACGTTTGGCGTAGCGGCGCGATGGGCACCACGTGTCATGGGTTCGATCCCCACACGGACCAAATATTTGTATGATCTACAGGTAGTTGTTCTGGGTCTGGGCGTTTGTGTATCTCAGAATTTGTGTTTGTAAACGCACCCACGATACAGGAGAAAATCCTAGTGTGGGGTAACGTTTAAAAAAAATGGTTCACAAAGATCTTTTAAAAATAAAAGTGTAGGTACTGAAAATCTTGACTCGTGATGTAGTCATTTCATGTAAATAAAAATTGATCAAGTATGTTTTAACTAAAAACTGTATCTGAATAAAAAGAATCTAATCTTTTTGACGCGTGTTATATAAAGATACCATTGAAAAAAATCTTCTTCCTAATTTGTTGAGCAGTGAAAGACTACCCGACAAATTATAAAAGAAATTAAAAATAATAAACCATCCGAAACCCTTCGTATAAACACTTGCTAATTAATAACAGAGGAATTTTAATGTACCCTCATTTTGGCACGTAACGTTTAAATGCAGCGAAAATTCTTGTTGCTACATAGATTTCCTTATAGCTAAATTTCCTTTTGAAGGAGGGTACGAAACGACGAGGTCGTAGTAAAAAGGTTGATAAGATCCAAAAGGCTTCGTCATGACGTTCATCAATGAAGGTTGTTACTTTTTACAGCGGTGGAGCTTTTTATCAGACCGCTCCCTAATTTAGGTATCCGTTGATAAGAGAAAGGGGGAAAGGGTTCATTTGTGAGCTTTATTATTTTTTAACTGGCAAGACTAGGAAGTAAGCATTTTAAGAAGGGACTGTATAATGTAATAATTAATCTATATGTCCCAGTTAAGGTTAAAATACATTTATATCTATACTTATAATAAAATTATAACAGACCGAAGTCTGTACATTAAATATAACATAACATACCATCACGCCTGTATTCCCTGAAGGGTTAGGCAGAGGCGTACTTAATGTACTCCCACCGTTCGCCGGTATGTTTAGGTCCCATGTTATAGGGGGCGAGCCTATAGCCGTCCACCGGGCACAAATCCAGACTCCGAGATGCTACTGAGAATTTCATAGAAAAACCCAATAACACTTTGCTCGACCTGGGGATTCAACCCAGGACCTCTAGTGTAGCAGTCGCGCTTGGGACCACTCGATTAATTAGGCAGTCATTATAATACCTATAATAAAATTGTATTAAGCCAATGTCTGTACATTATAGATATTAAATAAAAACTAACAAGCTAAAATAAATATTTTTAGAATTTATGTCTGTCCGTCTATCTATTTGTATGTTTGTATGCTTATCACGCAAAAATTACTGCATGGAATTGAACGCAGTTTTCATCGATGTATTGCTAGAGGTCTAACTTAAAATCTGGCGCATGTTTCATCTTAATAAGCCGCTTAGAATCGGGCTTAAAGTATTATATGTTAATATTTTTGGGACGTGAGTGAAACTGCGGACGTCACCTAGTTCTCAATAAAAACACTAAAGCGGCATATTCCAACTACGGTATAGTTCCCATTAAATTAATCAATTAATCGGTAGTTAATTTCATACAAATTCCGTTCCATTTTTGAATTTATTCGGGGAGTAGCGTCTACACACCGACATGGTGAAATACGGCGAGTCAAAACATAGAACAATGAGTTTTATAATATTTCCTACATGAGTGCGTCATTATATCATTAATTTGTATATCTAGTGACAGGGTTGCCACCCTATCAATTTGATGATCGTACGCGTGAGTGCTACGCTAGAAGCCTTGGGTTCGATTTCCAGATCAAACTTTGTTATTGGATTTTTCTATGAAACTCGCAGAAACAGCTCGGAGTTTGAATTTGAAGGAAATTAACCATATAAAATATAAAAATAATAAAAAACTCCACAAAAATCTTAAAAAAAATATTCTACGTTTTATTTCACTATAATACTTTATGCTTATCCATTAAAGTAATACGAGTAAGCAGCTTTGTCGTGAATGAGTAAGAAATATTTACTTAAAACCACTATCTCCATATTAGTCTATGCTAAAGATTAGAATAGATAATCATATAACGTTCTTGGATTAGAGTAATATGGAGGTCAGTACAGTTAACAGCACATCAAGATACCACAACACTGTCTAATTTCCCCAATAGATAATAAACCCTATTATTTGGAGATTAAATTGAAAATCGATTAAAGACAGTTTTCGAGAAAAAAATTTAAAACACTGAGCTAATGTGAGCTGGACAGATTTCACAAAATAGCGATGGCCAAAGCAAAGTCAGCTCCAATTATAGTCACCGGGTCGGATAAGCTTGTCGCACTATATCGTATTTGAGTGCGCTGTCGGCGTACAAATGGGGGACGAATGTGGCAGTTTGATTTATAACCTCACCAAATGGCATTATTTATGTGAACCTCTCCAGTGTTAGCGTTATTTTTGAACTACACGGAATACCTACCTACAGCTATGCCATGTTTTAAAGTGTCCTGGTAATCTCGTGACAATGGTGTTAATTAGTCATTGAAAAAACAAACGAGGAAAGAAAGGAAGAAAAAAAAACAATCAATAGTAAAATAATAAAGCTATGTCAACTTATTCTCCGATATCCATAATATTTTATAAGAAAAATGTTTAAGTCATTATTCTTATTAATATCTTTAATGTGGAACACTTTTTTTATGTGATAGGAGGGCAAACGACCAGACGGATCGCCTGATGGTAAGCGATTACCGCCGCCCATGGACACCCGCAACACCATAGTTCAAGTTCAAGTTCAAATGTTTTTATTTCAAATAAGCTTTAACAAGCGTTGAAACGTTATGATTCTAGTTGCTCGGTTCCAAATGGAGAAGAATCCGGCAAGAAACTCCATGGACACTCTTTTAAAATAATCGGTGTTACAATCTTCATTGGTACAATATTGCGATATGAGGATGTGTGAACATTGGATGTCAAAGTTAGGTAGAAGGTTCTCAGTGTTTGAGAACTCCATGTCATTAATAGAATTTAAGTGAACTATGTGGTAAAGTACACACATCATCAAAGCAGGATAAATTAGAGTCCACTCAGACATGCCACAATGTACACACATTTACAGTTTCATAGGATTTACAAGTGCGTTGCCAACCATTTAAAAGGGCATTGGACCTCCGGTAACCTCAATCACTCGGCGAAACACAACGTAAGCGTTGTTTAACGCTGGTTTTCTTTGAGGCCGTGGTATCACTCCAGTCGAGTCGGCCCATTCGTGCTGAAGCATGGTTCTCCCACAAAAAAAGACTAATTATACTTACCTATAATTACCTAAATTTAAGATAGTATGTAATTTAATTTAGGTATTATTACCTTATAGTGGTGGCTGCCCGTGGCATCACTATTGCGGCCCTAACTGAAAACTAGCGCTGTGGCATTATGTTTTTTAATGTCGCAGCATGAAGTTGAATTAGGTTCCTTCGGCCTCGTACAGGGTTTTCACATTTTTTTTTTTTATGGGATAGTAGGGCAAACGAGCATACGGATCGCCTGATGGTAAGCGATTACCGCCGCCTATGGACACCCGCATCACCAGAGGGGTCACGAGTGCGTTGCCAACCATTTAGAAGGGGATTGGGCCTCCGGTAATCTCACTCACTCGGCGAAACAACGTAAGCGTTGTTTAACGCCGGTGTTCTGGCTGTTAATGCGATTCGAATGCGTTAATTGCGAGTCTGAAATAACATGTTTTCTCTATTTTTTCTTTACCTAAAATTCTTGTACTAAATGCGGAAGTAACTCTGTCTGTTTATCAGTTTGTCTATTACCTTTTTCGCCTTAACCGCCGCTGAACAGATTTCAATAAAATGACGCAAGGATATTTTTTTGGAATACAAAACTACGGGCAACGGGCATATAAAAATTAATAAATTCTGTTTTACACTTAACTGAACGTTCAGAAAGCCACAGAATATATGTATATCTAAAGATTTGCTACCTTACTTATTCCACTCAATCAGCGAATTTTGCATAGACAATGAAAATCCAAGCAATCTTCCAATTTTGAACAATACGTCCCTAATTCTGGCTATATTGCAAATCAGCATTGCCACTAATTCTCACTACAATTAATTATAAATATAATCTGCTAGTAGTAGCAACAGTAATAATTGGACTAGTCACAATACATTACTCGCAGTGTGGGTGTTTGGGTAATTGCTTAATGTGTAATCTGATTTAATCCTTTTATTTGCTACATTCTCGTAAAAGGAGATAATTTAAGAAGTACATAATTGGGACTCAGCATTGTTTATTTAATTGTATGGAAATATAATATTGTGTTTAAATGATTAATGAAATAATTTGTGCTGCTTCATTAGTCTAGTGGTCTAGCGCGACTGCTACGCTTGAGGTGTTCTCAGGAGGAAATTGTCAGTAGCAGCTCGAAGTCGAAGGATTTGTGCCCGGTTAATTGCAATAGACTTGTCCCCTATTACGTGGGACCTAAACATACCGGCGAACTGTGAGTGTACATTAGTATACCTCTGCCTAACCCTTCGGGGAATACAGGCAGTATGTTTATGTGTTTAAATAAATAATGAAATAAAAGTGCTGGGGTAGTTGGCAGAAACCACTGGATTGCGGGTAGTGGAAGACAGGACTGTTGCTCCTCCGAAGAGCAGCAGTCCAGCAGTGGATTGCCGCAGGCTGATATTGGTGGGATCGGCATCCAGTGGCGCTTGTGCGGCTGTATTTACATCATCTGGTTTATGCAACTTATGTTCTTAGAACGTGTAAAGGATAGTACTCAGCGTTGATCCTGGCTGACAGGAGTTGCTTGCTTAGTGGAATTCCAAATAAAGCTCTGGCGTTAGTCCAGACCTACTATTTGATTTCGAGTTTCAACTGTCCGTCGTAGATACCATTAAGTAATGGTAATAAATTATATTTATAATATTACTGCCTCATTAGTCTAGTGGTTCCAAGCGCGATTGCTACTCTAGAAGTCCTGGGTTCGATCCCCAGGTCGAGCAAAGTGTTATTGAATTTTTCTATGAAATTCTCAGTAGCAGCTCGGAGTCTAGATTTGTGCCCGGTTAATGGCTATAGGCTCGCCCCCTATAACATGGGACATAATCATACCGGCGAACTGTGGGTGTATATTAAGTCCGCTTCTGCCTAACCCTTCAGGGAATACAGGCATGATGGTATGTATGTATGTTATAATATTAATTATTAATAATACCATATTCGTACATTACAATAAGTTTAAAAAACATAATGACCGAAAATACAGCAGAATTGACCGATAATAACTTTACTTAGTCACCATATCCCTTACGGAATATAAAACAAAGCTATAAAAATAAAAATGTGAACAGTTTCATTTGTCGTTAGCTGCTATGTTCCTGTGGCAAAATGATGACGGCACGTTTCTTTACGATATGTCAACTTGACGTATAGGTGCTGTCAACGTGTTTATAGTTTAGGTTTCAATAGGGTTCAATTCTAAGTGCTTGAGGATCACACAAAAGATTCTCATACCGTGTTCATACCGCGATGCTATTTTTTTTTGGCATTTGCTACGCCAAAATAATTTTTTTGGCGATAAAATTAAACCAAGCTATTTGCCGGTAAAAAGAGAAGTAGTCTCGTTGCTTTTTTTAAAGCTTCTCTTTTTACCTCGTCTCGTTGCTTTTTTTAATACCTCCAATTTTTTATATACATTGCATTCAATGATATAATACTATTAGATACGCCATGTTCATAGTAAATGTCATATAAAATTGAGTCGCGCTACATGTCCATACCTATAATCTTAAACATTTTAGGCTTTCCTAATGAGCGCGCGCATAGATACAGGCAGCCTAAGATGAAAAGAAATAGCACTACGCAGTTGTCTTAAATGACACACTTGATATGTCGAGTATGTCCGTTTATAGTGACGAGTGACATGAAAAGTATTGGGTCCCATTTCTCTCATACTAATAAGGCATGCGCTGACTCTTTCTTTCATTTTAAATTTTATTTGCAACGAAAAAAATGAAATACATTGTACGGAAGCTAAGAATTTATTAATTTACTTGTGATAAGATACTACATGCTCTTTTCTTACTTTATAATAATAATTTATGTAGCATCGCAGCACAAGACGGCACATATAAATAAAAGTAAAATTTATTGCTGTCAATAGCGCTGTCAAACACACTTCTGCGCCTTAGGTCGGTCAACCGCATAAGTGACACTACAAATTACACGTTGCCCACGAAACAATATTCGCATTTGTAGGATGATAACGTGGGTACCTCTATTTAACTATATAATATCATTGATTGCATTAGAAGGATATTGATTGAAACATCTTTTCTCCGTGATAATAGTTATATAAGGAGTTTGTGTTTGGATTTGTGCTCTATTAGTGGCAATAGGATCGTCCCTAATTGCATAGGAGCTTAACATACCGGCGCGGGCGCCTTGATGTGTATATTTATACACATCTACCTAACCCTATATAGGCGTCATGTGTGTGCTTTATAGGTATGTAATGTGGTGTTATAATGTTTTCATTACCACTTTACAATATAAACAGCACTTTACTACAGTCGCAGAGATATTAATTGCCGCAAAACCCAAAAATATAAAGAATAATAATTCATTTCCAGCAATGTTATTTTGAAAAAAAGTAACTGCTATTTAAATCATAATTAAGGAAAATATCGACGCTCTTTCTATAATTACCTTATATCAAATCAAATCAAAAGTAGCTTATTAACTGTTAATGAAAATTTGATGAAATTTTCCGTCAAATCACGACGTCATTAATATCGGGTCGTGTCAATCAACACTGAATTAAAATAATGTTTGAAGTTAGGAAATGGGCAAATCAAAGAATTCGTTTTGCGAAGCTATTTGAAATGTTGAGGTATTAAGTTGGTAGGAAAAGTGGGGGGGATTGTTACGCTACATCTTTGTTATGCAACCTTTTTGTTTCGCGTCTTTTTGATGCATTATTCAGGCCGATTTACACTGAGAAATTGCATGTTGAAGCAATAATATCAGGAAATTTAAATTCAAACTGTATATATCTTTCGGCACAGAGCTTTTGAGATTATTATTTGTATTTTCTTTC
Organism: Acronicta aceris; assembly: GCA_910591435.1. NCBI lineage: Eukaryota > Metazoa > Arthropoda > Insecta > Lepidoptera > Noctuidae > Acronicta > Acronicta aceris. Next base: position 14,676,510 of record OU342771.1, on the reverse strand, counting down.
AGATGAATAATTTTTGTTTTGGTATTTTAATGTTTTATTTAATTTGTGATTATTATTATTATTTTATTTTTAATGTATACTCGACTATCACGATGTAAGTTGTGGTTGCCTATTATTATTTGAAGGTACATTTCGTCTTATTTATTTTGTTATTTTTTTAAATGTATGTAAAATTTAATGTATCTAGTTTGTTGGCGATCCTTAATTAAATAAATAATAAAAGTGGTACTCTCTAAACTATTTTCATGATTCATTGATTAACATAATATAATCAACACATTATATTGTCCCTCTGCTGGGTACGGGTCTCCTCTCAAATGAGAGGGATTAGGCTATAGTCCACCATGCTGGCCCATTGTGGCTTGGCAGACTTCACACGCAGTCGAGAACATCTCTCAGGCATGCAGGTTTCCTCACAATGTTTTTCCTTCACCGTTTAAGCGCGTGATAATTAACTATTAATACGCACATGACTTCGAAAATTCAGAGGTTGGGTTCGAACTCGAGACCTTTGACTAGGCAGTCCAACGGTCATACCACTAGATTATCACTGCTTATAAGACTATCATTGCTTAAGTCATTGTTTGCTTGACTATTATTGTATGCAATAGGCATGTTATTTGCATTGTGTAAATTTGCCTCTATTACACTCTCCGCTCCACTCTACTATATATTTCCAAATTACCTATAAGATATATTTTAAAATCAATTTCATTATATCTCAAACATTTTTGACGCATTTGAAAATTACGAATGTTATTTATTTATTTATTTATTTTTATACTTTACGTACAAAAATGTGTACAAAGGCGGTCTTAATGCCTTAGGCATTTTCTACCAGACGACCTTTGGGTGGTGCAGAGACGAACATGGTAGATGCACTAAAGAAGAAGGAGTAAAATGTATGAGGCGAAGACTAGCGCGAACTATAAACTATAACTATAAATTTACATAATATACATTAAATAAATATTTATATACATATATAACATAAAATACGATAAATATATACAATACATATTAAATATAAAAGAAAAAAGTCAGTGACGAGATGAATCTAGGATTGTTTTGTCCAGCAAGTATTTGCGCACACAAGTTTTAAACGACTGCCGAGTGTTAAGCATTCTGATTTCAAGGGGAAGAGCATTCCACAACAGTATAGATTGGACGAAAAAGGTAGAATGTATAAAGTCAGAGTGGTGAGAAGGACATTGAAGAAGACGGTTATTAGATGAACGAAGATGTTTATTGTGAAAGGAAGCAATATACTGGAAATGAGAAGATAAGTACGATGGAGAATTAGGAGAAAAAAGTATAGAATACAGGGTAGTAAGCGCCCTCAAATTCCTGCGTTGGCGAATGGGCAGCCATTTCAAGTTTACTCGATATTCTGAGACGTGGTCATATTTGCGGAGATTAAAGACGAATCGAATGCAATTGTTGAGAAGGCGGTCCAATTTATTTAGTAGATCTGCATTCAGGTCAAAGTAGCACACATCACCATAGTCGATTATGGGGAAAATTAAGGCCTCAACAAGCATTGCTTTAATGTGAGCTGGAAGGAAGTTTTTAAGACGGTAGAGAGATCGCAGGGTACCCGTCACTTTTTGACTAACACTTGAGACTTGGGATCGCCAATTCAAGGTAGGGTCAAAGGTTATACCAAGATCTTTGACGCTGGACGTGATAGGGATGGTTATGCCATTGAAGACTATGGGTGCAATATTAGTAGTAGCCAACTTGCACATACTTCGATGGCTGCCCAAGATAATAGCCTGGCATTTATTGGGATTCACTGCCAAACCAAATCTATCAGCCCAGTCCCTGATTGAGTCAAGATCACGGTTCACAGCTTCGATTGCGACGGATAAATCTTCCATTCTGACTTGAGAGTACAGCTGTAGGTCATCGGCATACAAATGATACGCACACTGAAGCTTTTGAGTAATCAAATTTATGAAAATAGAAAAAAGCAGAGGAGATAATATACCGCCTTGGGGAACGCCAGCATCCAGCTTGCACCAGGTTGAGAAGGACTCATCAACGTGGACTGATTGCTGCCGATCCCGAAGGTATGATGAAAACCATTCCAGCACTTCGGGAGAGATCTTAAGATGGGAAAGGATGGATAAGAGGATATCGTGACTGACGGTATTAAAAGCGTTGGAGAAGTCAACTAATACCAATACAGTAACCTTAGTGTCCTCCATGCCAGCCCTAATATCGCCAGTCACTTTAAGGAGTGCAGACACAGTACTATGACCTGGTCTAAATCCAGACTGATAAGGACTTAAGAGCTTATTTACATAAATGAAGCGAGAGAATTGTTTATGGACACAAGCCTCCAGGACTTTAGACAGGAAAGGAAGAATGGAAATAGGACGAAAATGACTGGGAAGAGACGGGTTGGGTATCTTAGGCAAAGGTAAAACATAGGCTTTGCACCACGCGGACGGGAAAGATCTGGATTTAAGTGAATAATTCACAATGTGGGTAATTGCAGGGAGGAGATGGTCCAAAGCTGAGGTGATCATATTCCGACCGATGTTGTCACAACCCATAGCTTTTGATTTAATGGACAGGATTATTTTCTTAATCTCACCCGAGGCAACTGGAGAAAAGTGAAAGGGATTTATATTGGGACGCGTTAGACTATCAATGAAATTAATGGTTTGACTTTTTGTTAGACGATCTAAGGTAAAAGATGTGGAGAAATGTTTGTTGAGATCGTCTAGGCCAACGGAATTAGGAAGGTCTAAATGTCGCGGTTTGCCAATACCTAGAGTTCCTAGGAAGTTCCAAATATTGGCAGAAGAGGAAGAAGAGATGTTATTTAGAATATGGCGGCGTTTAGCGTTACGTATCATCTGATTACACCGATTCCTTGCAGCCTTGAAGAGAATCCAGTTATCCTGATCACGATCTTTTCTGTATTTACGAAAAGCACGATCCCTCCGTCTCATCGCCATCAGAATACCCTTCGTCATCCAGGGTGCAGGTGGCCGCTTCAGTTTTACTTTTTTTATTGGAGCGTGGCTGTCATAAAGGCTGGTTACTACCTGGTTAAAAATATGCACTTTGTCATTGATCGTGGTGGCCACCATCAACGGCTGCCAGTCAATAACAGACGCGTCAAGGTGTAACTTTTCAACGTCCATACGAGCAAAGCAACGCCTGTATAACACCTTAGGCTTAGGTTTAGGAGGTTTTAGGACATATGACAGGAAAATGAGGTCATGGTGGGAAAAGCCGGGAGCAGCAAGCTGCCCATGAGAGGAAACGAGGGATGGATTGGAGGTGAGGATTAAGTCGAGCCATGTGTCTTCGCCCATAGTATTGTGGTGAGTGGCTTGGAGGGGTAAGACATGAAGGCTAACCGACTCGGTGAGGTGTAGGAGTTTATTGGAACGAGGGGAGTTTTGAGAAAGGAGGTTAGTGTTTAAATCACCCATGATGATGTGATGACTATACTCCGACCCCAACGATTCTAATACCGATTCTAAATCAGTGAAGTAGTCAACTGTGGGAGGACAATAAATAACACCGAGGATTACTTTTGCTCCTCTGACGCAAATCTCTAGAAAAAGGAATTCTGCTGAAGCAGAATAGTCGGGAGGTGAAGAGCGTATAATTTTGTAAGGGATATCACTACGTAGGTAAATAGCAACACCACCCCCTCCCCTACCGATTCGATCATTCCGGATAAGAACGAAGCCAGGCAGGGGGTAGGACGTAGATGTAAGATGGGGTTTAAGCCACGTCTCGGAAATCAGGATGGCGTGAACATTGCTGTCAGAAAATGCTTCATACAAGTCGCTAAAATGACTGGGGATGCTTTGAGCATTTATGTGGCAAACATTCAAGAGTCGACCTTGTGGTTGGTTAAATTTGTCACGTACAATATTTCCAAGTGTGTCCCCTGCAGAACAAAAACTATCGTCATCAGATGATCTACTAGATTCAGTGGCAGAAAAAAACGATTCATTATCGGATATCATAATAATTATAGATAAATAAAGAAAAAATATAAATAATAAATATAAGAATTTGGAATAAGTAATATACAACAAGAAATATTAAATAATAAATGCAGAAGGCTGTTAAAACGTTTGCACCCCTGCACCACCCGCCAGCTGACAACAACAAACCAACAAAACAAAAACGGATCACAAGAAATTTCTGAACGAACGTTTCCGAACAGAAACATTGGCACAAATGACATTGGCGCAAATGTCATTTTATTTTGACAGTTGTTTGCTAAAACAAAACACAACACACAATAAATTTAGCGGTGGGTAAACAGATACAGAAGAACAATTACTAAAATTTGTAACAAATTCAAGCAGTCAAAACATAATCGATGTGATAGAAAAATAATGTACCCTAAACACGGTGAGAAACAACAAACGAACTACGAAACAACAGTTCAATGTTATTACAGCGATACGATTATTTACGTGTCTTCTGTTTATCTCCACCAGACTCACTCCCGCTCGCTGCAGCAGATGTAATTTGTGCTCTCGGATACTTGCTGAAGAGGGCATTTAGGTCATCTAAGGTGATTATCTTGTGCCGGCTACCGTCAGGGGATTTTATAACAATTATGCCGTCCTGGGTCCAGCATGCACGTAATCCGAAGTGCAGGCGCGCCTTGGCGAAGATTGACTGCCTGACTTTAGTTAAAAATTCCTTAATGGTGATGGAGGACCCTTTCAATGCTACCTTCGCTCTCCAGACTGCAGTCCTGTCGTTGATGCCTGCAAACTTTACCAAGATGGGTCGTTGGTGTTCCTTGCTGGAGGCCCCAAGTCTATGACAGACTTTGATAGAGGAAGCAGTAATACCCTTGAGGCCTAGCTTATTGCTGATAATGTGAAGGGCAACTGCCTTACTGTCCTCATTATCAACTTCGGCCACTCCCAAGAAGATCAGTGCTTTCCGCCGGTGTCTGGTTTCCAATATGTCAATCTGTCTGGAGCACTCACCAATCTGCCGCCGGAGTAGCCCCAGCATGGAAAAGATGAGCTCTCTAAATGTGCGGAAGTCTTCAGCCACCCTTGCAACAGTGTCTTTGGCAGGTCCTGCACTCTGGATCTGTGCCTCAAGATCGTCCATTTTCTTAATAAAAGCCTCTTCAAGGGACTTCTGTGCGGTCATGATTTCCATCAATTGTGACATTATGTTTGTGTTGTAAAAAATAAACAAAAAGACTTGTTCTTAGTGAGTGTAGATGATGAGCTGGCAGGTGGTGTCCAATAAGTGTGCTAATATCACATTAAGTGCATCACAAACGTGAGTACTGGTAAAAATATACTAGTAAACAAATTATTAGCACTCAGGATTACCAAAAAATTAATAATTCCTATTTTTAAAATATTAAATGAATTAGAAAATGTCTTGACTTTTTAACATCTACCCTCGAAAAAAAAAAAAAAAATGTTAATTTTTGTAAGCATACTTTTTATTTTCATATATAATATGTACGTCTTAATATCACTTAAAATTCCATAATTTTGGCTTACGTTAACTTTTTCTTTTAGTATTTTTATGTAAAAAATACTTACAATATATATATAAAAAAAACCGAAAACTCCCAGAGTAGTCTTTTTGAAAAATCTTCTACATAAAAATGCAATTTTTTCCCGTATGAGTCCTTAGACCTTACAAAAACATTCCAAATGAACGAGTTGATACTGAATGTGAAATAATAAGTAGATACATTTAACCTAATTCTCAATTTTCAACTAACCCAAACATAGTTGAGAAAAGGCTAGACAGCTTATACACGTTACACTGAAACCCAGTTTCTGATTGAACCTTTTAACTATTTATTAAAACCTAAATAATCCGGGAGTTGGCGCGATCAAGTTTACAGTTATAATTGGGTTATAAATCTCACTAAGTTTCAGCCTATTTCAATTGGAAACGAATTATTTAATCCTGGAAGATTCAAAAGGGAAACTTTTGGAAACAGAGTTGTTAATTTCAGAAGAAAATTTGAGATTATTTGAATTATCGTGTTTTGGAAATAATTTAAGCTTTTGATTATGTCGAAACCACAGATAAATTTTAGAAAATATTTAGTAATGATGATATATTAATTTTTATAATACCTACGAATAAAACGAAGCCAGATGCCATTATAATGCCATAAGAAAGTGTCATAATAAAATATATATATATATATATATAGAGGGTCTATTACAGAAGAAAACATCACTTTATCATTTATAATTAATATAATGTTTTAAAAAGGCTTTTATTTTTTGGAATATTCATGTTACAGAAAATACTTTATTGTACACCAAATTAGATTCACAATTAAGTGTCCCTAAGTTTTGTGACAGAAGATTCTATGTGCTAAGGATGGTCAACCATCCGGTGATTGACCGCGGTAAGCGCAGTATAAAATTGCAGATCGATTGATCAGAGTAGGTATTACTTAGCCATGAGCTCTGCTATATAATGATTTTAAACAAGCGTTAGCTATAAAATTTTAATTTAATTATTTAGGTTATACTCTGAAAATATAAATCTACACGAAATTCATAAATAAAGTAGGAGAATAATTTTAGTCCTCCACTATCATGCGGGACTTAATTAACAAACTTTTTTTAGTTCCACTGAGGATGAAATTAACTTTTTTATTTTGAATTGAGTACGTAATGAAAATTATATGAAAATAAAAGATATTTTTATGAATCTGTGGTGCTAGTGCTACGTTTGCTACGCGCTACGCCACCTCGTAGCATTTTCCTGCGTGCTACGACGCTACGAGTCCGCTACGAAACTGGTTTCTCAAAATGTATGTACCATATCCAATTTTATTGCAGTCTTTCTAACAATAATTATAATTGAAACGAAACTCGTAAAAGTTTCGTAAGTTCTTTTTTTTTAATTTAACCTAAGGATGTACGTGGAATTTTCATCAAATACTTCTATTCCCAGACGGATCCTTTAGACAAAGTTTACGCCAGACGCAACCTTATTTTCCTTTGTAAACAGCCTTAATTTTTCATGAAGCAATTTCAGCAAAAAATATTGTGGCTACTGAAGATTTATTATACAAGCGTCTAGTAAGTAATATGTTTTTTTTTGTGTGTTTTGATTATAATTTTAAGATGTTAAAAGTATAACAATACACTGCGAGGAGAGAAAAATTGCTACTATCATAATTATAACAAATTTTTGCGAGCTAACTTCGTTATTATAATATACCAAGTTTAAGGACGAAACATGTATAAGATTTAAAGTTATCATCCAATTTTGTGGAGGAGTTTTTGCGTGGTATACTTACAAACATATAGACAGACAAAAAGTCTAAATATATATTTGTTTGACTTCTATTTCTCTTAATGACTTTCACGTTATTTTGTCTTAAATATCTCGTAGAGCCATACTTCGGTACGAATGGGAGCGCTCGACCGGAGTGATACCACGGCCTCACAGAAAACCGGCGTTAAACAACGCTTACGTTGTGTTTCGCCGAGTGAGTGAGGTTACCGGAGGCCCAATCCCCTTTTAAAAGGTCGGCAACGCACTTGTGACTCCTATGGTGTTGCGGGTGTCCATGGGCGGCGGTAATTGCTTACCATCAGGCGATCCGTATACAGGCGTGATGGTATGTATTTTTTTTTATGTGATAGGAGGGCAAACGAGCAGACGGATCGCTTGATGGTAAGCGATTACCATCGTAATCGCAAGAATCGTCGCGAAAGTGTGGGCGACCCAACCATACTCGCAGATTGGCTACAAATTGTAATGCTGACGTTTCATTACGTTAAAATATGACCTAAGATAACGCAGTACCGCGAGTTTATTAATATAACTGTAAAAAGCAGTGTGTTATGATAATAATTACCTACCTGTATTCTATTTGACCTAATTTTATCTACTGAATATGTATGTTCCTATTTATGAAGACCAGGGGCCGTATTTTAACGTGTTAACGCCATTATTTATACGTTGTGAGAAAGAGATGCCGCTCTACATATTAAATAGCATCATCTCTTTCTTACAACCTAAAAATGATGGCTTTAACACATCATAATACGGCCCCTGAGCTTTCTGTTACCTATCTTTTATGTTTACGCTATTTTGTATATGCTGCTGGCATAAAAATTAGCGTATATAGTCCGTCTATGTAAAATAAATCCTTACTAATATTATAAACGTTTGTGAGTTTGGATGTATGGATGTTTGTTACTCTTTCACGCCAGAACAGCTGAACGGACCTGGATAAAATTTGGCACACAGATTATAGCCTGGAATAACACATAGGCTTTTTATCCAGGTCGGACCCAATCCTGAATTTCACGCAGACAAATCGCGGGCAGAAGCTAGTAAATAAATAAAAATAATATATCTTTTTGTGATTTTTTTTTGCATTTTCCATGCTAAGATTATTAAGTTATTTTTTAGTAAAGTAAAAAATTCAATCGCGGGCAGGATAGATGTCACCAACGTCACCTTATGACGTAAATTCAGAATGTGAAGGCAAAATTTCAATCATGTGGGTAGGGTTCGCGGTGGCTTAGAGGTCAGAGCGTCTGGTATATCAAACCAGAAGACGCAGGTTCGAATCCTGCCCGCGATTGAATTTTTTCCTTTACTAAAAAAAAAATAATATATCTTTATTGTAGGTTCAAGGTGCATACAATAATTACTTAAAAATACAAAAAACATACACCAGTATTTATATAATATTTTATGGAAGTTCATTTTCATAAGACCCCTTTTCTAGATCATTATCATTATCATTGCGTATGTCATTCATCCTGCATGGATCAAGTCTTTTACCCAGCTTGCGGCGGCAATTATGAATTTCTGGACTTTTGTCATACCGCCGGGAAAACAGCACTTTTCTCCTATCTAGATAAGGGTAAACTTTCTTTTTTTTATTTAAAATAAAAAAAAAATACTTGTAATGGGGAACAAGCTCCTTGTCAAGTGACTTCACAAACTTACCCACAAATAATTAATGGACACGAAGTAGATGCTTTAAAAAAAAGTAGATGATTTAAAAACTACACCGTTGAATAGAATAATTGAAATGAAATATTCTGACTTAATATTGTAAACTGGCCTCTTGGCTTAGTGATTGCATGTTGAGAGTGAGGTCGTGGGTTCAATTCCCAGGTCGAGCAAAGTGTTATTGGGGTTTTTAATAGATTCTCAGTCTCAGCTCGGAGTTTGAGAAGGTATGTACTCGATTATTATCCAAATTTTTTATGAAACTAAACAGAAAACTTCAATATTTATTACTAGATTGAAAAATGTTCATAAAATTCGCTTCCATTCGTAACTTGTAGCATCTAATTCTAAACCCATTCCGTTTACAGACTAAATAATAGAACTCGGCTTTAAATCCTTACAGACGCTCATTAAATCAAATAAATAATATATTACAATACATTAAATGTTCGAGCTTTACACAACACTAGTTAAATCCTTCATGTTTATATAAATAAATAAAATTAAGTAGCAATAAACATGATTAAGGATTAATCATGTTTATTGCAGTCAGTATCTAAATAAATAATATTACATACTACATACACTTGTATTACTCAAAGGGTTAGGCAGAGGTGTATTACGTTAGGTGCTGTAGAGATCGCCGCAAAAAAGCAATATTACTGTGGGTTGACAGTAATATTGCTTTTTGTACAGTATTATTGCTTGTGGAAATGAATCAAAGCGGCGGTAGCCTAATTGCTGGGGCGTCGGACTGGCGATCATGTGGTTGCCGGTTCGAAATCCATCCATTGCACTACCGACGTGAACCCACTCGTAACACAGGCATTTAGCTTAGCACGAGGGGTTAACAAGAATACCAGTAATGTGCGACCCACATTGCTGGTAAGCTTTTTTTTTTAAAAAAAAAAAGAATAAACAGTCATTTGAATTTTTATATGATTAGAAGTGTCTAGTCTGAGATTCTTAGCCTCAGAACAATATGAGCTAGGGCTTCGCCCCCCTATAAAATATATCATAGTCCAAATACAAAACTACCTTTAATTTTGTTAAGCCTAACTTGGTACCTAACAAGTTCAACTGTAACTGGGTGCGAGCCTATTGCCATTAACTAAGCACAAATCCAAATTCCGAGCTGCTACTGAGAATTTCATAGAAAAACTAAATAACACTGCATATATTTTACGGATTTTATAGCGTTAACTTTAATGAATTATTATTATTGTCGGGAATAATATCAATATATCGGGATAAAAGTAAGAGTAATTTTATTTCAATGTACATTCAGTTAATTCAGTATTTTTTATATAAAAAATTCCACACAAGTCTTATCTGACAGCATAATATATTATTATTCGAACTGGAACCCGTCCTGAACGCATTCATAATGCAAATATAAGGATTTTCATTTAATACAAAAGCACCGAACAATGATTAAAAGTCATTTTATATGTGAGGCGAGTCTGTACAGCTATACGAGTATTATAAAAGGCTTATCTTTGAAAATTAAAATAGGTATCTACATAATATCCTCTCATAAGTTGGAATTCTGAGTTCGATTCCTGAGTTAAGCAAATTGTTATTGGATTAATATATGGTCATCTATATATATAAAACTCAAAGGTGACTGACTGACTGACATAGTGACCTATCAACGCACAGCCCAAATCACTGGAGGGATCGGGCTGAAATTTGGCAAGCAGGTAGATGTTATAACGTAGGCATTCGCTAAGAAAGGATTTTGATAAATTCTACCCCCAAGGGGATAAAATAGGAGATGAAAGTTTGTATGAAACTTTGTCAATTTTAAACCGATCGGGCTGAGACTTTGTATGCATATAGCTACTATGACGTAGGCATCCCCTAAGAAAGGATTTTGATAAATTTCGACCTATGTAGGGGTGAAATAGGGGATGAAAGTTCATATGGAACAAAGTAACTATTCCACGCGGACGAAGTCCCGGGCAAAAAGCTAGTATCTAATAAAGTTGTCGGACTATTTACAAACAGTAGGTACGTAGAGCTACCTAATAACCTAGCTTCATTAAACAGTCACATACATAGAAGTTTCCTAGGAATGCTAATTAACCATACCCATGATGCACTACGAATTTTACTTGTTGCTATCTTTAGAGTGCGAAATAAAATCACAAACCGCCGAAAGAACCAACGAAACCATATAATTTCAGTGCGCGGACTAAACTTGCGATATTTTTTCGCAACGATTTCTTATCGTAGTGTGCGCTTATCCTTAGTTGATAATGAAGATTTTATAAAAGATTTTACCTACTCAATCCGGAAATTATACATTCACACATTTTGATATATACAAGAACAAGTTGCAACTCTGTTCCGCAAGATACAGACAAACGTCTAGTTTGGGGGTCACTGTCTAAATAATTCTAATGTTTATTTGTAATAGGTTACGAGAAATTTTTACTGTTAGTATCAAGTTTCAATAAGTAACAAAGGACATTAATTGAAATTCGACCTTACGACTAATGACCAAGTTTAGAAACTATGTACCCTCTCTATTTCTGTTCTCAACTATTACATATGATTTATTTCGATATCTCGAATTGATTAATGAAACAGCTGTCAGATCCATTGATTGGTTACAACAAAGTTCAGATTGGATTTCGAATGAGTCTGGGTAATTCTATAGTACTTTTAACCAGGACTATATTACATTATAATAAGTACTTGTCAAACATCCATTAACATTCTATTATCACTGACAGTTTTTCATGGTTTTTTTTATGGGATAGGGGGACGAACTAGCAGACTAATGGTAATCGATTGCCGCTGCCCATGGACACCCGCAACACCAGAGGAGTCACAAGTGCGTTGCCCGCCTTTTATAAGGGGATTGGGCCTCCGGTAACCTCACTCACTCGGCGAAACAAAAGCCGAGCCGGCCCATTCGTGCCGAAGCATGGTTCTCCCACGTATAAAATAGATCAGAGTTTGTGGAAGAGAAATTCATGCTGTCTTATTAGCTTAGTTGGCTATAAAGTCTGGTTATTTAATCGGGAGGACTCAGGTTCAAACCATGCTAGTGATGGATTTTTTGCTTTCGCTAAAATTTATATCATTAAAAACGTTAATCATGCATTGATGCCAAATATAATTGACTAGTCTTCTTAGATCTTTTAAATACACTTTTACAAATAATTATTTTGGATTTTTGTACGAGATGGTATCATTTCCCAACTGACGACATCGACGAAGAAACACCCAAAACAAACTCATACAATCATGGTATCTTAAATTTTAAAGTCCAGAATAGAACACAAATGTCTGAAATGGCCTATTGAAGAATCCATAGCGGCTTAGATTAATCTAGAGGCTACTGATGGCGATTTTGCATCAAAAATCAAAACAAAATTAATTCACTGAATAAGTATAAATATTTTTCTCTATTTTAAAGTCGTAATAAACCGAAGTCGCATAGCAAACTGCAGATAGTCTCAAACCCTTAACGATTTGAAAATCAAACAATAATCGACAAAAATGTTCCGTTTCGTTTGAAAAATATGCAAAATTTTTGCATATTTTAGTTGCAAGCGTTTGGGCAGAACACAAATTGCTGGCGCATTTAGAAATCGGATGTTTGTGAAACAAATTGTGGTTAGTAAATTGATTTTTAAACGACTTCAAAGAAGAGGAAGTTCGAGTGAAGTGAGAAGAATTCGAGTGTAATTTTTTTGTATGTTGGTATGTTACGCGATGTCTTCTTTTATCCGGTAAAATATTACTCCCAAGATAGTACTATATTTTTTTATACCACTGAGGTGATAATCAAGCTTACAGCCTGCCTGATGGTAAGCATTTACCGTAGCCTATGGACGTTTGCAACACCAGAGGTGTCGCTCGCGAGTTGCCGACCCTGTAAAATCTTTTTCACTCCTTTTTTGAAATGAAATGAAATGAAATGAAATGAAATGAAATGAATGAAATGAAATGAAATGAAATGAAATGAAATTATTTATTCTGCAAGTAGATCTTTAGAGATACTTTTACATGTCATGGTTTGGGTTTTTTTTTTAGCTAGATGGCTTCGGCATTTCCTAACTGACGACCTCTGAGAAGAAACACCGAAACAAACTCAGAGAATCATGGTCTCTTTTAAAGTCCAGACATGAAAGAACACTTATAAGTGAGTGGTACGATGTAGGGTAATGTCTGAAATGGCCTTTTGAGGAAAGAACCATAGCAGCTTTGAGTAGACCAGTCCCAACTGACGGCACGCATGCATCAGTCATCGTGTAGCTCAACCATAATTTAGGGAGCTCAACGACCTGTCGCACGGCCATACCAGATCAGCAGGACATTCGTGTAGGTCTAATGAAGTTCCCAAAGCCTCCAGACTATAATAAGTTTGTTTAATTAACATGTATCAAAAGCCTACATGGTACTCACATTTACAAATTATATATATATTTTTTTATGACTGCAATATAAATGTCACGGTTCAATAATGTCGCGGCAAAATACTAACAAATTCATAGATGTCAAAATTCAATAATATGAGAGTAATTAAAATGTCAACAATTAAAATGTCAACAATTAAAATGTCAACAATTAAAATGTCATAACAATTAAAATGTCAACACTTAAAATAAAATTGTCACATTAAATTTCGGATACACAATGTCAACTAACTAGCATGGTAATAGCCCGGTTCATCAGAGCAGCTCAATCCCAAGCATTTTTATCGTTCAAATAATCAATGACTCTATAAAAACCCTTTTTGCATAGTACATTTTTAATATGCAATTTAAATTTGTTGATAGTTAGATTTTGAATGTGGCTTGGGATTTTGTTGTAGAAACGAATACTTTGACACTTAAATGAATTACTGATTTTTTGGAGTCTGGTCATTGGTAATATTAGCTTATTTTTATTTCTAGTATTGACATCATGAATATCGCAATTCCTAGAGTATTGTGTAATATTCTTTTTGACATGAATCAGGTTTTCATAGATATATTGCGATGCGACAGTCATAATGTCAATTTCTTTAAATTTATCCCTCAGTGAATGTCTAGAATTAAGGTTATAAATTGCGCGAATCGCCCTTTTCTGCAATACAAATATAGTTTGAATGTCGGCAGCATTTCCCCACAATAAAATGCCGTACGACATTACACTATGAAAATAACTAAAATATACTAGTCTTGCCGTATCTACATCAGTCAACTGGCGAATTTTAAAGACCGCGTACGCTGCAGAACTGAGCCTTTTCGCCAACTTATTTATATGTGGGCCCCACTGTAGTTTTGAATCTAAAGTGATACCTAAAAACGTAGTGGTATCCACAAGGTCCAACTCTTCCCCATCTACTAATACACTGGTTTTCACTTGCTTAACATTAGGTGTTATAAATCGAATACACTTAGTCTTTTTTTTATTTAAAAGTAAATTATTAACATTAAACCAATGTACTATCTTAGAAAGAGCGTTATTTACATCGTCAGTTATGGGCTTTTGTCGTTTCAATTTAAATAAAAGTGATGTGTCATCTGCAAATAACACTACTTCGTGACTATCTTTTATTAGGCTAGGTAAGTCATTAATATATACAAGAAATAAAAACGGGCCAAGAATTGAGCCCTGTGGAACTCCCATGGTAACTATAGACCCAGGGGACCTTTCTCCGTTAACATCCACTCTTTGAATCCTGTTACTCAAATAAGAAGTAAGAAGATCCAAAGCAATGTTCCTTATTCCATAGTGATGTAATTTCCTGACTAGTGTTTCATGAAAAACGCAATCGAAAGCCTTAGACAAGTCGCAAAAAATACCTAAAGCATCATGCGACTCCTCCCAGGCATCAAAGATATGTTCCAGAAGCTCGACACCGGCATCGGTTGTCGAGCGACCCCTAGTGAACCCAAACTGTTTTTTGTGTAATAATTGATTTTTATTGAAATGGCTAAGGAGCTGATCAAGCAATAACTTTTCAAATATTTTACTAAAGGTAGGTAGCACAGAAATAGGTCGGAAATTTGTGGGGTCAGACGTGCTACCCGATTTAAACAAAGGTATTATTTTACTACTTTTCATCAGGTCCGGAAATACACCACATTCTATACTCTTATTAAATATGTTCACTAGCTCAGGTGCAACTATGTTAATAATTGTTTTCGTGACTTGTACAGAGTGTCCCCACAGGTCAGCAGTCTTTTTTACATTAAGTGTGTTAAAAGTTTTAATAATATCTCTAACACTGACATAAGCGAAATTAAATTGAAGATTGCACATATTAACATTTCCTATCAATAAAGTCTCAGCTACTATTGGTGATGAATTTAAGGATTTTGTGGTTTCAACTGGAATGTCAGTAAAGAAATTTTCAAATATGGTGGCCACTTCCGAATTATCTGCGACTGTCTTGTTGTTAACAAAAAGGCTATAGTCAGTGTTTTGGTTCTTCACTTTTCCAGTCTCATTGTTTATGATGTTCCAGGTCATTTTTGTTTTATTAGAACTAGCTTTTATCTTAGAACTTAAATATCTAGTCTTAGCTGCACTACAGATTCTTTTAAATAATTTAGCATATTTTTTAACATATTCATAGAATTCTTTACTCCTATTAATATTTCTTTCTTCATATAACTCATAAAGCCTCTGTCTACTTTTGTGAATTCCAATAGTAGCCCATTCACTGAAGGTTGCAGTACCCTTGACCGAGATCTTCTTGGGGACAAATGTTGAATTAAACACTGTACAATACATAGAAAAAAAGGTATTGTACATTTCATTTGGATTCTCACTATGATAGAAATACGGTAATTTATTAATTAATTTATTTTTAAACCCCTCCAAACGACCCATTGTCTTAGGTACTACAATAATATCTTTTTTCCCCACAATATTCCCTTGCTTGACAAATGTAATTAACTGTCCACAATGATCCGAATCTAGCTGGTTTATAATCTGTTTGTTAATTGGTACAATGTCAGTAAAAATATTGTCTAAGCATGTAGATGTGGTTGCAGTTATTCTAGTAGGTTCCAAAAAAATATTTTCAAGATTGTAAGATTTAAACAAGTTTTTAATTTTTGAGCTCATTGGAGTATCTTCCAATAAGTTTACATTGAAGTCACCACAGACGGCAATGTTTTTATTTAATTTGCAAATTTTTGTCAGCACATCATCCATGGTACTTTCAAAGCATTCATATAATGATGACGGAGGCCTGTACACGCTTAATACAACAAGCCGCTCTAATTCCACACAGGCTAGTTCAACAGTCCGTTCAACAGACAGGCTCACTATGTCCTTACGTTCTTTATATTTAAGCTGGTTATTTAATAATATCAAAGAGCCACCATGTATAGCATTTTGTCTGCTAAATGAACTGCAAATTTGATGATTATTGAAATTGAACATGAACTGGTGGCTTTTAAGCCAATGTTCTGTGATACATAAAATGTCAATATTATTACAGTTCATGAACAATTCAATCTCCAGTTCTTTATTTAACATTCCCTGAATATTTTGATGAACTAAGTTAAGGACTGATTTTTTACAATTATGAGCATATAAAACTGGAGTTTCGCTAAAAGAATGTAAATAATTTTTATTTGTGTGTAAATTTTTGCAAGAGATTTCCTCTATTGTCTTATTATTTAATTTAAATTATGTGAAATGTCAATACCTGAAAGTTGCTCAATAGAAGCAACATGTCGACTTGCCAAATTCCTGGCTGATATATCAAAATAATAAACTAGAGAGACAGCTATCTGTCTCATAAAATACTTTGAAAGATAGTAATTATCTTTAGTCAAATAAAAATATTTACTAACATAGTTGTTAGTGTCAATCAAATGTAATTTATCATTATTATATGTTATAGTGTGTAAAATTAAATTAAGCTTATATCTAAGGTTGTTCTCCTCCTGTGGCAAACTTTGAGAGTAGGGAAATGTAAATATTATAACTTTTTTGACATTTAATGTACTAAGCTGCATGTGAGACTGTACTAACATCTGTTTATTCACATTACCTCTGTTACCAACAAATATAAGGAGGGTAGTGTCTGCGCTGAAATTATAATTCATTATTTTATTTGTGATGTCATTATAAGTCAAACCAGGGAAACAGTGGTTAGTAGTTGTGTGTCCCACATACATATTTGACAATAATGGACCCATACCTTGGCCTATTTCATCACTAAATATAACTAGTTGCTTACTTTTAGGTTTTTCAACATTTATGGTGTTATTTAACTTTTTAGTAGATTGCAGGGAACTATTAGTGTCTAATAAATTATGGCACTTTTGAGATATTATGGAATCACAGGTTGGCAATGAATGAGACGGTGACATGTGAAGTGAGCTGTTGTTGTTCAATGATTGGCGGTGTTCACTGTTACATGAACATGCAGCCACCAGCTCATTCACAGCCAGCATGTACTCCTTCATCTGTAATTCAGAACTTTTGTATTTATTGGTCATGGAAATTAACTTATTATGAAGAGATTCAAGTTCCAAATGTAAACATTCTATGTCTGATTCATATTTATTTGTATTATTTTTTAGTTTTGATGAATATACATCTAATTTTTTGAGCAGCCGAAGCCGTTCTCCATTTAATTTAACATTCTTTATAAAATATTTTTGTCTCTTAACTAATTTTTGTGTTTTTCTAATATATTTGTTTATTTTTACATATTTTTTTAACTTGTTTTTGCTGCATTTAATTACCCTTAAGTTGGATGTTATTTCTCCTTCATCTGTGAGATGTTTTGTGTCAGAGGGCTTTAAATTAATCACAGCAGAAACCCTACTCGGAGCGTTAACAACCAACTCATTGAAAAGACTCTGGGTAGCCGAGGCTGTGAGATTAAGTTGTTCATTCTCCAATTGTGAAATCTTTTGGTTTGCCTCATGTAGCTGCTGTTCTAAGAAATGGGTATGATTCAGAGCTTGTTCATACTCAATGCTACATTGACTGAACCCGTCCACAATGAGCTGGAGGTGATCCCGAGTAGCTATGGCATCATCATACTTAACATGCATTTGAGCCATTTCTGATTTCATCTTTCTATTTTTCTCTAGCATATCTAATAGCTCCCTCTCATTGTCATCCCTTTCCCCATACAGTCTGTCACACAACTCCCTAGACGCCTTCAGTTCACTCAAAGCCAGTTGGAGCTTGGATTCCTCCTGGCGAGCAGAGGCCTTACGAGTCAGCATGATTAGAGTAGGTAGAAAAGAGGTGAAAATAAAAGTAGATAGGTAGTCCTGATAAAGTTATGGAGTTAAGTAAGACTGGTAATTAGTAACAAGATTTGAAGAAAAGAAACGAGTTGTGTCACCGAACTGTACTAGGTTATGTTTACGTTCAATAAGTCTACAAAATATACTTGTATGGTGTAAAATGGCATACAAGTCTAAAATACTCTACTAAAAGCACTACAAAATCTAGGTAAACTCATTAAACGCAAATTTGTACCTGATTTAAAGATGACAATTTACAATTGTGCCGGTACCTAAACGTCACTGTTTCACACACGTTATTTACCACTTATTTTGATAATATTCTGCACAATATACGATTATCCACCCTAATATGATGCAATGAAATGAAAATGGGACTATTTTTTAAGATATTTGTTAATTTTTATCATAAAAATACGGAGACAATTCAAATCAGCTGTTATCGGTTAGTGTTGCCCACGGAACACTCGAATTCATTCATTCATTTTGAAGGACCCCATGCTGTAGTCTCACATAAATGAGTTGAAAGAAAAAAGGAAAGAGTTTATTTATATAGTCATGGACAATACACAAAAACTTATAAAAATAAAATATTGTTTTCCCCCCGGCTGTGCCAAATAGTCACCTACATTTCAGCTACATTCCAGACCACCGGTGAGCTGCAGGGCGCTGATTTTCAAGTTTCTCATGCGATAACGGCCATTTTAGACTGCAGACTACCGGAGCTGCAGCTTTATATAATTTGATGTGCGAAGAAAAGTTTGGAATAGCGAGATTAATGCAAGTAACTCCGCAGGACGCAGCTACTACATCATTTTTTTTTAATAAGCTTACTAGCGATGTGGGTTGCACATTACTAGTATTCTTGTTAACCCCTCGTGCTGAGCTAAATGCTTGTGTTACGAGTGAGTTCACGTCGATAGTGCAATGGGTGGGTTTTGAACCGGCAACCCCATGATCGCAAGTCCGACGTCGACTCTAATATTAGTATCGTGCACATAAAATGTTAGATTAACTTTACTACATTGTTTAAATTGATATAAAAAGAAATGCAAAAATTAGCTTAATTGACTGCCTCTTTGGTCGCAAGCGCAACTATCGAAGGTGAAGTTCTGAGTCCGATTCCCATTTAACCTAGAATTTGCTGGTATTTTTATAGATCTCATGTTATAGAGGGCGAGCCGTGTTTATATTTTAGTTTTTTTTTGTTATCTTACCCGAAATAAATAGGATTAAAAAATATATATTTTTGACCGAACACAAATTTAGTCTTCCAGTTGCTACTGAGAATTTTACAGAAAAACTCAATAACATTGTTCGATTTAGGAATCGACGACAATAATAACGTGGGAGAGCCATACTTCGACATGAATGGGCCGGCTCGACCGGAGTGATACCACGGCCTCACAGAAATCCGGCGTCAAACAACGCTTATGTTGTGATTCGCCGAGTGAATGAGATTACCGGAGGCCCAATCCCCTTTTAAAAGGTGGGCAACGCACTTGTAACTTCTCTGGTGAAGCGATTACCGCCGCCCATGGACGGGTGTCCATGGACGGCGGTAATCGCTTACTATCAGGCGATCCGTCTACTAGTTTGTCCCCCTACCCCATAAAAAAAATCGAACCCAGAACTTAACAGTCAACAGTCACACTTGTGACCACTAGACTATTGATGTAGTTATTGTGTAACTATAACACATATCGTGCCCAAAGTATTTACATAACTCGTCTCTAGTTTATGTAAGACATGTCGTTATACATAATGTAAGTTATAATGTTATTTATGTGCAGTTTGCATGTATTTATATTGTTTGCGATATTGGGACGCCATTTTGTATATCGAAGTAGGTAATAAATTATTGAAGTTAAAAGTTGCACAGTTAAAGGCAAGGAGGTTGTCTTAAATTTCGCCTGAACAACGCAATAATTTGTATCTGTGTATATTTATTTAATCTGAATCCGCGACCCTCGATCATTCAAGCCACCAGCTTTGATTCATTTCACTTCTATTCACTGAAGAAATAAAGCCTCCTGTGACCGAAACGCCCACGTAATCGATATATAACAAATAAACACCGTCTGTTAGTGTCAACCAGTAATAAATATTGTACAAAGGTCGACCTGGCTGTACATCACGGTGAATGATGACGGACAAGGCCGTGAACTTTCTACTAGCTTACGTATATATTGATAGTGATCCGGACTATCGTAAAATCTTATCTTAAGAGTCCGGCGGAGCGAATTTCTCTAACAAACGTAATTCCGAAATAAATTGTAATTCAAACGCAATTTCATCAAATTCTGTTATTATTCGGATTCGGATACCGCTAATCTAGGTTCCTACGTTACCATTTTGTCCAAAATAGTTCACTGAAAATAAATGTAAGCGAATGCAATTTTTGATAACTTTACCAAGTTTGGAACTATTTTTCGGTCTTTTATTTCCAGTGACCTAGTAGTACACGAAATCGTACCGTAAGAACCTAGATTAATGGTATCCAAATCCGAATAATAACATAATTTGACAGAATATTCTGTGGATTACGATTTATTTCGGTATTACGTTTTTGTGGGCAATTCAAGCTCCGCCCTTAATCCATGCCAATACATAAAATTTATGTTTCTGCCTGTGATTTCAAAATAAACGGAACAGTTTAAGTTTTACACCACGCCTAATTTAGTAATCTAAATAAATGACCGTTTTTAGATCGATTTTATCTGCGTCTGTCAAAAAGTTGGTCTCGAATGGGCTCCGAAGCGGGTCAACCAATTTCAATGAAAATTTTAATGATAAAAGAGCAGGCATTTTCATTTGAATTTTCGTTTCCGTTCGATTTCGATATTTTGCAGAGTACAGAAGATATTATTATAAATATTTATTTAATTGAGAATAACTAGATGAACACGGGTGACACCACGGACACGCTAGTTTCCTATAATAGAATTTAAGTAGTAATACTCATTAATTTGTAACCCTTACCCTTACCCTGCCCAGTATATTGATGAGTGACTATTAACTACAATTATAATAATGTAGAATAAAAAAGTCTCATTATTTTCTGAAAATTCGCAACTCAGGCGTAGAAAAGCACTCATTATTTTAAACTATGTAATAAAATATTTTTAGCTGCCCCAAGAATCGAACGTCAGCCATCAATTCGTCTAAAAATGGAAATTGTACGGGCTTCAATTCAGATTTAGTTTGATTCGGCGTTTTTGCTTGACACAGATTGATGGATAGATTTAACTAGAATTGAGGTACTCGTAGTATAGTATTAGAAACAGCAATTTATTTTATTAATCCCAACATAATTATAACTTTTTGACCACAGCCAGACCAGCTAAAGCCAGACCACATTTTTTATAAGAAAATTGTGGTCTGGCTATCAGGGCCAGGCTAGGTTCACATGGCATTGCCCTACAATTTTTTTTTAGCATTTGATTATATACGTACAATCAGCCGGATGTTCATACGGTAAATTTTCATTCCTGCAGAGACCGATCTAAACTATGCGCCACTGCAAACTGAATACGTTAAAGTTCATCCAATTTGCTTGAAAACTCCGGTGAGTATTTGTTTAAACGTATGAATGGTGTGCGATTTTTTGCGGTACAAAAGACGTGTATGTAATACACAGAAATGTATGTACAATAAATGTGTGCAAACAAAAACCGTGCCGTGTGAAACCAGCATAATATTAAGGCTACTATTTTATCGTGTCAAAATCGTACTTCAATGGCTTCGGAATTGTTGATTTTTGACAGTTTTGTCTATAAATCTGACAGTGCTTATGTCAATTCGTATCATTGAACGACATTTATTTTATTAAAACGTTGCCCCATGCAAATATTTTCACTTGTATCGTGGGTGTATTTACAGACACAAATTCTCACATATACAAACGCCCAAACTCGGAACAACTACCTGTAGATCATACAAATATTTGCTCCCTGTGGGGATCGAACCCACAACACGTGGCGCAGAAACCGGTCGCTAATCCACTACACCAAACGTGTCGACAAACTTGGGTCCCTGGATTTATAACTTATACAGGTTCGTTGTTATTAATGATATAATAAAGTATAATTTTAGACACACATATTTAATTTAACGGCGAATATAAATTGATACTCACCCCCGATCGAATAACGCTGCAGATTGCAATCAGATTTCTAAGATTATTTATTACTATTAATCTAAAGAATACGATAAGCATCATTTGCCTCCCTTTTAATATATATTAACCACGTAAAGAAACCATAAAAATGAGCGGTTATCTTCAATATTGGTCATATTTTATTTAGATTTGCAGAATATACCAATTCGTTGTAGCATTATTCATGTGACCAGACAATTGGACAGTGTAAAAAATGGGAGACCTTTTGTATTTTTTAGCATAGTACCATCACGCCTGTATTTTCTGAAGAGTTATGCAGAGACGTAGTAATGTACATAAGTACACAGTTCGCCGGTATGTTTTCGGTACCATATAAGGGTCGATCGTTTATAACAGGGACCAATACAAACTTCCTGCTTTTGAGAATTTCATATTATGACCTGGGAATCAAACCTCTTGGGATCAGTAACTGCGTTTGCGACTACTACAACAATAAGTCCATTGAGAAGAAAATAACTTTAATGTTGGAAACGGAAAACGTTCTTTAGAACGAGTTCCAAAGCTCTTAGTATTGTGTTCCGCAAACTTATTAACATTTAAAATGTACTTATCGGAAAGTTTAATTCAGTATATTATGGCTGCACCTGTTCCAAGCTAGTACAGATGTGGTTCCATTAGGTCAGTGAAATTATTTACGACCTAAGAAGAGAAATACCTAGTTCTGTGAAAGAATTTTTGTTATGATCAAGATACTACTTCACACTTCACCTACCACGGAACGGAGAAAGTTATATGTTTAAGATAAGAGGCAGATTTTTATTTGTTAGTAAATCATGCCGGCATTTCCTGTTGACGACGTGGCCTCTGAAAAACAATGAAATAACTCAAAGAATCATGGTATTTTTTTTAAGTCCTGCTTTTTTTACTGTTTTTGTTGTCTTGCTTCAGTCAAGCAAGACAACAAATACAGTAAAATACAAAGAATAAAAAAGGATAAGGGCGGTCGATGGTGATGTTCAATATGTATCTTAGGTACCTTTAAAGATCTGAGTATTTACTAAAAAAATTAGCCGTATTTAGATTTTATTTTAATTTAGTATATTTTTATCGCTAAATGTCATAACAACTAAGAGAGATATTTTGAACGAACGTTTGAAATTTGATCAATGCGCAGTTACAAAGCATTTTCTATTGAGTATTTAAATTAATATTTCATGCCCACAAATCGAGCGTTCGCCTTAAAAAATGTGCGGTGACGGTACGTTTTACACAAGATTCATCTAAATCATCCTTCGTCACGCATTATTCAGTGCTTTGAGTGATACTTGCTGATCTGAAAAATGTTTTTTACTAAATCCAAATATATATATCAAGCTACTCAGAATGAACATGAATTTTGATTTTAAGATTCTTTAATGTGCCTTTTTTAGGTTGGAGACTGCTCCTCTTAGATAAATTATAAAAGAATTTCTTTGAGAGAATTATAGAATAACAAGGACCATTTATGCTACTTATGGGAACAGCTTTATCTTCCAAGTCACAATGAAATAGTGAATAGCAAATTAAAAATAATATGAACATAAAATCATTAAAATAACGTAAACCTTTCCAACATTTATTTATTAGCACAATTTCTGATTGGGACAAAAGTGCCTACGTAATTATAATTATTTATAAGTATTGCTAGTAGAAGACTCGTCGTTGTTGCATCTCTTTCTTCCACTAATTATTGTCACCCAGAAGAAAGAGATGTAACAAAGACTAGAGGTCATTTTTACTCTTCAGAAAAATGTTCTACGCGCAAAATCCAGTAGGTATATAAGGTTCATGGTGTACATGTTCTCAAAACGAACAGTTTGTATGAATCAGAATTAACCCTCTGGTATTTATTTTATATCACATTGACTCTCATCCCTTTTTATTAACCCTAAAACATTTCAAAAAACATTACACTGTAGTACTTTTAACCTTTTGACACAGTTATCGCGATTGTTTATCTTGGTATACATTTTTAATTACAAAACTCTTTGTTGTCTGCACGGTGTAAACACTCGTGAATGTTAAGTACACATTTGGTTTTTATTTAGATAATATTTTACAACGTAAATAGTAACATAGTTACTGTGTATGTTTTTTGTTTATAAATTATATTTTAAAAAGGTATGTTATGCTGCATTTAAAGCGTCGGTAGCCTAATGGCTAGGGCGTCGGACTTGCGATCATGTGGTTGCCGGTTCGAACCCCACTCTGATTGCACTACTGACGTGAACTCACTCGTAACACAAAAATTTAGCTTAGCAATACTAGTTATGTGCGACCCACATTGCTAGTAAGCTTTTGAAAAAAAAATTCATTAAATATCAATGTTTGAAGTATTTCTGTTGAAATTATTCTCGCATATTGTTTTAATTCACCCTCTTCCTAACCTTTTCCTAGCTATGTTAGGATCGGCGTCTATACTTATTACTAAAATAACTTTATAATCTTAGCATGGAAAATGCAAAAAAAATCACAAAAAAGATATGTATCTGGTTAAACTAGAAGGTAAGGCAAAGCAGAAAACTCCGAGCTGCTACTGAAAATTTCATAAGAAAACCCAATAACACTATGCTCGACCTGGGAATCGAATCCAGGACCTCTAGACAGACCTCTATTTGTTGAGAATTTTAATATAAATGTTGTAAAAAGTTTCTCAATTTATGTTACCTCTATTTATATGGAGAAACTTTCACGACAAAACCGTGTGTGTGTGTATGTATCTACATACGTACACACATGCCTTAGTTTATAAATTCTAGATTCAAGTGTGATAGATAGACTTAGAACCATAAAAAAATTGAAAACGTAAATTCCAGAATCTATTTCCCAAGATACAAATATTCTATTTACACATATTGTTTTACCAAATGAATACAACCATTTTACCTGCACAGTATTCTATAAAATTCAAAACTTACCACCTATTGCAACATCCAAAATAGCCTCGCCTTCCTGAAACCAGATAATATGAAGTTACCGAAGAAAATTAAAACATGGAGTATTCAGTCTAGATACGTTGTAGTGAAAGAAAAGTGAAAATAAATATAATTATCTTTCGTCAATTAGATACTCTTTAGCGTGATTGAATGAGCTACACAAGAGCTCGTGTCATGGTAATTATAGAATCAGGTGCCCCTGGCAATCTTTTTTCACAGTAAGGCTATTTTTTATAAGTTTTGACATACACTGACGTCATTGATGAGGTCTTTCCGTGTGTAGTATTAGCAACTGGTGCAAGTGTATGTAGGTATATCAAAATTTATATCTATAATTATACGTAGAATAATCAAATAATTGAAGATTATAAAATGCCATTTATACGAATGGCACGAGGCTTTCTCTAGTTTTTGGCCACGTTTGATAATAATTATAAGATCTTAAGTGTATGTTTTCATAAACCCTTCACCTCCTTTGATTTTTTAAAAAAGCCTGTCAAATTTTTTCACACGCTTTTTACCCGACTCCCCATTTTTTTTATTTTGTAATAAGCATTTTTGCATCATACTGTCTGTATTTTTTTTATTATTGAGTAATAAAGTGAACACTCCATTTGTTTTTTAATCATGGGTACGGCAGTGAGAAAAAATGTATGAGGGTTCTAGGAGCCGCCTTATCGGGCTTTGACAAAATTGTTTGGCGTGAACAAAGTATTTTTACGAGCTCGCCTTGCCTTTGATGGAGCCAAATGAAAAATTATGACCTTTACATGGTTATTCTATTATATGTCAGGTAATATAATCAGCGCCAATAAAGAATGGATTTATGTAACAGTTCAGAATCTCATCTCCCTCTCGTACGGCAGACGGAAAATACTCAATACTCAATACTCAATACTCAATTCGTTTATTGCACTCCACAATGTTAACAGGTGTTAAAAAATAAATATAAAAGTATCAATCATGGACCCTGTCGGGCACGGCAATGTAGGAGAGAGGAGGACGGCTTATGTTTTGTCGTGTATAATATAGTATCTACGTATATTATTTGGTAATTACCATTTCTTTATTTGTTTAGTTTCACTTTATTTATATGTATATATTATTTATTTATTTTATTAGATAATTTCCTTTTCATTATTTATTTAATTTTACTTTATTTATATTTCTATATTCGTTTTTGTTTTTCTAGTACTATTTGTATTAATTATATGTATAGCTATAGTTGTTATTAGATTATAAGTATATATTTTTTATGTAATCTTTTATGTATGAGTTATGTTATGGTTTTATCATTTAAGTATTCATTTAAATCGTAGTAACATTTTTTTAATAATATTTCTTTTAGCTTCCTTAAAAACACATTATCTTTTTGTTCATTTTTAATTTTTTGAGGTAGATTATTATAAATTTTTATTGACATAACAAATGGACTGGTTGAATGCATTTTAAGCCGGGAGTTTGGTAAATTTAACCTGTCTTTATGTCTTAGTGTATATGGTAGTTGTTTATCTTCTCGTTTAGTATAGAAATCTGAGTGTTTTCTTACAAATTTGCATGTCTCTAGGATATATATACAGGGGAGTGTTAAGATGTTTAGGCGTTGGAAGTGGGGTTTACAGCTATCGGTTTCTTCTATATTAACGAGAATCCGCAACAGTTTTTTTTGTAGGGTAAAAAGGGATGGTGCATCTGTACTGTTTCCCCATAGGGTTACACCATAGCTTAGCCACGAGTAGGCATAGGCATAGTAAGTTATAAGTGCAGTTTGTAAATTTGTTGACTTTTTTACTTCACGGAGGGCATATGAGAATTTTGATAATTTTGATTTAACTTTTTTAATGTGAGATTTCCAATTTATGTGCTTATCTATGTTTAATCCGAGTAAGGTAAAATCATTAACTATGTCTAATTTAATGTTGTTGAAAATAAAATTTATTTCTAAAGGTGTTTTTTGATATGGATGGAAGGTTATTAATTTTGTTTTAGTATAATTAACTTCTAAGTTATGCTGGCTCATCCAGGTTATTGTGTTATCAAGTAGATTATTGAGTTCTTTATTTATATTTATGCTTTGCGCTTCGTTCTCGAGATTAGTACCTGAAATAAATATTCTACACCATGTAGTAACGCATAAGTTACACCACTTCTGCACTTTAGTTGAGGGTAGGTATAAATTTTGTTACTTACCTCGCTTGTATCACGCGATCTGTCGTCAGTCGCATTTCAGTGCTACAACCACTCGGTCACTTCTTTCTTCGGTGTAAAACTGTGCTCCAAAACTTTTAAAAATGCCTAAGCGGCATTCTGAAGATGAATTAGAAAATATAGTTCGTAAAATGAAAAAGTTAGAACGAAAAATTAACCGAATGAAAAATAACACCGGTACTTCGTCTGTACAAGACCAGCCTTCGCGTGTCGTGCCACAACCCCCAGGTATTTATAATTACTGTAAAAATATCAATCTATCAACCAATAAAAGATTAATATTGTACCTAGAAACTTATGTATCAGAACGGTCATTGGGGCCGCTTCAACCCATAAGTGATACCTACCGTACTTCACGGTACATTCTAGCGTATGTAAAGCTGAGACGTCATTGGGACTATCTCGAAACATACTACTAGACACTGCATACTTGGTCTTTAACAGGAATGTCATTGGGACATTTCCATACACCAAAAGTATGCAGCATGCGTACATACTCACCATGAGTATTTAGGCTAAAACATGCATATTGATGCTCGTTACAGCCACGTCCGTGTCTTTTCTGGGCCCAGAAGATTGGTTGCAAGATCCAGACGTACCAGAAGAACCTGTTGATGTTCATGCCTCGGAAGTTCATTACGAGGCCTTCATCGAGAGTGCGGAGGTATCGGTTCCTAACAGCAGCCCGAACGCTGTACAAGTCGTTACCGAACCTGATGAACCTACGGTCATACCCACCGAGGTACCACATGCTTGCACCGACGAACCACCGAACTCGGCTGGCCCGCCTATACTGGACACCGATATTTTGGACATCCTGGGCGACGATCCATCAGTCACAAACAAGTATGGACCTGACTTAAGAGAGGAACTGGCAACACGTTTACAACACATTGCTATAGCAGGTCTTACAAAGGAACAACGAAATGACATGTTGGCCAAATATCCTTTACCGTCTAATTGCCTTCTTGTTGGGTCTCCTTCGTTAAACCCAGAAATTAAAGCGGCAATTCCACCTACAGTTGCTAGCCGTGATAAAGGAATTGAGATGAAGCAGAAACAAATGGCTGCTGCAATATCCTGTCTGAGTGTTTTAATCAATACTCAAATCAACTCTAATAATAAAGATAAGGATATGCTACAAAAATTGATGGATACTGCCCGCATACTCTGCGATCTACAGCATGCCGATTCTGTTACCCGCAGAAATTTCTTATTATTTACGATTAAAAAGGAGTTAAAAGAACACTTAGCCAACACAAAGATCGATAATCAGCTATTTGGGGAACAGCTTGCCGATACACTTAAATCGGCAAAAGCAGTTTCAAAATCGGGTTCAGAACTGAAAGCAGATTCCATCAAAAAAGCTAATTCTAATCCTAGGAGACTTGGCAACACTTCGAAATCTTTAAACCGCAAGGCTCCTCCGGCGCCCAGGCCGCCGGTCCAATCGACGAGGAGCTACGAGCCTGCGCCGGGGGGGTCACGAGCCCAACGTGCTCCGCCGCCGCCGCCTGCGCACTCATCGCGGAACTGGTCGCGACAACCGCCACCACCACGGGCTCCGGAGGCGACGCATCTCCGAGGACGCCGCCACTAACAGTTAAGTACGCAGGCCGACTATCACACTTTTATAACCAGTGGAAACGTATTACAAATGACAAGACTATCCTTTCATGGATAAAAGGTTATGAAATACCATTTCGTTGTATTCCCGAACAAGTTGTTCCCCCTAAACGATCTATGTACTCAGGCGCAGAAAAATCTCATTTCTACGAAGCGATTTCAAACCTTGTTAATATAGGCGCGGTATCTGAATGTCAACCTTGCCAGGGCCAATTTATCTCCACCGTTTTCTTAACACCAAAAGCTAATGGCAAAATGCGATTTATATTAAATCTTAAAAATCTAAATAAATATATTAATACTCAACACTTTAAACTTGAAGACCTTCGTACAGCCTTGAAACTAGTTACAAAAGATTGTTTTATGGCTACTATTGATTTAAAAGATGCGTACCTTTTGGTCAAAATAAATGTTCATTTTAGAAAATATCTAAGGTTCAACTTTGACCACAAGCTTTATGAATTTAACGTACTACCGTTTGGTCTTAATACCGCACCATTCGTCTTCACCAAATTAATGAAACCTGTGACTAAACTACTACGCTCTGCCGGCTACGTATCCACGTTATATTTAGACGATTGGTTTTTGTTTGGTAAAACTTTCAATGAATGTTCAAACAATGCTAACATAACAAATAATATATTGGTCTCCCTAGGGTTCTTAATAAATAATGAAAAAAGTGTGCTTTGTCCTAGTAATGTTTGTAAATTTTTAGGTGTTATTATAAATTCACATACATTTTATGTTCATTTGCCGGATGATAAAAAGATACGCATCAAAACGGAATTACAAAAGTTTATTAGAATGAGACGTTGCAAAATTAGAAGTTTTGCCCAATTAATTGGCCTCTTGATCTCAGCATGCGTAGGAGTTGATTATGGATGGTTATATACCAAAAATTTAGAGCGGTGGAAATACCTTAATCTTAAAGATCACAATGATTATGATATGTACATAGACATCCCTGTATCGTTATACCCGGACTTAAAATGGTGGCTTGACAACATTGAACATTCAGTCCGCCTTATCCGAGATGACTTATATAGTGTCGAAATATTTTCTGACGCCTCAACTACGGGGTGGGGTGCAACGTGTAACGGGGAAACAGCTGGTGGTCAATGGTCGAACGAAGAAAAATTGCGGCATATTAATTATCTCGAATTATTGGCAGCTTTTATAGCTCTAAAAATTTTTGCAAGGGATTTGCACCACTGTCAAATACTCATGCGCATTGACAACTCAACTGCGATATCATACATAAATCGCATGGGTGGGATACAATTCCCACATCTGACAAATATCGCAAGAGAAATTTGGCAGTGGTGCGAGGCTCGCAATATTTTCATTTTCGCCTCCTACATAATGTCACGCGACAATTCTATCGCGGATGCTCAATCCCGGAAAGTTCACCCGGATATCGAATGGGAGTTAGCAGATTGGGTCTTTCTCACATTAACTAGATCATTTGGCCAGCCTGTTATTGATCTGTTCGCGAGTCGTATTAATAAAAAATGTCTACGATACATTTCTTGGCAAAAGGATCCAGATGCTTGTGCGATAAATGCCTTTACAGTCTCCTGGTGTCATGACTTTTTCTATGCCTTCCCCCCATTTTCCATTATTTTAAAAACCCTCCGAAAAATTATATTAGATAAAGCCTGTGGAATTGTGGTAGTGCCCCTTTGGCCCACACAGCCTTGGTATCCTGTCTATACCTCCCTCCTTATATCGAAAATGATGACTTTCTTTCCTGAAAACAATCCAATTATTTATCATTCCAGCTCTCGGCGAATACACCCGTCGCTTACCCTGGTGGCAGGAATCTTATCAGGAGCGCGCTATCAAGAAGAAGCATACCACCCTCTTCTTTAGATATAATGTTAGCGTCATTATCCAAAAATTCTTTAAAACAATACAACGTCTGTCTAAGAAAATGGTGGACATTTTGCCAGTCCAATTCTATTGACGTATTTAGTGCATCCGTTCCGTGTGTGTTATATTTCTTAACCAAACTCTTTAATGACGGGTGTCAATACGGTACCCTTAATTCATGCAGATCTGCACTGTCACTACTGTTAGGCCCGCAATGCTCAGGAGATGACAGGCTACAGAGGTTTTTTAAAGGTGTGTTTCGCATCCGTCCTCCCCTACCCAAATATAATTTCACTTGGGACACTAACCGCGTATTAGACCATCTATCGTCTTGGTACCCTAACGAAGAATTATCTCTGGAGCGCTTATCAATGAAAGCTGTTACCTTGCTAGCATTGACAACCGCCCACAGAATACAAACGTTATCTAAAATTCTGGTTCAAAATATTGAAATTTCTAATGAACGTGTTATCATCAAAATTCCAGATATTATTAAGACTTCGCGGTTAGGTTCAAAACAGCCAATATTGATTATACCTTTCTTTCCTGAAAAACCCCTAATATGCCCGGCAAAAACCTTATGCGCATATTTAAACATAACAAACAGTTTGCGTAAAGGTAACTATTTATTTATTGGTCTAAAAAAGCCACACAAATGCGTTGGCACCCAAAGTCTCAGCCGATGGATAAAGCAAACTTTAAGCCACAGTGGGATTGATAATAGTGTATTCTCAGCACACAGCACTAGACACGCGGCTGCATCTCGCGCGCGCTCGCTCGCCGTTAGTATTGACACCATACGCAGCACTGCGGGCTGGAGTGGCAATTCCAATACCTTCGCCAAATTCTATAACAGAACTATCACTAATCATGACAGCGAGTCATTAGCTAGAGCCGTTATAATAAATAATGATTAATGTGATTATATTTTCATCAGATCATTTCTTTTAAGTACATAATTATCTTTAAAAAGTGTGCACGTAAGTGCATCATGTCAACTGTTTAAAGATGCGTATTACGTATTACTTTTTTACGTTATTATAATTGCGTTTAGTTACATTTACCATCTTTATAAAATAATTATATTGTATGAATAACTAAAATATAAATATTTGTACTGTCTCATTGACGATATTTCCCTCAACACTCTCAAAGTCTACATGGTGTAGAATATTTATTTCAGGTACTAATCTCGAGAACGAAGCGCAAAGCATAATTAATGATTAAACGAACTTACCAAGTGATGTTCTATCATAATTATGCGAAGCGCTTCGTTCGAAGAGATTAGTACAAATTCCCGCCCAACCCATGAAGCTTCCTTCTCCCGATAAAACGGAAAATATGTCAATGCTTGTCATGTATAATATACAAGGGTAAGTATATATGTATCTCTAAACTAACTGACGACAGATCGCGTGATACAAGCGAGGTAAGTAACAAAATTTATACCTACCCTCAACTAAAGTGCAGAAGTGGTGTAACTTATGCGTTACTACATGGTGTAGAATATTTATTTCAGGTACTAATCTCTTCGAACGAAGCGCTTCGCATAATTATGATAGAACATCACTTGGTAAGTTCGTTTAATCATTAATTATAAATACTGTGCGAGAAGTTGAGAGAGGGCGGTAGTTTATTCTGTATTAGCGTAGATTATTTTCTGGATGAATTAGTATGTTGTTATTGAAAGTTTTCGAACATTCAAAATATTAAGGCTGTGAAAGCATTTTTTAAGTCACTGAATTCCAAATTAAATTATGTTGAAGTTCAAGTTCAAATGTTTTTATTTCAAATAAGCTTTTACAAGCGTTTATGAAACGTTAATGAGTCTAGTTGCACGGCTCCAAATGGTTGATCCTCTGTAGAAGAATTCGGTAAGAAAATCCATGGAGACTCTTTTAAAATAAATGGTGTTACAATCTTCTCTGGTACAAAGTTGTGATATGATGTGTGAACATTGAATGTCAAAGTCGGACCAAAGTCGATAATTACTAGAAGGTTCTCAGTGTTTGAGAACTCGATGTCATTGTAAGAAAATAAATGAACTATAATGAAAATAAGTGAACGGTTACTTTATACAGTCAACTAACACATGGTGAGGAAACCCACATAATAGAGGACAAGAGGATAATAAATATACATAATATTGTAATATAAAATAACTACGCTATTTAACTATTAGACGGAAGCGTGGTTACTGAACGTGAAGTCCTAGGTTCCCAGATCGAGTAAAATGTTATTAGGTTTTTTTTATGGGATAGGAGGGCAAACGAGCAGACGGATCGCCTGATGGCAAGCGATTACCGCCGCTCATGGACACCCGCAACACCAGAGGAGTCACGAGTACGGGGATTGGGCCTCCGGTAACCTCACTCACTCGGCGAAACACAACGTAAGCGTTGTTTAACGCCGGTTTTCTGTAAGGCCGTGGTATCACTCCGGTCGAGCCGGCCCATTCGTGCCGAAGCATCGCTCTCCCACGTAAAGCAAGGTTTTTCTATTATGAAATATTCAGTAGAATTTCGAGTTTGTATTATGGCATATAATGGTAATAGGCAAGCTTCCTATTAAATGGGACCTGTACCATACCGGAGGACTGTGCATGTACTTTAGTCCATCTTTGTTTAACTCTTCTGAGTATATACATATAAGTGATGGTATGTTACGCAAAAGGTCAGCAAGGTGGAACATATTAAAGAGATTTAAAATAAATTTATTTTAGTAGGATTCGAACCTGCGTTTTCTAGTTAGATACCCCAGATGCTATGACCTCTAAGCCACCGCGAGTCCCATCCGTCAGATCGTAATTTGCCTTCACATTCTGAATTTACGTTTTAAGGTGACGTTAGCGACATTTTTCGAAAAGCAATTTACCTTGCTCCTCAACCGACCCGCGATCGATTTTTTCCTTCACTAAAATAAATTTATAATCTTAGCATAGAAAATGCAAAACAGAAATACAAAAGTATAAATCTTTCAGTAGATTTGCTTACTAGAGGTAGGATTTTGACATTACTTGTATTGATGTTAGGTCAAAATCGTATCTATAGTAAGAAAATCTACTGATTGATTCGTTATTGCGACTGCCCGTAAGTCTCGGTCCCTCTCAATCTGAGATAAGCCCTGTACCTTATGGAGGGGATAGAAATAAGGGAAGCTATTTTAATATATAGGTATACCTATAATTTTATGAATTGCGGCAAAATAAGCAACTGATTCCACTTTCTCCTTCTTCTTGTAATTACCATAAAAACGAAAGTACTTACGATTTCCTAAAGGATACTCGACGGAGGCTATCTCTTGTCCAAATTTATGCAAATTGCTATAAATCGAGATAAATTGGCCCTTATTTTTGTGACGGGAACATAAGAAATAGGTAATTTGGGATAATGAGTTTCATTTGATAAGGTTGGCAATGGAATATTAAAGATTTGTTTATCGTTGTACATTCTTTTAAAATCTTTTCATTTTGTCTTTTAAAAATAGAACGATACCTACACTGCAATTTTAAAATAAGAAGCCTACTTTGGAATTCCTTATTTAAATCACACTCCGCTTTAATTTAAAATAAATTCTATGCATTTCCTTTTTCAAACACAAAGCCGTCTCGTCTCTTGTCGTATACCAAAAAGGTCGACTACAAAAAAAAGCATTTTATTACCCTCAGAGGAACATACAAAATTGCTGTTTTAAAACTAAAGCTCGTGTAGCCATAGCATTCTTTCAGGAAAAGTATTTGAGCGATGCTGTGTATTTGGACACCAACCATCCAAAACCTGACCACATTAAGCACAGTTTAACCCTGCAAATGGATTTATCAGCATAGTTTTAAGTAATAAATTTACAAATGAACCCAATTGCTTTCTGAGCCCTTCATAAACTTGGGTATATGTATTTCAAATACCGACATTGTTGTATGTCAAAGTTTAATTCTAATTGATATCCCAGAACCATTTTAATAGACATTTTAAGGTACAGCCAGCATCTCATATATTGGACATACAAACTGTTCAAAATTATTCGAACAAGTAGTAAATTAAAGTATGTCTGTAGGTCACAAGAGATGATTTACAATGAACAGCGTACATGGCACTTGTTATTTTGACATGTAGTTTCTCCCATTAACATAACGAATTTGTGTATAACTATGTACAATCTGTTTGTTGCGATATATTTGATGCTAACTGTACTAAACTTAATGGCATGAAACGTGACGTGGCATAAAGATGACGTCACGCCCCACTTAGTCTCAAAGCGTATCTAAATTCTTACTATATCGTGAGGGCGCTATTCGATTCCGGAAGAGCGTATTTCTCTAGAATTTCTCAGAAGCCATACGAGGTAATGTAATTTCATGCATATTTATTCTGTTCCAAGAATATGTTCTGGTAACAATATAATAAAATTTATTATAACGCTTATATTTCCCGAAGGGTTACACAGATGTGTAAAATTAAAGACTGCCAAAGACGTTTAAAAATTAGGGAGATCAGGAATCAAATGAAATCGTACGTAATCCATTACTTGTTAACCATTGGCAAAAAATCGCTTTATTTAGATAGTGTCATATATCAGCTTGATAGCCTAGTGGTATGACCGTTGGACTGCCAAGTCAAAGGTCTCATGTTCGAACCCAAGGCATGCACTTCTGACTTTTCGAAGTCATGTGCGTATTAAATAGTTAATTATCACGCGCTTAAACGGTGAAGGAAAACATCGTGAGGAAACCTGCATGCCTGGGAGATTTCATCTCGATGGCGTGTGAAGTCTGCCAACCCGCACTAGGCCAGCGTGGTGGACTATAGCCTAATCCCTCTCATTCTGAGAGGAGACCCGTGTCCTGCAGTGGGACAGTATAGTGGGTTGATTATGTTATGTTATGTTATATATGTGAGCTTGATAGAGAAAGAAGTCTAATCGAATCAGGATCACAGTTTTTCTATAAAAATATTGCTACACTCTTTGCGCTGTAGCATGGTGCGAGTGACAGTTGCCTGTATGACGTTCTTATGGCATTCTGGTTGGGTTTAATTTAATTTACTACAGTTATTAATGATTTAATATACGAATGTGGTACAGCTAAAATACAAAGTCATAATTTGTAAATCGCGCCAACCTTCAAGAGTGAAACGAAATGTTACTGAAACTGTCACCCGCACCATGCTACAGCGCAAAGAGTGTAATCCCTTTTAAATCTCCTTAACTGCTGTTCACCTATATTCGATAATTAGGTCTTAAGTAATAGGATCTGTGTGTTCCGGACAGGTACGTGTGGCGGCGACGGCAGCCACGACTGCTAGTGGAACCGCGTGCTCGGACCAACCTTTTAAAAGAGGCGCCGCTGACGCGTGCACTCCGCACGCTCAACCTCATAGCGAGTGAGACGGACTTATTCTATTGTACTCTGGGTGAATTCACAAGGAATGCTTTGTTTGTAATTAGTTATAGGTATTAGTTATAAGTAACAATTAAATATTAATTAAGGCGCATTTACCGCATTGGTTAGCTGTAATGGTAGATGTATGTTGTTAAATAAATAAATAAATAAATAAAGGAGAGGACACTACTATTATTAGCCTTAATACCTTGCATCTTACTCGAAGGCACGTGTGTTAGCTATACGAGTAGGTACGCCGCCAAATTACTGGGGGTATTGTCTGGTCGGGCGGCGGACTCTCCAAATCAACCGCCCGGAGGCCACAGCTCATGGAGGCCGAATATGTTATTATAGCTCTCCAACTTGCAATTTTTTGCATGAATAAGATAGTGTATATATGTTTCAAACAAAAACAACATAAATATTTAACTTCCCGCCCTATTACATACAGGAAACAAGCAACACACTCAGATCAACAAAAACTTAACCCCAACTCAACCTTATTTCGACCCGACACAATCCAAAAAAAGAAATCTGCTCGATTCTGGACGAAACAAAACATTTCTTGTTTTTGTTTGAATAGAGAATGTGTAATCGTTCCATATTCAACGGTGCAATTCTTTCTTCACAATAGCGGACGTATTGAGAGGGCACTTTTCGGTCAGCGGCCCAATCCATAGGGGTCGTGCATAAAGTCGTCAGTCAGAGGTTGATATTTGACCTACATATTTATTGAGATATAAGGGGGCATTTTCCTTAATACTGTGCCGTCCGTTTATTTAGTATGTTAACCAAGCCCCTCATGGTGAACTGTGTAACTATGTACTGTACATTAGTACCTAGCCTTCGGGGTATACAAGGCGACGGTATGTAGATACCTACGTTATGTGCTAAGCAAAAACAAAAAAAATCCCACATAACATACCATCACGCCTGTATTCCCCGAAGGGTTAGGCAGAGGCGTACTAATGTATACCTACAGTTTGCCGGTATGTTTAAGGCCCGTGTAATATGGGGCGAGTCTTTTGCCATTACATAATCAATCCATTATACTGTCCCACTGCTGGGCACGGGTCTCCTCTCAGAATGAGAGGGATTAGGCTATAGTCCACCACGCTGGCCTAGTGCGGATTGGCAGACTTCGCACGCCATCGAGAAAATCTCTCAGGCATGCAGGTTTCCTCACGATGTTTTCCATTACCGTTTAAGCGCGTGATAATTAACTATTTAATACGCACATGACTTCGAAAAGTCAGAGGTGCGTGCCTTGGGTTCGGACACGAGACCTTTGACTTGGCAGTCCAACGGTCATACCACTAGGCTATCACTGCTTCTTCTATTGCCATTAACCGTGCACAAGTTCTATACTCAGAGCTGCTACTGAGAATTTTATAGAAAAACCCAATAACACTGCTCGACCTGGGAACCCAACCCAGGATCGCGCTCAGGATCACTGGGCTATTGAGTTATATGTAGGTATATTTGTTTTTGTTATACATATACAAAAAACAAAACGAACAAGTGCAAGTCGGACTCGCCCACCTAGGGTTCCGTACAAATGGTATGTGCACAAACCCTTACTAAGCTTAATACGAAACAGACGAGGAGATACAGACAAAGCTGGTCGATATCAATTACCTCCACACTGTACATTTTCTTCCGAAAATGAAAGCCACGCAATTTGCGGCCATGATTGCAAGTGACGGCAACATGGAAACAAAGGGATAAGTCCTATTTCAGGGACATTGTCTCGGAATTGCTGCCGTATTGGTTTAGGAAAGAAAGAAATGTGTGTGATATAGGTACGTATTCAAAAAGGTAGATGGCATCTTATAGCGAAATAAATCTGACACCCCTTAGAAGATGGGTGCTAAAAAAGCGGCCGGGACCGTGTGTCTTTTTCTTTAAAATATCTCTTTAAGTCATCTTCCCTGATTATGCATATTACTGTATCTTCATTTGTCAGTTTTTTTTTAATTTTTGTTGTTTTTATGGCAATTAAATGTTTCTTTTAACTTCATAAATTTTTTTTATTGGCTAGGGGGACAAACGAGCAGACGTATCGCCTAATGGTAAGCAATTACCGCCGCCCATTGACACCCGCAA
Source organism: Acronicta aceris (assembly GCA_910591435.1). Classification (NCBI taxonomy): domain Eukaryota; kingdom Metazoa; phylum Arthropoda; class Insecta; order Lepidoptera; family Noctuidae; genus Acronicta; species Acronicta aceris. Next base: position 14,638,023 of record OU342771.1, on the reverse strand, counting down.
CACCAGAGGAGTTACAAGTGCGTTGCCCGCCTTTAAAAAGGGGATTGGGCCTCCGGTAACCTCACTCACTCGGCGAAACACAACGTAAGCGTTGTTTGACGCCGGTTTTCTGTGAGGCCGTGATATCACTCCGATCGAGCCGGCCCATTCGAGCCGAAGCTTGGCTCTCCCACGTTAAAAAAATTACATCCTTCTTAACCATATCGTCTCGCACAAATTTTCTCTGGTTTTCCCTCCTCCTCTTAAATTGTTCACATTCATACTCAAAACTGTCGGACTCGTATCTACCGACTAAAAACGCTCTTGCATTCCTTTTCCATATAATTACGGACATGGGCTTATCGAAATTCGTCATAGCCGTAACAGGTAAGCATATAGCCCTAGCCACTTGGCTAGGCAATAACTATCCGTAAAATAATAAATCATCCTTCATTGCAACAATTTCTTATCTTGATAACAAATTGCTTAAATTCTTACCCATATCACCGCCCACAAATAAAACCTTAGGTAAAAAGAGAGTGTCCCTTGATGTCCTAAAGCCGGGGATGTCGATTGATTATTCTGACAAGCAAAAATCTTTCATCACATATTACTAAAGAAGTACCTTCATTGGTAACTATAACGGAACTACTCGTCAAACTTACCAATCATGGCCGTGAATGGAGTATTACTCACAGCTTTGTACACGCTAGTACTAGCTCTACTCTTTGCTAGTACCAGCTTGAAGCATTGGTGGTGATTGAGAAGCGCTCTAAGAGGGTGATAAACAACGTTGAGATAATCACAGCAAAGCTTCTGAGGGTCGAAAATAGACGCAGAGTAGCAAGACTAATCGGTGTTCTATCGGACACATTTCGACGAAAGTGCGTTATAACCCATTCTGTGGATATTTATGTGGATATTACAACTATACAAAGAAAACTTTAAGCTTTCTACTTTCTTATTATGTACAGCCAGGGAGTGAAATTAATTCAAAGTCTGTATTCAAAAACACAGAACATAAACTTCACGACTAAATAAGTTACTTTTAGGCAAGTCGACCACATCGACACTTTATATCGAATGAGATAACGGTCAAACCTAAAGTCTATCTATAAAAATGTTTCCTTGTGGTATTTAAAATATTTTTATGAAAATATTCTCTATACTAGAGACGGGACGACGTTCACGAATTTACTGATGGTCACTAAAAAATGAAAAATAAGTAGTTGAATTTGAGTCGTCCGCCCCAACTATCCACGATACACTAGTGTATGCTCCGAAATTTCTCTATGATAGTAGATACATAATACCTCAATGCTTAATATCAACAGTTTACACACATAAACTGGTATTTTGTATATTAAATACCGCTCAAAGGATATCATATTTTCCTGCCGGGTTTTTTATGTAATACCTCGTGTATTTTTAGATTAAAAGTAATCCTACTTTTTACGTTCATATTTTTGTGATTTAACTAGGCGAAAATACTGTTTCACTATTTTAGTATGCAGGTGTTATGCTGTGGGAGGACCTATCTTCGAATCCCAGGTCAAACAAAGCTATGTTGGGTTTTTCTAGGTATTAGGAAATTATCATTAGCGTCTCGGAGTAATATTTTTTACACGGTTATTGGGGCTATCACCTTTTATTATGTATAACATTAATTTTGCAGAATTATGTAAACAACCATCCGCTTGTACTATGAAAAATAAACACCCGTCAAACCTCATCATCATTTACAAAAAAAAAATGCATTTTTATATCTAAAAACTCCTCTAATATTCTCGTAAAACATTATAGCATACAATGACGTCACGCGCAATCTCATCTCCATATCCTTAGCATCAGCGTGTAGCTACCTATATTTGTACTACGGACAAATTATCAAGCTACATTTGGACAACAAAAATCAACACTACTGCGACGGAATAAAGGCGGTCCAAAGGGCTTACAGCCGGCTACGATGGAGATGCGATACACGTAATTGAACGACGTCGGGACTATTTGTTGTATATACAGGGTGGAAAAAAGAATATCTACGACAAATAATTATTAAACAACCGGCTATCCTAGTTTATAGAATCATCATTATTATAGCAATTATAACCAACAAAATATAAGAACAGATACAACAACTTTCCATTCACATTAAACTGATGAGCTGACAAACTTGTACGGGAAGTTTTTTTTTTAATTGTAATTACCATCTTCTTTTTGTCATAAGTGCTAGACTTAAGACTGGTATTTATTTTTTATTTTATTTATTAGGAAAACAAACAGTATTGATAACTTAAAGTAAGGAACAGGTTATAAAAACTAATTACCAATTGCATGTTTTCGCATATATATACAGAAAAATATAACTTTCTTGTTTATGATGTGATAACAATAAAATATCAAAATTAGGTAACAGCATTATCTTAAACTATATAATTGCATTTGGTATAATAATACAGTTATTGAACGAAATCGAGCCAGTGTTTAGAAAGTGTATGCTCGAATACATGTGGCTTAGTAGTAAATAAGTCAAGTTCAGGAAAGTCAACTAATTTATCGTAACAGTTGGCGGATCTTATAAAAATGAGTTTTTTTTTGTGATAATGATAAATGATATTTATTTCTGTAAATAAATCGTTTAAGGACACTTTTACAAGTCAATACTTTTTTTAACTAGATGACACCGGCATTTCCTAGGTGATGACCTCTGAGAAGAAACACCGAAACAAACTCAGAGAATCATGGTCTTTTTTAAAGTCCAGACATAATATTTAGTAGCAAATATGTGAGTTCCAATGTAAAACAATGTCTGAAATGGCCTTATAATTTGTGTTGCTATGGGAGACGTTAAGAGATAGAGAAGGTATCCTGACAGATCTTGTAGGGGTGCGTAATTGAATCTTGGTGAGGAGGTGTGGGGAGTCAATAGAAGATTGAGCCAGTTTCACAAGAAATGAGACATCTGATGTAGTCCTTCCATACATTAGTAATAAGTAGTGGCCTTTTGCATCTCGATTCATAATTGGGATCTACGGTTTTACACTTATACTAAAGGTATCTCGTAAAGTTTTTCTGGATAGATTCACGTCTAGAAATATATAAATCATACCGTGGACTCCAAACTTGCGAACAATATTATTATATTGTTGTATTTAATAATATTATTGTATTTATAATTGTATTGTCGTCTCCACCCTGTATATACTCTTGTATGCCACAATTTATGAGGATGGGTGAACGCAATGTAGGAATTTAAAATGTGTGTATTTTTTGGGTGCGAATTAAGCACAGTGTTATTTTTTTTTTTATCTCGGTAAATAAGCAGTCGGGCTACCTGGTGATAAGTTGTAATCGTCTCACACACATGCAACACCAGAGAACTTACTGATGCGTTGCCGACCTTTAGACGCCTCTACGGACTGCAGGCTGCCGGAGACACAGGAACCGAAGGGGAACTGGCTCTTATACTCAAAAGTCGAAACACACACCAAGGTGCTTTACAACAGACACTGACATAAGGGTGATCGCCAGCCAGTCAGACCCTATCCTACCATGTCAGATATTTTCTCGGCTCTTACGAGATGCCTATCTGAATGGCAGTGAGGAACTGTATTCTAAACCGTCCCCACGCGTATTAAAACAGATACCATCATACCATCACGCTTGTATCCCTCGAAGGGTTAGGCACCGGCCATTTTTTAACGTGGGAGAGCCATGCTTCGGCACGTATGGGCCGGCTCGACCGAAGTGATACCACGGCCTCACAGAAAACCGGCGCTAAACAACGCTTACGTTGTGTTTCGCCGAGTGAGTGAGGTTACCGGAGGCCCAATCCCCTTTTAAAAGGTCAGCAACGCACTTGTGACTCCTATGATGTTGCGGGTGTCCATAAGCGGCGGTAATCGCTTACCATCAGGCGATCCGTATGCTCGTTTACCCTCCTATCCCATAAAAAAAATAGGGGCGCGCCTATTGCCATTAACCGGGCACAAGTACCAAACTCCGAGCTGCAACTGAAAACTTCATAGAAAAACCCAATAACACTTTGCCCGACCTGGGAATCGAAACCTCTAACTTAGCATTCGCGCTTGTTACTTGGTAAAACAAATAGTACCTACAAAATAACAAGATTAACTTTCGAAATGAATTTAAATCCTTGATATGCCATTAGAATCCCTTAGCACTCCTACAATACGTTTTATTTTTATATAACACCACCGCTTCCATATAATATACCTACTTATTTTCTAGATACGAAAACTCACAATTTTATTGGGCTTCGTTATCATATTTCTGTAGTTTCTGTGGGTATTCAAATATTTATATAAAACGGTGCTTAAAATTATTCTGAATTCAAATGAGGTACTTCTTTACTTCTGCCCGCGACTTTGCCTGCGTGGTCTTCAGAATTGGGTCCGACCTGGATAAAAACACATAGGCTATGTGTTATGCCAGGCTATAATCTATCTGTGTGCCAAATTACATCAAGAACCATTTAGCCGTTCTGGCGTGAAAGGATAACAAACATCCATACTCACAAACTTTCACGTTTATAATATTAGTAAGAAGTAAGATTATGTCTGTAGAATAGCAATTAAGGTTATTAATTATAATTTAGATCTTAGGTTAACGCACTCGTTCGGGCCTCTCAGATATATTATTGTTAAAATGCCAGCAAAAGCTACAATTATACATAGCTTTTGCGTTAGTAATTTTAACAATAATAAACTGAGTTCATGGCAATATTTCTGTGAACTCAATAAATAGTTACCTGTTAATTATTTTGTTTGCGAGTAAAGACATAAGTAGTAGATAATTGTTTCAGCTTATAGAGTCATTAATTGATTTGACCCATATAATAATAATATTAATATTAGAATAAAGGTTTATTCTAAAAAGTAGTTACTTTTTACGGATTGTTTGTATTGATATAATTTAATTCCCGATATAATTTAATCGCGTTGTATTGATATTATTTCCGAAACGTCGGGAATCAAATAATATCAATACAACGCGATAAAATCCGTAAAAAGTAGTTTTATTTCAATGTCTAATATTCGCGTAAGTGTCAGAAACCAAAAGTAGTTTTATTTCTAATTAATTAATATTCTCTCCAATTAAAATTAATTAATTAATATTAATAATTAAAATTAATTGAAAACCCAATAATACTTTGCTTGACCAGGGAATAGAACCCAGGACCTTTAACGTAGCAGTCGCACTTGAGATCACTGGGTTTTTCTATGATATTCTCAGTAGTAAGTACGAGTATTTCCCGAGTGGGTTTTCCCCGATAGATATAACTTGGGTGTCTTTGAATCACGAGTGAATCGGGTTTTTCTAGGCAAGCACGGTCCATTGTAGATCGCAGTATCGCTTATCATCAGGCGATCAAGCGTAATCCTATCACAAATTCATTCATTCATTTCATATCACAAATAATATATGCCCGATTAATGGCGATAAGTTCACCCCCAATTACATGGGACATAAACATACCGGTGAACTGTGGGTGTACTTTAGTTCGCCTCTGCATAACCCTCATGGGAATACAGGCGTGATGGTATGTTATGTTAAATTATTTACTTAATAAAACTCGAATAGTGTCTGACTAATAGAAAACACATTAATTATTATATTACTAGTCTAGTAGAATTAGTCTAGTGGTCCTAAGCGCGTCTGCTACGCTAGAGTTCCTGGGTTTGATCCCCAGGTCGAGCAAAGTGTTATTGAGTTTTTCTATGAAATTCTCAGTAGCAGCTCGGAGTCTGGATATGTGCCCGGTTAATGGCAATAGGCTCGCCCCCTATTACATGGGACCTAAACATACCAGGCGAACTGTGGGTGTAGATTAGTACGCCTCTGCCTAACCCTTCGGGGAGTACAGGCGTGGTGGTGGTATAAATAAAAAAATATCGTAATAAGTGCGAATCTTAGAAATATTTTAGATAATCATAAATATATTGGTATGCTTATAGCGACATGTAGATAAAATATAACTGAATTATTCTTTTATCTTTATTGGATTTTTGGATGAATTATTGTTTATTACAAAATCTGGGGTGACACAGGGCGCATATAAATTACTGAGATGTGAATGAACCCTATGTCCTAGATCGTAAGAGGAGTAATCCCCTAAGAGACTTACTTGAGATGGTCAATGTATGTTCCTTTTTCAATGTCCATAAGGTTCACTTATAAACAAATTTATTTTATTCGGAGAAAATAATAGTACTGTAGAGATTACCGCAAAAATGGCAAATTTCTACAATCGATTTATTTGTTTTTTTTTTGCATTATGCCCGCGTGGACTTCACGAATGTGTTTGACCTTATATTATTCCAGGCTATAATCTATCTGTGAGCCAAATTTCAACCAGAATCGTTCAGCTGTTCTGGCGTGAAAGAGTAACAAACATCCATCCGTACATCCATACTCACAAACATTCACGTTTATAATATTATTAAGGATAAGGATTTAAGTGAAATAAAAATTCGGATTCGATAGTCTTCTCGTTATATATACAAGACGCTGTGCCCTCTAAGCCACCTCGAGTCCCAAACGCCAGACCAAAATTTGCCTTCACATTCTGAATTTACGCCTTAAAGTGACGTTAGACCATTTTAGGTACCATGTTGTGCTAGCGACTGTACCTACTCTTCAACATCGCTGTACTTTGAATGGCAACGTTAATTTTGAAGCAAGAATTGGCATTGCCACCTAACTAGGTACCCAATAAACAACATACCTACGTAATTATACAACAACGAGCTCCGGTACTCTACTGTAATTACTGCCTACGCACGTGTAATATCATCAATTTACGTAATTGTTAACGTTTACACAAATCTCAACTGGTTACTGTGCGTGTTTGCCTATTCAGCAGTATAGACACACGCGGAATCACCTCTATTTCTCAACTTTTCTCTCCCCATTCTACTCCTGACCTAACTTCTCACTTTCTGTGTATTCAGTTTATCACCGTGATCGCAGATCGCATTATTATGAACGGTCATACTATGTTGTAAACTGGACCTCACTGTTCTTGGACAAATTTTCTTGTTTTATACTTTTCAGTTGTTTTTTTTTCATAGTCGGGTTATATTTTTTACGTGACTGCGCCAGAAGGGTTGTTTTTAAAATTGTTCAAAATAAAGGTACAAATGTAATTTGGAATAAGAAATGCTAAAAAATCCTAATTAAAAAGTGTAAAATAAAAAAAAGGAAATTTATAAAACCTGACTGCCAAAAAAGATGGCAACAAGGTGAGCAATCTGATGCACTCGAAACTGGAACGTGTGAAGTCAGCCAACCCGCGTTAGGCTAGCGTGATGGACTATTTAGGCAATAGTCCATCCTTCTCATTGTGAGAGGTGACCCGTGCCCAACAGTGGGACACTATAATGTGTTGATTATGATAAGTACCTTTAAATAACCTTCTCAATAAAAAAAGCAAAACATTAGACTCTTGAAATGAAAAATACTAGGTATACAAAAACAAATTTTATTTGACCACAGTACTACCGAAGCATGATAATGTTCCAATTGCGTGCTGAACAATGAAGATTCAAAGTTGCAAAGAACACACCACTATAAACCGAAGCACTGCTGAAAATCATGTGATAAAATTTTCAATGGGCTCCGGGTAAGCTCCCTTCACAATCGCGCCAGTAGCTCTCCGGCCGCCGATCGGAGTACACCTCCCGATCAACCCCCACGAAGGTCCGCGTGTACACATTCCACATTCAAAACTTTTTCGACATTCGAATTCGTGTTTTGTTATTTTGAATTTCGATTCATTTTGTGCCAGTGTGTTTTGTTTTTGTCAGTGCATTTTTCGAGTTCCAAATTTGATTTCTGATGCCGGTCGTTGATTGAGAGGTATGTGAATGGTTTTTAATTACTAACAGAGCGTAGATTTTCTCATTGTTATCCTTGTTAGTTTGATTTTAGGTGAGTTGAACTTTTGGTAATAATATTTAGTATATTATTATTATATAACACTGCAATAAAACTACATTAAGTACATAATGAGTGAGTCCTACGGAAATCAATAATGACAACATTACGAATTTAGAAATAAATTTGAATTGTAAAAGTATTTGATAGTAGGTAATTCATTGATTAACGGTTAGGTTATACATTACATAAAAATACATTGGCTTACCACACACGTAGGAATAAATAGTTTAACGTAATAAAAGATACAAAGAATTTAATAAACTGGGTGTGGAACATGCATTATATCCTACAACACATAGTGACATAAACCATAATTAATAGTATGATGCATATTCATTCAGAGATGCATAAATACATAAAATTCTGCTCTAAGTCCAAACTATTGACAATATATTCCAGAATAAAATTTGAAACACACCCAGGCGTCGCGACTATAGGTTAAGAAAAACGTAGTTAAGAGTCGATTCATTTTGGTATTACAAACGTAATACCAAAATTAATCGTAATTCAAACACAATTAATTCAAATTGTGTTATTATTAGGATTCAAATATCGTTAATCTAGGTTCCTACTCTACCATTTCGTCCAAAATACTTTACTGGAAATAAATGCAAGCGAATCTATTTTTGATAACTGCCAAGTTTGGAACTATTTTCCTGTCGTTTATTTCCAGTGAAGTAGTAGTAGATGAAATGGTACAGTAGAAACCTAGATTAACGGTATTTTAATCCGAATAATAACACAATTTAAATAATAAATATGGTTTGGATAACGATTTATTTTGGTATTATGTTTTTGTGTGTAGTTCAAGCTCCGGACCCTTAAGTAACCTAGTAGCATTATTAATTTTGCCTTTTTTGTACCGATGTCCAAATTAAGGCTGTCCAAAAATAGCCGCAAGCCTCGCCGTCGTATACACCTGCTGACTGTAAAATCATTTAACTATGGCATAAACTAATATTATATAAAAAAAGACTAAATATTATACCTACCTGTGGCAATGGCGGCGGTGACTGCTAAGTGCTGCTACTCTTAGTGTAGGACGCATCTTCATACAAGATGGAGTGATAATTTGTGAAAGGTTGCTGACGGAAGCTGGATGAGACAAGCCAATGACAGGCAGAAATGGGTTACATTGAGGGAGGTCTACATCCAGCAGTGGACCGATATAGGCTGATGATGATAATGAAGTAGCAAATAAGGTCTCAAGGTGATAACGTGCCAGTGAAACCACTGGTTTTGCTGGTGCCTATAGCTTACAGTCGCCGTTTACCATTAGTAGTCCGTATGCTTGATTGAGTTCTTAATACATTAAAAAGTGGGATCTAATATTATGTAAGTCTCAATGTACACCTATCCACAGCCTGACAGAGGTAAACGCAGCTTAAACTTGTTACAGCCACAAGCCACGATGATAAATATGTTATCCAATCGATAACATGTGGTTACCGAAATCGGTTTTCGAAATCCACCCATTGCACTACCAATGGAAACCCACTCGACAACAAGCAAGGAGTCCAAGCATTTAGCTTAGTACTAAGAGTTAACAAGAATACTAAGTAATGTGCGACCCACATAACTAGTAAATAAAAAAAATAAGAACTTATCAAATCGATGACTTCCTCATTAGTCTAGTGGTCCCAAGCGCGACTGCTACGCTAGAGGTCCTGGGTTCGATCCCCAGGTTGAGTGTGTTATCGGGTTTTTCTATGAAATTCTCAGTAGCAGCTCGGAGTCTGAATTTGTGCCCGGTTAATGGCAATAGGCTCGCCCCCTATTACATGGGGCCTAAATATACCGGCGAACCGTGGTTGTACATTAGTACGCCTCTGCCTAGCCTTTCGGGGAATACAGACGTGATGGTATGTTATTAAATCGATCTCTCAAACAGTAATTTTCTCACGTTCTCTTTTCAAGGCACGTTAAACATGTCTTTACTGTACCAATATTCGATTATGATAACCGATGCCTTCAACCCCAAGGAAGCTATAAGGAAAACACAACATAATATGTTACATACATTATGTATGTATAACGCATACAATATTATTAGGACGCAGATGGCAGATGCCAATTTTCCTGAAATAATAACTTATTCGGGAGCGAAGGTGACTTTATGAAGGAAAACACGTCACATAATGTTTTTTTTTATATTTACCTATGTATTTTGCTTATAATATTTTTAGATGGGTAAATATTTGAAAAAAATGTGGACGTCAATACTCAATACTCAATTCGTTTATTGCACTCCACAATGTTAACAGGTGTTAAAAAATATATATAAAAGTATCACGGACGTGGAACCTGTCGGGCAAGGCAATGTAGGAGAGAGGAGGAAAGCTAAAGGCTAAGTCATTGCCTTCATCCGAAATTTAAGAATGCATATAATTAAAACTAAAATTATGATAATGAAAACTTAAACTACACCACTGCCGTCAAGCAATAAGACAAGAATAAATACAATCTGAACTATGCAAGAGAGAACTACTATGATGAGAAGAATAATCTGTTATATATTGTTCGAATATTCACCCAAGTATCGTATAGGTAGTTAAATACACGTTTGGCGTAGCGGCTGAACGATCGGCTTCTGCGCAACGTGTTGTGGGTTCGATCCCCATACGGAGCAAATATTTGTATGATCTACAGGTAGTTGTTCCGGGTCTGGGTGTTTGTGTTTGTGAGAATTTGTGTTTGTAAACGTACCCACGATACAGGAGAAAATCCTAGTGTGGGGCAACGTTTTTTTTTAAAAAAAAAATCCCAAGAATTTCTCACTAGAGTGTATTTTTTTTTGCTATGGAAATTCTTGTCTTCTAACGATTAAAATAAATAATTATACCAAAGTAGTGCCTTGTTAGCCTAGTGATTCTGACCACGGCTGCTACGATAGAGGTCCTGGGTTCGATCCCCAGGTTAAGCGAAGTTTTATTAGATTTTTCTATGAAATTATCAGTAACAGCTCGGAGTCTGATTTTTGCCCGGTTAATGATAATAGGCTCACCTATTACATGGGACCCTAAACATACCGGCTATCTGAGGGTGTGCATTAGTACGCCTCTGTGTAACCCTTCTCGGAATACAGGCGTGATGGTATGATGATATGTTTCTCACGAAGTCTTTTGGCTTTTAACGATTAGTATAAATAATTAATACCTAAAGTTTTTAAGAAAAATATGATTTTGTATTTGAAAATTAATATTAGCAAAGAAAATTAATTAATATTCTATTTAATTAATATTTTAGTGACTTAATTGTTTACAGTAAACAATTAACTTAAATGTTACAATTAAAATACAATCCTAGCATTAAAGAATTGTGAAATTAAATGTAAATATTGCCTTTAATCATTTTAATTAAAATACTTTGTTCGCAGTACACATTATTACATTAACATACGGTAAGATTACTTTAAATTAATTTCGGTCAATTACATTTCACTATTGCTGGCAAATAATTTGATCACAAATACATTTATCTTAATTACGTAGGTGCTTTGAATTCATGAAGTTGAATGACTACCATGAACGTTAGTATGATTGTTACGTAGGAGAGCCATGCTTCGGCACGAATGGGCCTGCTCGACCGGAGTGATACCACGGCCTCACAGAAAACCGGCGTCAAACAACGCTTACGTTGTGTTTCGCCGAGTGAGTGAGGTTATCGGAGACCCAATCCCCTTTTAAAAGGTGGGCAACGCACTTGTGAGTCCTCTGGCGTTGCGGGTGTCTATGGGCGGCGGTAATCGCTTACCATCAGGCGATCCGTCTGCTCGTTTTTCACTCTATCCCATACAAAAATGCGTGCCTTGAAGACTTAGCAGTACAATGTATTATTGGAAACCTGCATGCCTTAGAGATTTTGACGGCGTGTGCAAACTGTCAACCCGCAGACCAGCGAGGTGGACTATAGCATAAGTTAGTCCATCGACTAAAGGCTAGTGGAATTTAACCTTGCAGTATCGATTGATCAGCATAGTTTTGGCTATGTGCACTAATCTTGTAAGTTCAAGTACCATAATATGATCATCATCATCGTATCAGCCAAAAGACGTCCACTACTAAACTGAGGCATCCCCGAAGATTTACACAACCGGTTATTAATACTAATCCTAATGAGGCTAAAAAGGTAATTATACGAGTATATTAATCTCTTATTACATTAACAGTAAAAGTTCGCCTTAGTTTAGCGGTCTATTTCAAAGAGCTAACGGTTACGTATTAAATTGAAATTCTACTATAAGTAAGTTATTTGCATCTCAACTTTTTATACAAAGTAAGAGTTTTAGAAATGTAACTATAAGTTACTTTTAAACTTGATGGAAACAACTTCATTTCATTTTAAATCAAAATTAAAACCGAATTGAAATATTTGTGGTTTTTTTTTTTTAAACTAGCTGTATTCCACGGTTTCACACGCTTTGCCCCATCCTAAGATTCGTAGCATGGTGGTAAATACAAATGCAATAAATACAAAATAAAACAATGCTTAAAACTTTCAATTAATTAATTTCATTGATTGAAACCGCATGACAATCCGTTTGGTTGGTTTTGAATTTATCGCGGTCAGACAGACGCGGCGAGGGGAAGACATAAATCTCAAAGACTGGTTTGTTATAAATTTTGCTATGTTTTAAAAATAGGAACACATCTTCAATTCACTTTAAAAAAATATAAAAATTTACTTACAATTTGCACGAATCTTGTAGCAGAGTCATCCAAATAAAACAATCCCGCTCAAATTGGAACAAAACTCACCAACATTCTGACGAAGCCACGTTCAAAACCGCATGTTACGTCAAAAGCGGGATTTCAGCTTTTTGCAAAATGTTGCCGTATGAAGCTTGGCTACATTGTACATAATTATTAACTAAACGTGAAGCTTGCACAACAGTTCTAGTACCAAACGCTGCATCTTCGTAACTTTAGTACCATTGACTTTTAAAAATGCTTATAAAAAGAGATGCCTCAGGAGAAGAAGTACTTACTGGATTCAATTTCCTAGTTCAGCAAATTGTTAATGTATTTTTTTATATAAAATTCTCAGTAGTCCTTCGAAGTTTGAATTTGTGCTCTGTTAATGGCAGTAGGCTCGGTCCCCTATTATATAGGATCTAAACATACAACGAACTGTGGGTGTTCATTTTTTCTTTTTATAACATTACCACTGCCTAACCCTTCGGTGAATATAGGCGTGATGTATTAGATATAGCAAGTATTTTCACTCGAGACAAACGATTATATATGAAAAGATTAATGAACCTCGATGAAGCGAAAGTGGTGCTCCAGGGTTGTAGTAAAAATTTGTAGTCTCTGGCTATCCCAATAAGAGACAGTCGTGAAAATATATTTATTTATTTCTTTGATGTATGTATATATTTTATAAAGTCATCATGCGTGACGTCAGAATAGGCCCCTACTTCAGCACAATGCTGCAGCAACCATGATAATAACATTATTAATATTTCTAGAAATCTAGAAACTACATAAACAAGTAGCAGACATAGAATGAAATCAATTTCGTGCTAAAAATAGCATTCAACGAAATGCTTGTAAATCCAGATTGATTTGCGTACAGATTAAGTCGAGTCTCTAACGTTCAGAAATGGATTTCACTTAGACTATGTTCACATAACATGGAAAAAGCAATAATAGCCTAGTGATACATCCATTGGATTGTAAATTCAAAGGTCTTGAGTCAAATAAAAATCAAAGATTTTTCAAAAACATAACATACATACCAGCACGCCTGTATTTCTCTAAAGGTTAGGCAGAGTTCTACTAATGTGGTGTACATTAGTAGAACTACATTTTGCCGGTATAATAGAAATTTTCATTTGCTCGACCTTTTTTTATGTGATAGGAGGGCAAACGAGCAGACGAATCGCCTGATGTTAAGCGATTACTGCCGCCCATGGACACTTGCAATACCATAGGAGTCACAAGTGCGTTGCCGACCATTTAAAAGGGGATTGGGCCTCCGGTAACCTCACTCACTCGGCGAAACACAACGTAAGCGTTGTTTACCGCTGGTTTTCTGTGAGGCCGTGGTATCTCTCCGGTCGAGCCGGCCCATTCGTGCCGAAGCATGGCTCTCCCACGTAAAAAATGGAATCAAACCCTCTAGCATTACAGTCGTGCTCAGGACCATTAGGCTAACTAGGCAGTTTTGAAACATGTACATATACCTAATTAATTAAGACACGTTTAATCGTGAAGAAAAACATCGTAAGGAAATCTGCATGCCTGAGAGATTTTCTCGACGGCGTAGCGTGTGAAGCGTGCTTACCCGCTAGGGCAGCGTGGTAGACTGTAGCGTAATCCCTCTCATTCTGCGAGGAGACCCATGCCCAGCAGTTGGACAGTATAATGGGTTCATTATGTTATGTATTTTTCTTCTTTAAAATGCTTACTAGCATTGTGGGTCGCACATTATTAGTATTCTTGTTAACCCCTCGTGCTAAGCTTAATGCTTGTGTTACGAGTGGGTTCACGTCGGTAGTACAATGGGGTGGGTTTCGAACCGGTAACCACATAATCACCAGTCCGATGCCCTAGAGAGATGCCCTAGAGAGAGAGAAGGCAAGTACGGTTTTTAGTCGGTACGAGTCCGACATACCCTGCCGCCTTCCAGGCAGCGAAGGATCCACGAGGATTTTCCGTGCTATAAAAAAAAGGCCTCATTATAAAGCTCATGGAAGAGCTGTCTGAAAAAATAGGTAAGGATGAGGAATAGATATCTAGGGGAAGCACAAAAGATCCCACTGGGTCGAAGTGCACCGAGGCCTTGCTGCCTCGGCCCCATATAAGATAAGATAAGATTTAAAAACCTGTCGTATTATTTTTTTCTTTAGTATGTTCTATATATACGATAAGTTACAATGTTATTTTAGGTATTAGTATAACAAAAACATTATCAGAATATTGCTTTGCATGACATAGGGGCATTAAATAGGTTGATACTAATCCTATTAGATCTTATCCAATGAAACGACTCAGACTTCTAATTTATATCAGATCAAAGTAACTACCTAATATCTGCTAAGCTCGAAATGATTACTATTATCAGTGACCTCTTTTAATACCAATATCATTACACAGTATACCATTAACAAGTTCCCTTTCATTTAATATCGCGATAATGGTATGAAACATCCGACCAAGACGCTTAATATTAATGGTAATGAAGGATAAAGATTGCATTTTGATACCCAGGAAGCGAGCTTTACCTTACAGAGAGCCGCGTGGAAATATTCATGAGAAGGGTTGGCAAAAATGCTTTCTATGTACGCTTTGTATTATATTCTCCCGTTTATTACTTACTAAAGCGAATAGTTATGTGTGTAATGGACGATATTATGTTGATGTATGATGTTGTATTTATTACAAATTATTTTTCCCGTCGAGAAACAGCATTGTAACGTTAGTTTTATTTATTCTCGTAATATTTTGGTTTTTATTACATACATACATTCCTTTACGCCTGTATTCCCCGAAGGGTCTCGCAGAGGCGTACTAATGTACACTTGTGTTATTGGGTTTTCCTATGAAATTCTCAGTAACAGCTCGGAGTCTGGTTTTGTGCCCGGTTAATGGCAATTGGCTCGCCCCTAGTACATGGGACCTAAACATACCGGCGAACTGTGGGTGTTTACATTAGTATGCCTCTACCTAACCCTTCTGGGAATACTGGCGTGATTGTATGGTATGGTAAAAGCTTATTCAGCAGAAAATTTGGCCCATGTAAAGTTGCAAAGTCCAATAGAAAGTTTCAGAACATACATATATTTTATATGTACCTACATATGAAGTACCTTCGTGTTTGTATCTGCACAAGTTGCTACTTACTGGCCCCAAATGTATACCCCAGGGATTTATAACCTCTGATGAACTACATTTTATTTATAAAACAGAATTTTTGCAGGAGTTTATGAAATCTGTTTTAAAAAAATATGTGATTATGTTCAAATTATGTACTATGATGCCGAGAAATATTATTATATGTATTCGTGCTCGTTTATGTTGTTTCTCAAAAATAACTAACCTTCCCTAATACATAACATACCATCACGCCTGTATTCCCCGAAGGGTTAGGCAGAGGCGTAATTAATGTACACCCACAGTTCGCCTGGTATGTTTAGGTCCCATGATATAGAGGGCGAGCCTGTAGCCATTAACCGGGCACAAATCCAGACTCCGAGCTGCTACTGAGAATTTCATAGAAAACTCAATAACACTTTGCTCGATCTGGGGATCGAACCCAGAATCTCTAGCGTAGCAGTCGCGCTTGGGACCACTAGACTAATGTTGGCAGTCCTTCCCTAATCTGCTTCTGTAAGCTTGAATATTGAAGATACCAGATGTACAGTAAACGCTCAAAAGTCCATAAGCACGCTAAGGATTACATTACTATGAACAGTACGAGCGAGCTCGGTACAGCCAGTGCGTGAGTGCGTGTGCAGACGAAAATAGAAGGTCGTAAGTCAAACTAAACGTCAAGCTATTGCGTTATGAGATTGCCTATGGACTTTTGGCCGCCACTGTACATATTATTATGATTTCATCTAATACACTGCAAGTTAATTCCAACAAAGATGGAAAGTCTCTTTCAAAGCATTTTTTTTTACTTTTATTTCCACTTTTCATGCACGTGTGAACTTTAATTATAATTATCTTTCTCCTTCAAATATATCTGAGCTAATATAACTGAGCCTTATTTGCTAGACGAAAAGCTAACAACGCTCTAAGAAAAGGTCCTACGAGTAAATTAAAAGTAAAAGAAACACAAAATGTGTGGCTTAAAAGGCAGACTTTCATTTTAATTTTCCTCACGTTTATTTGCTTCATACATACTAATTGTCTATCTCTTTCTAGCAAGAGGATCACAAAAATAAGCAAGTCTTTAATTATATACTCTCGTGCATCTTTGATCAAAGTATTTTAAGTATCTTACGTTCTAACATCTTTTTGGTTTTACGTTCTAATTTTTTTTACTTAACAAAGTACTTATATACTATTAATGTATAAGTTTTAGTTTTCATAGTAATTAATAGAAATAGAGGTAGAGGTCACCCTAGAAGGACATACGCCGATCTTATTGGCGAAATCCTTCAAAAAGGTCAGGTGCGTAGCACTCGTAACCGGCGTGTATGTATGAGAAGATGTATGAATGTGGAAGAAGCAAAAGAAGTATGCAAGAATCGTAGCAAGTGGCAGTCAATAGTTTCTGTCCACCCCTGTGGGAGAAAGGCGTGAGTGTATGTATGTATGTATGTAATAGAAATTAATGTGAAAAGGACCCTATTCAGGTGCTAGATTTTTTGACATTTATTCGTTAAAAAGACACTCAAGGTCATTTAGTTATTATGTTTTGTACTAAAAAAGTTCAGGTGCGTCGCACGCGCATCCGGTGTGTATGAATGAGAGGATGTATGAATGTGGAAGAAGTTTGCAAGAATCGTAGCAAGTGGCAGTCTATAATTTTTTCGTACCCCTGTGGGAGAAAGGCGTGGGTGTATAGATGTGTATGTAAAACTGTTACGTCAAATTTTGTGGATAAAAAAATGGTTTATCAACCACTAACCTCTATAATTATACCTTAGTTATCTCGTCCTCTTTATGTACCATGTAGTTTGCACCTTTGCACAATACGCCATCACAATTTTTAAAGATTAAATAAAAATATTGTTTCATCTGTGGTCCGTTCGACGTCCTCGGTGCTCTCTGCTGTCAACGTCAATGTCAACGTCATTGTACTTTTTTGTGCACTGCGCTATTCACGTAAATTATTCACTTATAACCAAAATTCTATTAAATAACGGTTTTAGTATCATAATTTTCATAGAAACATACTATGGAAAAAAGGAAACGCGAACTTCCCATGGAAAACAATCACATAGAGCTAACAAGACGAAATAAACATAGGATGAAGTCATAACGGCGGTAAGTTCATTTATCATTGTTAAAAGAGATGTATCTTGCCTAAATACGTTTAAGATCGAAATAACCGATTATCACGATACATTCTAAGGTTGAGGAGTTAGCCATGAGGGTATTTTAAACCCTGAATAGTCCGAACACTGACAATTCCTAAAAAGAATGTTGATACTAGTAAAGTAGTCGACATCGACTTAATTTTCACAAAGAATCAACAATATAGAAACAAAAATGTACCGATTTTACTTGTGTACCTCATGACTTCACACGAAAAGGTAGTCACAGGCAGCTATGATATCAGTACGTACCATGATTGAGCGCAATATTAGGTGTTCATACTTGGTGTACCTAGTTTTCACAGTAGGTTAACCGGTACAGCAACAACAAGCAATCATATCTGGTGTATTTAACTGGAGCTTTCACAAGAGGTCAGCCGTTAATGACAATATGAAACAATCATATTTGTTATACCTACCCGGAGCTTTCACAAGAGGTCAGCCGGTGGTAGTGACAATATTAAACAATCATACTTGGTGTATCTGGGTGTAACTAACCAGAGCTTTCACAAGAGGTCAGCCGTTAGTGACAAAATGAAACAACCATACTTGGCATACCTACCCGGAGCTTTCACGAGAGGTCAGCCGGTGGTAGTGACAATATCAAACAATCATACTTGGTGTATCCTGGTGTAACTAACTAGAGCTTTCATGAGAGGTCAGCCGTTAGTGACAGTATGAAACAACCATACTTGGTATACCTACCCGGAGCTTTCACAAGAGGTCAGCCGTTGGTAGTGACAATATTAAACAATCATACTTGGTGTACCTAGAGCTATCACGAGAGGTTAGCCGTGGTCATTATACCATGTTTATAATGGAGACAGAAATGAAGCGGATAAGACAAAGTCAAGAGAGCGGGGGGGGGGGGGAGATCAACTGGATGGATATCCCTGTTTGTAAGTTCCATCATGCTTACACATGTTAAAGATCGGAGTAACCAATCATCACATGTACAATAAAATATTGTAATCCAAAAAGCATCTTTTGTCCTCTCCGGATAACTTTTATCAATAACAATTAATAGCAGTTGTGCTATGTTTTGATTTATATAGCTACTTTACATGTGAATACATGTCAGTTCATAATGTTTTTCATCCTAATATAGGGTAACACTTTGAACCAAGTGATTCAACTACATCAAGAAAACCTTAATATAATACTGCCTTTTAATAACAAAGAGGGTACGGTACCCGAGAAAGAAATTATGAACTTTGTAGAGGTTTAAATCCAAAAAGTAGAGAAAAACACTACACTGACTGCTGTTATTTCTGGGATAGGACACATACAGAATCATAATTAGAATAATGGTATTTACTCAGCAGAATATGAGATACTAAATGACACTGCTTGGCAAGTGTGTGACACATACCTACTAGGTACATGGTACAACAGCTAGACAGATACTCATCTGTATAAGTTGTAACAAAGATTTGAATAAATTGTCTGAAACCTTAACAATATCTACTATTGTACTAGAGTACTAGTTGTAGACAAGCGGCACAAAGTGATCATCTGAATGTCAAAAACAATCTGAAAAGCCAATAATTATAGTGGGCAACACTATCATACCATGACAAATGCTCCACAGAGACATTATCAACAATATCACTAGATGATGCTAGATGCTAGATGGTATATACATCTTGTTGAAAGATGTATATACCTATAGAATCCCTATATACCTACCTATATGTATATGACTTGATGTGATGTATTAAGTGGGAATGTATAAACAATAATCCTACAATTTATATATTATGTGACTGAAAGTAAGAAAGTAATTTTTGATCATGTTCTGGTTTCACCAGAAATATATACATACTTACTCGGGTAACATTTTACAAATGGGATCCTATGTACCATGTGGACAATGATTCTTTCCAGTATTCTTTTTCATACAAAAACAGATGACACATGTTTATATGTGTCATATCTCAGAAACTTAAGGCCAAGTACACACATGGCACATATTTCAAATTGAAGGACCTCATGCCTCCCAAATGTTATAAGGCTGTCATAGACTTAAAGTACATACTATTTATGGATTATACACATGCAATAATTAAGATTTAAATCTTAAAATAATGATAACTAAGTATATAATGGCATATGAAAGTACATTCTAGGTATGTGTGTACCTATCAGTTATACTTTCAGGAATATTATGAAGCCAATTAGCTATTTTGCTAGCGTTTATTAGCAATTAGTTTATTGACCTCAGGTAATCTCTTACCTGAGAACAATAAGGTTTTTCCCAGTGATAAATTTAAATTATATTTATTCCTTGCCCCACAGATTCATAAGTTATGCATTTGTGTTTCATAATGTATTTTTTGATGTGTTCGTGAAATGTGTTAACTTTACTTGCAGAAAATACACATAAGTATATGGAAAAAAGTGTCTCAGAACCTAGACAGACCAGTATATAGGATTTATGTTAAATTCTATTTACCTTCCATCTCACTTCCACAGAAAAATATAGTTTTTATTTTATTATGACTTCAGACTGTCAAGTAAAAAGGAGATGTAATGTAAAATAATAGCTTGCTCAGCTGTTTGGTGACTTACTACATAGAAGTATAAAGCATGGTTAGCTACACATCAAAGCTATGTAAATACTACCCATAACTAAGGGACCAGAGCTAAACTCGATTTGTGGTTCATATCATATTGAAATTAATCACAATAACAATAAGCATTTTAACATTATTTCAGAAATTTTCTGATTCTTTACAAAATGGCTACCTGGAGCTGCTACCAAGCAGCTTTTATAGTAAATAGGTATTCAAAACACTTGCATCTGGAATACTGTGAGGTTCCATTTAAAGTAGAAAACTGTTCCACCTAACCCAAGAGGCCTGCCTAAATAAGAGGCACTCACCCTTGCTACCTAAAAGACTTGGCTTGAAAGGTGACAATGGAGCAACAAAATAAATACATGAGTATAATGCATTAGTTTAAAAGGAAATCTCATGGCAGAACTGCAACCTAAACCTCTTAAGTGAGTGGAAGTCAAGAGATTATAACCTACAAGATAAATCTTGCTTATCCTAGCAAGCGCCAAACTGATCTTTTAGGAAATGGCTAGCCGATTCAGACACATACCCGATGCCTTCATAATATGTTATTTTATTTTATGATTTTCTCTCACACTGATGGAAAATGTTACCTACAGAAAATAAAAAGGACAGGGGAGGATAGGCATTGTAGTAGTCCCTTAGTAACCCATGATATCCATTGCTATAAGAATGAACCTATTAGCGGAAAGCTAATTTTCTTCAATAGAATAGCCCTAGTTTTCTTAGAAGGAAAACATAGAAGCAATATTACATTTGAGGAAACACTTATCTCGGAGCCAAAATGTGGATTCTTGGCTCAATCCAAATGACTCAACTTGAGGGTTTATCAGTCAGTTCACTGAAAATCACTAGGAAAGCCATGTTTTTAATTTTATTGCCCGTATTGGTTAATCAGCGGCAGAGTGACAGTGTTTTGAAGATAGAATATTTAAGAAATTGCATATACAAAATACCTAGTTGACATTGCTACGGGTTTCCTAACGTAGTCCCCAATGAAGCCTATAGCTTAGATCTACGACCTTTTACGTAGAACGTTAGGACTTGCTTATGCTCCTATAACTGCAGACAGGGTTCTACCTGACCCAAAATTCGAAATCCTTAATCTCTCACTTGTATAGACATTCAGGAAGATACCCATTAATGGAGTTAACGTGGTATGATAACTCCAGAAATAATTAAAGCCTGCCTTTGGCACCAGTTGCTTTGTTGTCAACAGAAAATGATATTATCTTATTTTTTATGACTATAATAACTACTGTTTTAAGGAAATATTTATATTTGTCCTACAATAACTCTCTCGTCTTATTTAGATGTTACTGGAAGTACCTACTTATAAGGCAAGGTTATAATAATTATGTATAACATTACGGGAACCCTTCCTTCATTCATTGTAATTATTATTAGGTACCTAGCTAGTTTGAACAAATCTAAACTAGGAATAATAGATACTACTAAGTAAATCCTTTAAGTAACAATATCCACATCACCGGAACAACTTACTGCAACTTAGACATAAAATTGGCGGTCGAGACCAATAGTTATTCATTTTAATACCTATACGCTGGTGATCAAGCTATATTCCCTGTACCTACACAGAATATAAATGTTGTAATTCTATGGAATTACAAAATTTATATTTATATATATAGACCGGGTGTTCCTGGTAATACAGGTACATATAAATATTATTCATTCACGATGTTGATTTGGATTGCGGATAATAATAATAATAAAAAATTAACAGTTAACTGGAATAATAACTTCCTGTTACTATAATAAGTTAATTAATAGTTACCATGTGTGATATTACCTTTTTTCTAGCTGGTTCTAACTAGACTGATTCTAGATTAATAACCAAATTAACTAAAATTAACTGAATAAGTTCTAGATTGTCTAGCGATTAATTAGTGTCGATTATGAACACAACTTTCTTCTTTGAACATCTACATGGTACATAAAGAGGACGAGATAACTAAGGTATAATTATATAGATCGGACTAACTTACCTAGTGACGTCCGATCCTCAATTATACATTGGTTATCTCGTCCTCTTTACAGCCCAACCCAACCCATATATTCAAGCGATTTCATCACATTATTTTCGTTAGAATAATAATGATTCCCTTGTGGAAAGTTGTGCTGTCGCTTTGTGGCTAGGACTATACGACGCCTGTTTCAGCCTTCGAGAAGTCCTGGTCTTATGCTTTGAAAGAATGACGTTGACATTGACGTTGACAGCAGAGAGCACCGAGGACGTCGAACGGACCACAGATGAAACAATATTTTTATTTAATCTTTAAAAATTGTGATGGCGTATTGTGCAAAGGTGCAAACTACATGGTACATAAAGAGGACGAGATAACCAATGTATAATTGAGGATCGGACGTCACTAGGTAAGTTAGTCCGATCTATATAATTCTCTATAAGTACAGAGCATAGAGAAGTATAGAGATCAGTGATCAACTTCCACGATTTATTTTTAAACCTATTAGATTAGACCATAATTAGACCTTGTAACGATTTACGATAAGAGTATAGGACACATGTTTGATTTTTATGTCGTAATCCTTACTAATATTATAAACGTGAAAGTTTGTGAGTATGGATGTATGGATGTTTGTTACTCTTTCACGCCAGAACGGGTGAACGGATCTGAATGAAATTTGGTACAGAGATTACAGTCTGGAATAACACATAGGCTACTTTTTATCCAGGTCGGAGCCAATCCTGAAGTCGACGCAGACAAAGTCGCTGGCAGAAGCTAGTTTAAATATAAATTAATGCCTATTAACAATTGTAGCGCTAACTCCACAACTCATGGAATAAATCGAGGCAATGGAAATCGATGCTTCGAGAAATCGAATATACCTATCGATAAATTTTTCCCTTATCCTATGATATATTAACAAATATAAATTTGCCCACATAATACCTTTGAGTTCTTGACACCAAAGGGAAAAAGGTCGAACCGATTGACAGGGTCATTTAAAATTTACGTGAGCTTCGATCACTAGTGGTTACGACGTGGTGGCTTGTGGTCAGCGCAACCGTTATTTGAAATAGGGCCTTTGGAGGACGGACGAGTAATTATAAGAGTTTAGGGTTCCACTTAAATAAATTACAACAATAATTGTTAAATTTTCCGGAGAACCGCTAGAGATTAATTTGTTGGGTTCAACCCTAATTGTGCCGTAGTGGTAAAGTACCTATTTGATTTTAGCTTTTCTTTCGAGGTGTAATTATACAGAAAGTGCAATAGATAGGATACAGAGATACAAAGAATGGAAAATAGTATTCGGCACCTTATACTCAATATACGTATTAAATAAAAGATTTATTATTATTTACACTATTTAAAAAATCTAAAATATTGGCTTGTCTTTAAAAGATAGAAGATTTTACATGGGAGAGCCATGCTTCGGCACGAATGGGCCGGCTCGACCGGAGTGATACCACGGCCTCACAGAAAACCGGCGTTAAACAACGCTTACGTTGTGTTTCGCAGAGTGAGTGAGGTTACCGGAGGCCCAATCCCCTTTTAAAAGGACGCACTCGTGACTCCTCTGTTGTTGCGGGTGTCCATGGGCGGCGGTAATCGCTTACCATCAGGCGATCCGTCTGCTCGTTTGCCCTCCTATCCTATTAAAAAAAAGGATAAATTAAAAACGGGCACCATTCAACTCTCGTTCAAGAAATGGTATATTTGCAATAAGAATTGGCGGCATTATTGGGACACAGTGGACAGATTTGTGTAATGAAATCTGGGATTCAGAAAACTAAATGTACGCTATGAATGTAGATAGCTTATTAAAAGTAAAACTTGGAATCGAATAGCTATTGGTACAATCTCTTTCATCTCGTTACACAACTGACATTATGTTAAAGATATTGTAAAAAAGTAAGTATTCATACATACACTCACGCCTCTTTCCCGGCTCTTGCTACTATTCTTGCATACCTTTTTTGCAATAGCAAGTATTCACTGTGTATATTATCTGTGTCAATAGATACAGAATCGTAATACATACGATCATGCCTGTATTCCCCGAAGGGTTAACCAGAGACGTACTAATGTACACCCACAGTTAGTTGACCGGGCACAAATCCAGACTCCGAGCTGCTACTGAGAATTTCATAAAAAAACCGAATAGCACTTTGCTTGACCTGGGGATTGAACCCAGGACCTCTACCGTAGCAGTCGCGCTTGGCCCAGACTTGGAGCAGAGTAATGAGACATTTTACGTAATGTATGTGAATCGTAATAATACGGATTTTTCATTCACATAATTTTTTGATATAACTAGTATGTAATTTCTCACGTGATGGATTAACATTTTGACCATAAAAACCTATTTTAAGGTTACTAAAAATATCTAAGAAAAGCAAAAAATCAATTATATCGCAAAGCACAACCATTTGTAGCAATCACGTACTATTTTTCTCAATAAAAAAATACCTAGCGAATTATCATTATTTCCATTTACAAATAGACCTTTCTATGCGTACGGTTAAACTTTCCACGCAGAAATCGCGAGGCTCAGCTTTTCCCCGCCAATCTCGAATATTCGACAGCTCATCGGAAACCACAACGAGTGCGTCATCTTCGGCCAAAACTTATTTAACTTATTTGTCTGCCCGTATTCTGAATACTGATTTAGCGAGGTGAACCCTTGCCGCGTTTGCTAAACCCTGTACTGAATAATAATGAAGAAATGTCGGTCAAGTGCGACCTATTACCTGTGGCTAAGGTGAGACTAAGCCTAAAAGTATTAAAAGAGATGATAAAAACACCGCCTCATTAGTCTAAAGATAGTAAGCGCGACTGCTAAACTAGAGGTACTGGGTTAGATACCCAGATATAGCAAAATGTTATTTGGTTTTTCTATGAAATTCTCAATACTAGCTCGGAGTTACGATTTGTGCCCGCTTAGCAATAGGCTCGCCCCCTATTACTTATAACCTAAACATACTGGCAAACTGTATATGTACTAGTACAACTCTGCCTAACCCATCGAGAAATACAGGCGTGATGGTATGGTATATTATTTATTCACCAGGAAACAGTTACAGGAAAACGTCCATGCTGTAAATTTAGAAGAACAATTCTAAATCATCTAGATAAATGTCTTTCTATTTCCTTTCAGATAAATCTCGCGAAATATGATTCCTCAAACATGACCCAATTCTTAAGCCTGCCATTCTCTCAACAATAAATTATTCGCTCCAAATCCCTATATTTACCATTAACAGAGGCAATTTTAAACAGACTGCATTATTAGGGGGCGTCACTCTGAAGATTATGACGAAAACCGTGGCATCTCATTTGTCAAAGTTCCTTCTAAATTATAATTCTCCAATTCTTTTGTTTTCGTAAAGTCTTATAATAATGTTTTTAAGAAATCTATCAATATCTTGAATATAATATTTCATTCACCCACGCTGCCTCGTTCCTAAGAGTCGTAGCGTGATATTGAAAATATATATATATTTACCAAAATAAAAATAGTCTATAGCTAACAGTGAAAGAATTTTCAAAATCGGATCAGTAGTACCGGAGTTTACCCCGAACATCCAAACTCACAAACTTTACCTTTTTATAATATTAAGTATCAATAATAACACTATTTTCCTCAACTGATAAATATCACCTTTAAGTTGTTAAGTTTCCTTAACCTTATCGTTTATATCCTTACATTACACATTCATACATAATCTTAAACCATTTTTCGTTCATTTGGTTTCTTTCGTTGCCTCTTTCTCTTGTGGCATATTTAAAATTAGCTTAACTGAATGCCATTCTTCGCCAGTGACATTATCAGTAGTTTGCTTGAAATCTTTTACGCTGAGACAAAAAAAAAGGATATTTATGTGTCTACCATTCTTCTTTCAGACTTCTAAATACAATTAATTATAAACCTTGTAACATTTTGTGAATATGTCGTGGTTATTACTTATGGCAGCTGTAGTTGCTCTAAGATTAATAGAGCCAATTTAGCCAGCAATATTCCGAATATGTTAGGTACCACGTTACTCCTCTTAATGTCTAGATAAATACAATTTTATCTATTCAGTAAGAAAGGACAATGTACTATGATTAATATCTCGAGACATTATCGTGGGACTTATCATACCTAGTTAAAGCGAAAATGTCCTGTCATATTAAATTTGGCATCCGTAAATAATATTAGTGTTACATTTCCATTAGTAGTTACTAAGAAACTGCTGAAATATACAAAATAGGTCTTCTGAAAAGCTGGCTTATTAATAAATGAAATTGAATTTCTCTCGTACATAATATTAATGGTCTTTAAGTTCCACTTCCTTCAGTTTATTTTGAAATGTTATATTGAAAGAACGTTGAAGCTGGAAAATTAATGGAAAGTAAGCAATGCAATAAGCTAGTTGCAATATATAACATATAATATAAGTTTTAATTGTTAATGCAGAAAATCAGATTATATAGTTTATTTTGAGCAAACGAGTCTAGGCAAGCGCCCGCATACCAGATGGTTGTGAAAGGAAGCTGGCAGTAAATGGATGGAGCTCAGATCTGCATCTGACACTGG
This sequence comes from Acronicta aceris, assembly GCA_910591435.1. Classification (NCBI taxonomy): domain Eukaryota; kingdom Metazoa; phylum Arthropoda; class Insecta; order Lepidoptera; family Noctuidae; genus Acronicta; species Acronicta aceris. The sequence continues at coordinate 14,610,942 of OU342771.1, read as the reverse complement.
AACGTTCATTGCAAAAGGCTACGTCTATCGTATCTTTTTAATACCTCTTAAATATGTTACCAGTTATATCCATAATATGGAACAGTCCAATCGTTGATATTTAGCTGCATTGAATTCAAATGTAGTAGACCTTGACCTAGTTGAAAAAAAGATAACTAATATACAAACATCAGCAAGAGTAATGATGACGCGGTATATACAGAAAGTGCGTCAAGTAACAACAACAAGAGTAATGACGACGCAGTATATACAGAAAATACGTCAAGTAACATCAACTAGAGTATTAATGAGGCTTGTATATACAGAAAGTGCGTCAAGTACTTACTCGTAACATCAACAAGAGTAATGATGACGCTGTATATACAAAAAGTGCGTTAATTGTTGATGTTCAACAAGCGTAATGATGATGTTGTATAATATGTATACAGAAAGTGCGTCAAATATCTAACATCAACAAGAGGAACGCTGACGATGTATATAAAGAAAATGCGTCAAGTAACATCAACAATCGCGAAAACATTGGTAATATCAGTAAATTATCCGCTCACGACTATAAAATAAAAGGCGTTCAGATAACTTTTAAGTATATTCACGTCGTGGGGCCTCCGCTACAGTCTCGAACGAAACCTATTATTGGGCCCGCAATATTCAGCGCAATTTGCATGAACGCTGCAATTTCTGAACATTTTGTTCTAAGGGTACATTTGTTCCTCTTCTGCAGGTCCGATTGAAAACTTTTCTGTATATAGCTTGAAAGAAAAATTAAACTTTCTATACAAAATAGGCAAAGACTTTCCAATCCATAATTTCTGTCTCATCATTTTACCCAATCAGATAGGTTAGAGATTTTGTAATGAACTCTAATAATTATTGTTACTGAATACAATACTTCAGAAATTTTATGTGAATTTAATGTATTATCGTTTTCTAAAGTTTAGAGCATCACATCGAAGCATCACACGAAGCATCACATGTTTTGTTTTATGAAAAAAAAAAACATATTTTTATAGCAAGACAAAGCATTCCTTAAATATAGAGAAAGAGAAGTACTGAGATTCCAACAAAGAAAGAGTTAAGACCTACCGTATTTAGTGTGGATGGGTACTAAAACCTCTTAAAAAAAAAGTTACTAAAAATTCTCGTTCAATTGTATCGTGTCTTTATTAGTTTTGTAAATAATCCTCCCCGATCCATAGTTGATGATAAATGATGTCCACAATGTTGTTATGGGAAATAAATTGGTAAGGCGCTATGATAAGGTACGTCGAAATTAAAATTAATGAGTTGAACGAAAATAAATTAGCTTCATTTAATTTGAGGGGTGATAAAGCAGCGAATTAATGGATAGCAGTAAAGTAAAGGGAAACTAATAATCACATTAATAATTGTTGTAAAAGTTATACAAAATTTCCAATTATTTAGAAAAATATACGTATCAGAAGCTTGTAATAATAAACTATAATCTACATGGTTGAGCAGGGCAGGGTTGACGGTACAAGACCTCGCGGTCGGTCACCAATCCGATGGACTGACCAAATCAAGAACGCAGTAGGTAGTCCCATAAGTGAATGTACCAGGATGATGGCGAACAGAGAGAGATGGCGGGACATCGTGAGGCGAATAACATCTGCGCCCAACCGATACCACTACTACATGATGGCCACGACCGCTCTGCAAAGAGCGAATCGGCTGAGAAAATTATCTACATTAAAATATAACAATACCCTAGTGATCAACCACTAAATTCTTTTAGGAATTTATTTACACCAAAAATTTCTTATTCTGTCAAGGTATTCCGTCTCAAAAACATAATAATAAATCAGACAAATGCTTATTAACTGCTCATTTGTCTAGCGGTCGCAAGCGCGACTGCTACGCTAGAGGTCTTGGGTTCGGTTCCCAGATCAAGCAGTGTTATTGGGTTTTTCTATGAAATTCTCAGTAGCAGCTCGGAGTTTGGGATTTGTGCCCGATTATGGCAATAGGCTCGCCCCGTATGAAATGGAACTTAAAAATACCGGCAAATGTGGGTGTATATTAGTACGCCTATATCTAACTCTTCGGAGAATACAGGTGTAAAAGTACATATGCAATAAATCAGATGTCTGTACTATAATAAGTACATATTATTTTCCAGTTATAATTTCACTTTTCAAATTATACTTAACTAGCGACCCGCCCGCAGTTTCACTCGCGTTGCCCCTTTCCTAATAGTCGTAGCGTAATGTTAAATAGCTTAAAACCTTCCTCTTGAATCACTATCTATTAAAAAAACCGCTTCAAAATCCGTTGCGTAGTTTTAAAGATTTAAGCACACATAGGGACGGACAGACAGCGACAGCGACTTTGTTTTATACTATGTAAAGATAATTTTCTATCTAACATTTTTGTCATCAACACAAAAACGCTGTTTTCCCACCCGTAATGCATTTAGCCAAAGTGTCTCAAATACAAAAATATTTTGAGTGTAATAATAGATCGTGCGAGTGTGTAAGATTAGCTAAAATGGCTTCGTAAATATAACGCGATCTGCCGAGACGTGGATAAGTGTTATTAACAGTTGGAAACATACGGTATCAAACTGATATTGAAACTTTTATATAAGGGTTCTTCTTGTCTGGCATATTGCCAAGATCAACATCGGTTAGCAAGTGATCGTATCAGTAAACGCACGATCAGATTTTCGTCTCTCATATTGTGAGATTCTGGTGTCACGAGATGTGACAGCTGTCTTTATCGGCAAATGTTTTTACTCTCAAGAGTAATAAAACCTTCCGAGTTAAAAAAAGTGTACAAAAAAGTTGATTTTTTAACCTAGGTATAGTGTTTCACTGCTGGACTAAGGTCTCATAACCTTCCACATCTTCCCGGTAAATGTTTGTTTATCCTTAAGATGTAGTTTTATCCAACAGACTGGAATTTGTGTATATTACATTATTCAATAAAATTTAGGTATAGTCGGCTACAGTCAGACAGTTAGTACTCGTAAGCGCGATTGCTGAGTAAAGAAAGAGAGAGTAAGACTCTCTTACTCTCCTACTCTCTACTTTTTTTTAAAGTATGAGAGTATGAGGTCTTTCGTACAATTCCCAAGTCAAGAAATGAGATATTGGGTCCGGTTAATAGCAATAGGCTCATCCTCTATTACGTACCGGAAAAGTGCGGGTGTACAGCAGTAAACCTCTGCCTAACCCTTCGAGGAATTCAGGCGTGATAATGAACCTACTTTACTATTATTCGTTTTATACGAGGTCCACCAGTCTTGCTAAACTGCATTTTTTTATTCGTGATAGGCTTACGCTTGACCGCCAGTTCGCCTGATGCTAAGCGACACTGCGATCTACGATGGAGCGCGCTTGCCAAGAAGGAACCGATTCACTCATGATACCCAGATTATATCAATCGGAGAAGACCCATTCGGGTAGCACATTCCACATTTCAGCGGTACGCATGATAAAAGTGGACTTAAAGCGTTGTATATAATTTCATTTAAAATGAAGGGTTTCCTTGACATATTACTAGCTCAATTACATTCCATTGACAAAATAATCCCGCTTAAATAGCCTTCTGGCGGCTGTCGATAAAACTTTGTGACATTTATTTCGGCAACTTAAAATGTGAAATGTTGTAATTTAATTTGTAGGCATCGAGTAGCAAATTAAAAAATTGGAGTGGGATATTTAAACGCCGGAATGTTGTTGACACATCAATCGATTCACACTCCATTTGTGATAACCGATTCGATTTTAAATGATTCTCAATTAATTTGTAGGTTTCAGAAAATCTCTTGTATATCCCTATAAACTATTATTTTACGTTCTGGAAATAATTACTTTGTTTTGCAAATAAAAACCATTAAATGAATATAATCATCATCATCTTCTTTATTGTACACACGAAACAATTTTACAAAATACAATACAGTAAATTTGATGTACAGAGGCGAGCTTAACTCAAAATTGAGTTTTCTACCAGCAAACCTTTGAGTGATGGAGAGATATGTATATATGTTGAGGAAGAACGAAGTGTACAACATATCACAATAAACATACATAAAAATAATACACACAATATAGATAATAATATTAAATATATACAATCTTCCTGCCCTTCTCCCAATTTATTTGGGATCCGGGCAGCATGTCTTCTTCTTCCATTCATCCCTATCAACCGTCACCTCATCATTCACCCTTTCCCATCATATCGGCCTTAACACAATCCATCCATCTTTTCTTTGGTCTCCCTCTACCCCTCCATCCCTCCACATTCATATTTACTACTCTGTTAGTTAAATGCGTTTCATCCCTCCTCATCATATGCCCATACCAAGACTCACGATTCGCTTTCAATTTTTCGGTCGCTATTTTCACTACTTTTATTTTATAAAGTTATTTATAAAACCAAAGAAATATTATAAAAATAACCCAAATGTTGTAAGTAATGTGTTCCCTACTTGTAATAAATAGGTAATAACACTATAATTATAATTCTGTTTCCTTACCTGAAGCAAAAAAGACTTAATTTATCACAGATAGAAGGATTATCTTAAAAAAATACATCGATAGAAATCGAGTGACAATGTACTTTTAATAACTTATTGCCGACCCGCTCGCAGTTTCACCCGCGCTGCTCCGTTCGTAAGAGGCGTAGCGTGACGTTGTATAACCTTTCTCGATAAATAGACTATCCAAAACAAAAAGAATTTTCAACATCGGTTCAGTAGATCCAGAGATTACCCCCTACAACCTCACAAACTTTACCTCTTTATAATATTAGTATAAATTTTATTAGTAGAATATTTAAATTAACAAGGTACAAGAAATTGATCTAAAAGCTTACAACTTGCAAAATTGGATTAACTGTTGCGAGTTAAGTCTCATTTCAGGATCACCAAATTGATTTTATAAGTAGAATTTAATCCCAAACTTGGGAGTGTTCCTATCCAACTTAGTTGTTTGTGTATCGTTTGTTTGGTACACCTAATAGTCGCTTGATCTTGCTTCAACCTTTCACCAGTCAACAATGATTAGAATATTTGGTCCTTTGCCGATACAAAGGAAAATTATCAAATTACTTTCAATTCTATCCTTACATCAGAGGTACCCAAACTATATTTTCTTGTCGACCACTTGGCATGTTTTGGGGTTTTGGGTAGACCCCCTGCTTACCTAATTAATTTTTTTTGCAAACCATACATAACATAATAACTTAACATAATCAACCCATTATACTGTCCCACTGCTGGGCACGGGTCTCCTCTCAGAATGAAAGGGATTAGGCTATAGTCCACCACGCTGGTCTAGTCCGGGTTGGCAGTCTTCACACGCCATCGAGAAAATCTTTCAGGCATGCAGGTTTCCTCACGATGTTTTCCTTCGCCGTTTAAGTGCGTGATAATTAGCTAATAATACGCATATATGACTTCGAAAAGTCAGAGGTGTGCGTGCCTTGGGTTCTCGACCGACTCGAGACCTTTGACTTGGCAGTCCAACGGTCATACCACTAGGCTCTCACTGCCATAGACGATACCCATTTACATTCCTTATTTTTTCCCGCTTAAATGGACCCCGCTTGTAGATGTAGTCTTTCTCTTTGGATATCACTGCTCTACATAATATAGAGAACATATTAAATTTAATATCTGCCTACCTACATTAAAGGTTAAATTGTCTTGTCAGTTACAGAATGAACCCTGAAGGTGGTTTGTATTGTATAAACGTTAAAGTATTCCTATTTATCTTTCTGTAAACTATGTATATGTACTATCAGGAAAAGTAACTAAAAATATATTATTCATGCTTAAAATACATACATACCATCACGCCTGTATTCCCCCGAAGGGGTAGGCTTAATGTACTTAGTTCGTATGTTTAGGTTACATGTTATAGGGGGCGAGCCTACAGTCATTCACCGGGCACAAATCCAGACTCCGAGCTGCTACTGAGAATTTCATAGAAAAATCCAATCGATCGAATCCGATTGCCAGGTCGGCGATCGGCGATCGAACCCCGGACCTCTAGTGTAGCAGTCGCGCTTGGGGCCACTTGACTAATGAGGCAGTCATGCTTAAAATATCTACATATCTTAAAATATAAACAATAAAGCTTGACAACTGTTTTTTTTAACAGAAGCTTCGACCCATAATAGCACTCTTGATTATAATCACAAGTGGATTAAGTCACCTTTTCCACTTAATTAAAAGTACTTTTAATGTATATTAGGGTAAGACATGCAAAGCTTCAATAGATTTCACTACACGTGTGAATTTGCTACATTGTTCTCAAACTGATTTCAATCGTCTTTAAACAAAAATTTGGTAATGCGCCATTGAGCCACTGAGCGAATCGGCCCCTTTTAAAGTTAATACTTTATTTTTCGTGGTTGATTCTCATGAAGACTATTTATTTAGATAGTAATTGATAAATTCAGAAATCCATAGTAGGCTAGGTATACCCATTATTTTATGGATCCTACCTAAAAAAGGAAGAGTTGTGTAAATAAGTGCTGAAATATCTTAGAGTCCGGCGGACCAAATTTCCCACACAAACGATATTAAATAAATCGTAATTTAAACATTATAATAAAATTCTGTTATTATTCGGATTCCGATACCGTTACTATAGGTTCCAACTCTACTATTCCGTCCAAAATACTTCACTGGAAATAAATGTAAGCGAATGCAATTCTTGATAACATTACCAAGTTTGGAATGAAATTTCATTTCGGTTGTTTATTTCCAGTGAAGTAGTAGTAGACGAAATGATACGGTAGGAACCTTGATTAACGGTATCCGAATTCGAATAATAGCACAATTTAAAACAATATTGTTTGAATTATGATTTGTTTTGCTATTACGATTTTGTAGGCAATTCAAGGTCCGCCGGATCCTTCCACTGCCTCGTTAGCCAAGTGATCCTGAGCGCGTTTGCTTGCTACGCTAGAGGAGCTGGGTTCCATTCCCAGTTCGAGCATGCATAAAAAAAAACTCAGTAACAGTTTTTTTATGAAATTTTCATTAGCAGCTCGGAGTCTGGACTTGTGCCCGGTTATTGACAATAGGTTTGCCCCTCGCCCCCTATTACGTGGAACCTAAATATAACAGCGTACTGTGAGTGTACAATTATAGAACATCTCTGCCTAACCCTTCGGGGAATACAGGCGTGATGTATGTCTTCACAATTCGAGTCAAACCTGAAGATTTTAAATTAAAGGTGTTAGAAATGTTTATATTCGATAAAAGACATTTAACTGCAAAATTGTTTGCCGGTATCAATATAATATCAAGCATAATACCTATAGCCTATAGTAAGACCTGCCAAGGGAAACTGGCCCCTATTCACGCCCAGATGACCTAAATTTCGGTCATCTTCAGGCAAACACAACGTAAAGTGTAATATAAGTCTGGCTCGGTGCCTACTAAGGCAATGTCGTATGCATGACCTAGAAAGTGGTGCGGGCATGTTTATGAATGGTTTACGTAGTGTAAAGAAAGAGCTTGTAAAGGAACCAATAGATTTTCTAATATATTGAACAGTTTCATATCTAACACAGAACAGCGTAAAACACTGGAGATAGAAATGCATGAATTCTACGCACATAACATACCATCACGCTTATTCCCCGACGGTTTAGGCAAGGGTGTACCAATATACATGTATCATAAATTCATAATACACATGTAATATTGAATCTATTGTCATAAATCCTAGTTTTAAACTGTTACAGAGAATTCCATAGAAAACTAATAACATTTCGTTAGACTTGTTAATCATTCCTACGAATCAAACAGCTTTTGCGGAGTTTGGACTTGTGCCCGGTTAATGGCTATAGGCTCGCCCACTATTAAATAAATAAATTAATTAATAATTTATTGACATAAATATGTTACAATTTGTTAATAAACAGGAGCCATTGCCATCTCCTTAGTAAAACACAAATCTTATGTCGACAAGATAAGCAACAGGTACTTAATTGTAGGTATTGGTTTTGATTTTAATAACAGTTACAATTATAACCGGGGAATACAAGGGAAGAAAAGAGAAATTACTACATTACAATTCAATGGGACCTTAACATATCGGCGATCTGTGGGTGTATACCTCTGCCTTATCCTTCGGGGAATACTGGCGTGATGATATGAAAGCTTTTTTACATTCAATAAAAATAATTGGAAAACATTCCATGTAAGTTTATCAAAGCTAATTATAGCAAGTTCTAATTAATGTCAGACTGATTAACTACTAGTACGTGTCTTAACGAGCACACTGCGACTTAAGAGAACAAAGGCCGACATTTTGATTTTAATCTATCTTTTAATATATATGTTCTTACCTACTTACTAAATATATAATCAAATAATATCAATACAACGCCATAAAATCCGTAAAAAGTAGTTGTATTACAATATCAGAGCCGTTTTGTAAAATAGCTAGCTGTTATGTAAAACAGCGTATTATACAATCCAACTTCGATACACCGCTTCTGTGCAAAATAATACAGTAATACATTACCTACGCATCATAACTGCAGTTTTTTTAGTGTTTTCTTATGACTGATAGGCTTACACTTGATCGCCAGTTCGCCTGATGTTAATCAGGCGATCGCAGATCGCAGTGACACTGATCTACACTGGAGCGCACTTGCCTAGAAGAAACCGATTCATTCGTGATTTAAAGACACCCAGATTATATCTATCGGAGAAAACCCACTCGGGAAGCGTTTCTTTTTATTTTACTTAAAATCATATTTGGACTACTACGAATAAGCCGAATTTATGCGCCAATTCACAATTACACATTTCATTTTTATTTAGGTGCGTACATAATTATAACTGTAAAGACGTGAAAGTTTGTATATTTGGATGTTTGTTAATCAATATAAAAGCGGCGGTAGCCTAATGGCTAGGGCGTTGGACTTGCGATCATGTGGTTGCCGGTTCGAAACCCACCCATTGTACTACTGACAGCACAACAATATTAACACAACAGTACTAGCGCAACAGTACTAGCACGAGGGGTTAACAAGAATACTAGTAATGTGCGACCCACATTGCTAGTAAGCTTAAAAAAAAAATATGCTAAACGGATTTGGATATTTGAAGCACAGATAGTTTATAATCTAGATACATCCATATTGGGTTCAATTCTGAGTCCAAACAGATGAAGTCAGGGGCAGAAACTATTCGATATAATAATTAAAGTCGCTGATTATAATCAATTTACATGCCCAATATTGTTCGCCTGACGTAGCACAACTATTGTCAATTAGTTGCGGTTGTCGACGTATGTAATGCGTGAACTTAGTATGGTTTGGGTACCGCAAACCACGAAATTCTAGTATCTGTGGGTGTATTCAAGTCCTTTGTAAACAGGGATGAAATTCATTTAAATATTATGTCCAAAAGCAAAATTCCCATCTGTGGTCCATTCCCGTGTTTCCCATTATTCCGTCATTCCCATCTGTGGTGGTTAAGGCGTAAAATTATTCCTATCTTTATATAACAAAAATATGTTTCAATGTAGAGTTTATGTGAAAGAAGCAAAAGAGGTACGCAAGAATCGTAGCAAGTGGCAGTTTATAGTTTCTGCCTACCCCTGTGGGTGAAAGGCGTGAGTGTATCTATGTATGTAGAGTTTATTTTCAACCGACTTAAAAAAGGAGATGGTTCTGAATTCGACTGATGTTTTTTCTTTGTATGTATGTTACCCGATTATTCCATCAACTATGAACCGATTTTGAAGATTCTTTTTTGATCGGTAGGTCATACTTCAGAGGTCGTTCCATAATTTGGTCAATATTTGATCACAAAATTTAGAACAAAATGACAATAAAACGTAACGACCGAGTAAATGATAACGTCGTCTAGGTATACGTAAAAATTTACTTGCTACTAAATTCAGCAAATAAAATAATGCTTTGTGTGAAACAGTTTCGAAAGTCGGTGGCGAAATCAAAAGATCCGATCAAATCAAAGGCACCGACTTCCGAAACTGTTTCGCACATAGCATTATTTGTTATGTTTTTGAAGACGGTTTGTGTAATGTTGCTTCGAAACTGATGTTCAGAAAGTAGGTACTCAGAGTTAGTCTATATCGAATCTAGATATTGTCTATAAAATGACAAGCGAGCTTATTTCTATTCATCGGGCACAAATCCAAACTGCTACTGAGAATTTCATAGAAAATCCCAATGCCTTTTCTCAATCTGGGAATCAAATTCAGGCCCTCTAGCGTAGTAATCGCGATTAGGACAATTAGATTAATTAGTGTATTCAAGTCCTTTGTAAACAGGGATGAAATTCATTTAAATATTATGTCCAAAAGCAAAATTCCCATCTGTGGTCCATTCCCGTGTTTCCCATTATTCCGTCATTCCCGTCTGTGGTGGTTAAGGCGTAAAATTATTCCTATCTTTATATAACAAAAATATGTTTCAATGTAGAGTTTATGTGAAAGAAGCAAAAGAGGTACGCAAGAATCGTAGCAAGTGGCAGTTTATAGTTTCTGCCTACCCCTGTGGGTGAAAGGCGTGAGTGTATCTATGTATGTAGAGTTTATTTTCAACCGACTTAAAAAAGGAGATGGTTCTGAATTCGACTGATGTTTTTTCTTTGTATGTATGTTACCCGATTATTCCATCAACTATGAACCGATTTTGAAGATTCTTTTTTGATCGGTAGGTCATACTTCAGAGGTCGTTCCATAATTTGGTCAAGATTTGATCACAAAATTTAGAACAAAATGACAATAAAACGTAACGACCGAGTAAATGATAATGTCGTCTACGTATACGTAAAAATTTACTTGCTACTAAATTCAGCAAATAAAATAATGCTTTGTGTGAAACAGTTTCGAAAGTCGGTGGCGAAATCAAAAGATCCGATCAAATCAAAGGCACCGACTTCCGAAACTGTTTCGCACATAGCATTATTTGTTATGTTTTTGAAGACGGTTTGTGTAATGTTGCTTCGAAACTGATGTTCAGAAAGTAGGTACTCAGAGTTAGTCTATATCGAATCTAGATATTGTCTTTATAATGACAAGCGAACTTATTTCTATTCATCGGGCACAAATCCAAACTGCTACGGAGAATTTCATAGAAAATCCCAATGCCTTCGCTCAATCTGGGAATCAAATTCAGGCCCTCTAGCGTAGTAATCGCGATTAGGACAATTAGATTAATTAGGCAGTAAAAATAACGTGTAAAAACAGAAAACATAGAAAAAAAATACTGACTACAATAAACGTTGATATAATAACCTTATTTTCATTTAAAAATGGAACGCATTTAGTAGTAATTCAATTTACATTACAGTAACGTCTTAATAAAACAAAAAAATCCTTTTAAAAATGTTTATAATAAGTATATTGTTCACTCTTTATTTACATTTCTGAGCGCTCTCAGTCACAAAGCTTTGAGCGGTCCATTAGGCCATACTAAATATATTATTTACAATTGAAACGCTTCAAAAGTATGCACATAATGAAATAATTGTGTAAACAGATTTTTTTTAAATTAATATTCCTTTGTGTAGTACTCAGAAGTTCTTAGATTTTAAGCCGTCGAAGATTTTGGAATATTTTTGAATAATAACTTGTGAATACTTTAGTAATAAATAATTTTAGTCTTATAATATTCCACTTACACCAAAGACTTGAGTTCGTTTGGAGACTCCTCAATAACAAATCTCGTCTGGATCCCCGAAGGGTTAGACAGAAGTCTACTATGTAATGTAGTATACATATATGTACATCATCATTTATCCGGTACGGTAAGGGTCCGGCGGAGCTTGAATTGACCACAAAAACGTAATACCGAAACAAATCGTAATCCAGACAATATTCTATCAAATTATGTTATTATTCGGATTTGGATACCGTTAATCTAGGTTACTACAATACTATTTCGTCTACTACTACTTCACTGGACATAAAAGATCGGAAAATCGTTCTAAATTTAATAAAGTTATCAAAAATTGCATTTGCTTACATTTATTTTCAGTGAAGTATTTTGGACGAAATGGTAGAGTAGGAACCTAGAATTCGAATAATAACATTTTTTGATTAAATTGTGCTTGAATTACGATTTATTTCGGTATTACGTTTGTAAGAGAAATTCGGTCCGCCGGACTCTTAAGGTCTCACGTAATAGGGGGCAAGCCTATTACCAGTAGCCGGTTATAAATCCAAACTCCGTGCTGCGTTAGATTCCCAGGAACTCGTATCGTAGCAGTTACACTAGACCAACGAGAGAGTTAAGAAGAAAGCAAATTTGACATCTCAGGGTAGCACCGCGGGAGTAATTCTTCTGAGGAATAAATGCGCGCTACAAAATAATAATATCTCAACTAACATGTCAAACTGTGGTTAGAGAGCGATAAATGACGTCAAAATTATTTCGTAGCGCGTATGTTAGGAGTGCTGATGCTGCTAGCGACCATGGCTCTTACCACAGGACAGGCTATATTATATAAAAAAAATCTATCTTTAAGTACCTAGATATGCTAAGTTGCACGATTCTTAGTTTCCCGGCCTCAGTACTGTAACTTTTTAATAAAAAAAGCAACCTTGTTGTTTTAATATCAGATTGCATAAAAACATCGCGTAAGTCCAATTTCATTATTCCTTTTGTCCATTCTAAGTCCGCATTCTCGTGTCTGCGTCCTAGAATAAAACCTCACACTAAAAGAATTTATTTTGCATGCCAAATAAATTAAAGAAAAATAAAATGCATGTAATGCATTGGAACCTACATATTATTATCTAAGTCGCTAACGGCCGAAATTAAGAATCTATCTCTGGATTGTATTTTCCTTACTTGAGATCGAATTTTGACATTACGTCTATGGATCTTATGTCAAATTTCAATCACCAATAGGGAAAATAATCCAGAGATCTATTAATTTCAGCCGTAAGTTAATAGGACAAAGGATTTAAAAATCACATGGAAGTATCAAATAATTGCCGTTAGGTAGAGTTTGCAGAGAATTATCAAGACAAATAGTGGATGATAATTAACTTTGATAAATATAACTGAAACCATCCCGTTACGGTGGTATTCCAATTATTCATATAATTAAATAGCTGGTAAGGTAACGTAAGGAGCTGGTGAAATTTCTCCTATTTATTGTTTGGTTAGTTTTTTTAAGTTCTTAGGCACCAAATTATGCACAAATGATAGATGAATGCGAGAGGTTTTATTTTTATATTTTAGTTTTTTTTTTAATCAAAAATCTTGCTCCACACTACAATTTTCTCCTATATCGTGGGTGCTTTTACAAAAACACAATTTTTACATACACAAACATCCAGTCCCGGAACGTAGATCAGACAAATATTTGCTCCGTGTGGTGCTCAAACCCACATCACGTGGCGCAGAAGCCGATCGCTCAGCCGCTACGCACATTTCGTCAACTTTTATTATTTATTTTATGTACATCAGAATAATTCTGCCTAACACTTCGAGGAAAACAAGCGTGATATTATAATATTCGACCTTTTGTTTAATGTTCCCCTACTCTCTCTTTCTCGATTGTAAACAGCCTTCTATGCTAACATTATGATGGGTGGCACCGCTTAGATCAAGAGCCAAACGACTCTGTCGAGGGCCAATAAACCGGCGATAAAGGTATTTTATTAGGCTCAACTTGATTTATAGCTGTATATTTTATGGTACTTTTATATAGGAAGTGAAAGTCTCGATGTTTCGGTATTATAGGGGAAGGGGTATTGTAAGAAGTTACACTAAGCAAGGTTGTATTTTGAACAGGAGAACAGCAATATGGACAATTTATGGTATTTATTGACTGTTTCGGTTATTGGGCACACTCAATAGCTGAAACACGGAACAAACAACAAGGTTGTTTGATTCCACCGTTGAGCATAGTTGAGTTTTAGAAATATCTTAAAATAACCGGTTACTGGCAATAAGCTCAATATACCGGTTAACTGTAGGTGTGTACCATTTAAAATTTCACATTCTGTCGTTATTTGAACGAAGAAAAATTTCATATCTAACATTCTTACTTGGTGTTATGAATGGATTGATTGGTTCCGGAGCTGGTTGCCAGGAATGGAACTTAAACGGATTTTAAAAGAGTGTACATGGAGTTTCTTGCCGGATTCTTCTCCATAGGATCAACCTTTTGGAACCGTGCCAAGTTATTTAAAAGCTTATTTGAAATAAAAAGATTTGAACTTGAAAAATGGTCACCCAACCATAGGCATTCCATCCACGCAAGCGTGGTATAATCTTGCAGATCGATTTTACTATATTTATTTATCTGTAAATAGATGTGAAGACACTTAAACAAGTTAATGTTTTATTTTCTAAACTAGATGGCGCTGGTTGCATAGCATCAACACCATAAGCCCCCCATAAAAATACAAAGCCGCTTTTTCTGTGACCACACTATAACGCTCTCACAAAAAATACATCCCGTGAAAATAAAATACATTTCTTGCTTTTTGATAGCACAAAGTTACATAAAAGTGTGTCTATAGTACATATGTGTTTGGGTAAATACGATCAATTTGTGAAGTATCGTACCTTTTGATAGGAGTTTAGTTGACGAATGTATATTATTTACTTTTTGTTCGCTTTACATTGCTATTGCTCGTTTTTATGGTGAGTTTGTTTTGGCATAATATTTGTACATAATATTGGGGAGAGATTAGATGCTTTGTATCTAAAACCTTCCGTCTGTGGATCTCGATAAATTGTATCAAATATGCAAATATTTTTTCATTAAAACTACATAAATAATAATCTCACTGGCTCATTACAAGTGGTGTTCTAGATTATGCTGTAATACTATAGATAAGTAGTAACGATAATTTCTTACAAACACCCCCGAGCCAGGAACAATATCCGATCTCATACGAGTGTTTCAAATTTTGGTTCTGTGTGGAAGAATACGCGCTTTATGCCTCTAAATCTAGCGTTAAGCTACAGTGCTTATAATTTTCTTATTATGAACATATGTTTTTTTAAGGTTCCATACCTCAAAAGGAAAAAAACGGAACCCTTATAGGATCACTTTGTTGTCCGTCCGACCGTCCGTCCGTCCGACTGTCTGTCAAGACCCTTTATCTCGGGAACGCGTGGAGGTATCGAGTTGAAATTAAAACCATAAATTCAGGTCTACAGTTCCTTGAAGCCGTGAAAAAATAAAACTTCTAAGTTAATGTAAAAAAACGATACGGGCGTTTATGCCGAAAAAAGACGCATATTTGGAAACCCTCAAGGGAATCAAAATTTATAGGGTATTTTCCGTTGACCTACAACTATGAAATTTGGCACGTAATACCGTCATATACTACAAGAATAGGAGAAAATCTGAAAACTATACATACATTTGTAATTAATTATAATATGTACCTACAAATTTGTACGGAACCCTCGGTGGGTGATATGACTCGCACTGTTCCGGTTTTTTTTTTGTTTTTCGGCTCTGTTTAAGGTGAACTCTTTCTTGGGTCATAAATATATCCAGCTTTAATAAATAAAATAAAATAAAAATAAAAAAGCCTTTTAATTCCATTTGTAGCCCAATTCAGTTATCAAATAACAATACTTAGTAAATAAGAGTGATGTTAGTGGATTTGTAATTCAATAATCATTCTATAATTAACATTATTCAGCATTATATTAGACTACATGGACCCCTCTTCGGGTAAAGGCTTCCTCCAGAGAAAAAAAAAAGCTTAGTATATATTCATGATTAAATAGAGTTGTCACTTAAGAAATTGATTACGAATACTGACAATAAAGACTGCATCAGACAAATCAATTATTTATTCGTTTGGTGTAGCGTTTTAGATTCCTGGCCACTACCAACGACGACGACATGGGTTCAATACCTACTTGAGACAAATATTTGTGTGCTCCACAGATATTTGTACCAATATTGAGTATCATTTGTGCCTGTTGTAAAGTTCCCCACGACTCAGGGATTGTTGTAGGTCTTCTAGCAAGCGCCGCACCCCGCTTCTCTCGCGAGCCCCTACTAATACAACAATAAAAACTAGATGGCACTTACTAATCTCTGCATTACCTACAATTTCCTTACTAACATAGGAAATTTAAAAATTTAAAAATGGTTATTTTACAATAACAAAAAATAAACACCGTCTCCTCATATTATTATGGCAAAATTGAGGTAAACAGTATATTATACATATATTCAACCTATCAGTTTATCTTAAAATCTCTGTCAACATAAAATTTACAAACTTCCACTCAATAAACCAAATTATAATACAGAAGTTTCGCTTAATATGGAATCTATTCTCCCCAAAAAATACACCAACCATTTCCTCGACCTGGCAATCGAACTCTGAATGTTGGACTGGGCTGCGCTTATCACCGCCTAAACCATAGAAAACTGTTACCCATTTATTGTACAATAATGTTTACATACTACTTAAAGACGAGGTTACTCATTATGGATTTCATAAGAAGCGAGCGAGCTATAGAGAGAGCTATGCATTGCGTTTCTATACGCAACCGAATCAGAAATGAGGAGATCCATAGAACAACCAAAGTTGCTGACATAGCTCAAGGGATATGCAAGCTTAAGTGGTAGTGGGTGGGGCATATAACTCGTAGAACTGATGGCCGTAGGAGCAGAAAAGTTCTCGAGTGGAGACCCCGTATCGGGAAACGCAATGTGGGACGACCTCCAACGAGATGGATGGACGACCTGGTGCAGGTCGCTGGGAGTCGTTGGATGCAGGCGGCACATAACCGGTCCATGTGGAAGGCTAAGGGGTATACCTATGTTCAGCAGTGGACGTCTTTTGACTGATATGATGATGACTATTTAAAGTTATTGTTGTTAAAGTATCAACACAATATGAACATGCTATACTAAGTTGTACTTCTGTGGCCGTACCTCCGTGTTTAGAAAGGGTGACTAATAAATATTTACAAGGGGGTAAGCACACACCAATTCGAACTTTCCCATTAATATGTATGGAACATGGCAACAATATTGACGCCATTATGGAAGGAAGAGCCTATGCTGAAATATATTTAGATAGGCTTACGTTTACCTGTTCAGATGTAATTAACGATCGAATAATTGTTAGGTATTTTAACGATTTGTTTGTATTAATTTAACTGCTTCGTTAGCCTAGTGGTTTTAAGCAGACTGCAATGCTAGAGGTTCTGAGTTAGATACCATACCTGCGAAGTGGGGTTAGTACATATATTAAGCAGAGAGTTAGACCTTAGAGTTTTCTTTGGAGTATTTCAATACTGCCTCTTTAGTCTGATGGTTCCAAGCGCGATTACTACGCTAGAGGTCCTGGGTTCGATCCCCAAAGTGTTATTGGGTTTTTCTATGAAATTCTCAATAGCAGCTCGGAGTCTGGATTTGTCCGGATAATGGCAATATGCTTGCCCCCTATTACATGAGACCTAAACATACCGGCAAACTGTAGGTGTACATTAGTATGCCTCTGCCTAGCCCTTCGGGGAATACATGATCGTGATTATATGTATTATAACGAGAATGAATGTCAGCTGCAGTGTCGGGACAAATCGCCCTTGAAGGACATATACCGATCTTATTGGCGAGATCCTTCAAGGTCAAGTGTGTAGTACCCGCAATCGGCGCGTGTGTATGACAAGATATATGAATGTGGAAGAAGTTAAAGAACTATGAAAGAATCGTAGCAAGTGGCGGTTTGTAAATTCTGCCTACCCGTGTGGGAGGAAGGCGTATAGTATATGTATGTACTAGCAAATAATGTTAATGCTAAATGCTTGAAAAATATTGCAGAATTTATTCCGTTCTGAATTTCTTATCCAATAAAATTTTGCACTAATTAGGCACATTGCAGCTTTGTCCCCTTCTTAATCCAACTTAATTCAGTTCTGTTTGACAAATTTTAAGGGCCAATTAAGAAAGAAATCCTGTAGCCATGTATTTCGTATTTTTTCTCATTGATTTGGGAAAATCCAGAGATTAACGGAATTTATTGACTTGTAGGTAACAGAATGAATTCCTAACGTAATGCGGTAAATTATGAATAAAGTAGTTTCTGCCTGCGACTTGGTCAGCGTGGACTTTAAAATTGGATCCGATCTGGATAAATAGCCTACGTGTTATTCCAGACTATACTCTATCTCTGTACCAAATTTCATTTAGATTCCTTCAGCCGTTCTGACGAGATTGAGTAACAAACATCCATTATATCCTCACAAACATTCACGTTTATAATAAGTATAACTAGCATCTGTCCGCGACTTCGTCTGCGTGGACTTCAGAATTGGGTCCGACCTGGATAAAAAGTAGCCTATGTGTTATTCCAGGCTACATTATATCTCTGTGGCAAATTTTATCCAGATCTGTTGTGTCGTGGATGGAACCCACGTGTGTTTATAATATTTTAGAAAATAATTTAGTTAAACTTAGGTACCGTAAAGTAAATTAAAGTTAGGTAATGGGTAAAATAATGCAAGAGTCTGTTGAATAAGAAGACCAAGCTGATGTCAGTATTATTTTTTTAAATTTAATTAATTAAGTGTGATTGCAAAGCCGATGGCAGTGAAAAAATTTAGCAAAAACGATCCGTTCAGCCATTCTGGCGTGAAAGAGTAACAATCATCCATAGATTCTCATCTTCAAGACAAACTTCCACATTTATAATATTAGAAGGATATTCTACGGCGTGAACCTGACTGACAAGATTTGAATAATGGATTGGTTTTCCTTTAGTAATATTATGAAATGTCCAACTTTTACGTGGGAGAACCATGTTTCTGCAGGAATGGGCCGGCTCGGCCGGATTAATTAAAGCTAATTAAAGCTCATCGGCAACGACTCCCTTGTCCGAGCTAATCTCCAAAGTCTTGAACATCGCCGCAAAGTTGCTAGCTTATCGGTTGTTTATCGGATACATTTCGGAGAGTGTGCATCAGATCTCCACGATCTTATCCCCCGTAGCCCTTTCCACTATCGGACGACCAGAAGCACGAAAAAGCGTCATCGATTCACGGTGGACATTCCAAAAACCCGAACGAAACGCTTTAAGTCCACTTTTATAATGCGTACTGCTGAAATATGGAATGCGCTTCCCGAGTGGGTCTTCCCTGATGGATATAATCTGGGTGTCTTTAAATCACGAGTGTATCGGTTTCTTCTAGGCAAGCGCGCTCCATCGTAGATCGCAGTATCGCTTAACATCAGGCAAACTGGCGATCAAGCGTAAGCCTATCACGAATAAAAAAATAAAATAATAATAATAATAATACCACGGCCTCACAGAAAACCGGCGTCAAACAATGCTTACGTTGTGTTTCGCCGAGTGAGTGAGGTTACCGGAAGCCTAACCCCCTTTTAAAAGGCCGGCCACGCACTTGTAACTCCTCTGGTGTTGCAGGTGTCCATAGGCGGCGGTAATCGCTTACCATCAGGCGACCCGTCTGCTCGTTTACCCAAACGATCAAGCGTAAGCCTATCACGAATAAAAAAATAAAATAATAATAATAATAATACCACGGCCTCACAGAAAACCGGCGTCAAACAATGCTTACGTTGTGTTTCGCCGAGTGAGTGAGGTTACCGGAAGCCTAACCCCCTTTTAAAAGGCCGGCCACGCACTTGTAACTCCTCTGGTGTTGCAGGTGTCCATAGGTGGCGGTAATCGCTTACCATCAGGCGACCCGTCTGCTCGTTTGGGTAAACGAGCAGACGGGTTTTTTCCAAACCAAAGAGGTCTACCATACTGGTTTCTGACACTTACGCGAATATTAGACATTGAAATAAAACTATTTTTTACGATCGATAATCTTATTTATCTAGTGAACGCAGCACTCTCTAAAGGTATCTATATTTTTAACAGAAAAAGATAGGCGAAGACTAATAAGCAAAATTCTCAATAACTCAATGTCGAAGTTGTGTCCCACCTTGTTATGAACTCCGAACTCTGCTCACTTATTCGTAACTCGTAAGTAGTGCCAAGTAGTGAGTTTGTATCAAAGTAACAAGTAATGGCGTCGTGTCATGGAAGTTAGGTTCAATCGGTTTTTTATGTGTGGGTGTGTCTTATATTATATCACACAGACACTTGCATGTTACAGTCAAAATTTGAAACCAACCGGTAAAAAATCTACTTTGTTACTTTTTTATTTTGACTAAAACCAAAAAGTTTTAGATAACATTTTAGTATTTAGTACGCATATCATCACGCCTGTATCCCGAAGGGTTAGGCAGAAGTGTACTAATGTTCATTCACAGTTCGTCGATACATTTAGATCCCAGGTGATAGGAGGCGATGCTATTGCATTAACCAGGCACAAATCCAAACTCCGCCAGATACTGGGAATCTCATAGAGAAACCCAATAACACTTTACTTGAATTAGGAATCGCAGTCAGCACTTCTGGTCTAGCAGTGGCACTTACGATCACCAGACTATTGAATCATAACTATGTTTTAGATACACTCCTGTCAAAAAATATAAGAAAAGTAGAAAATTCTGCTTTTTTTGAGGCACTGTTCTAACCTAACCTGGTTAGAACAGTGCCTCAAAGCGCCAAAACTGATTTAGATTAACACCATTTCACAGTCAAAATTATTCTTTACTGGATAACAAATTTCACTGTAACTTACACTAACAACACAGACACACATTCATGGACACTCAGATACAGTCCCTTGAATTTAAGATGACGGTCACGCGCTATTTTTGTTTCATTCTTTGCAGATTTTATATTATATATATTTTGACGACACGATTGGCGTAGCGGTTGAGCGATCGGCTTCGCTTCGGATGTGAGAATTTGTGTTTGTAAACGCACCCACGATACAGGAGAAAATCCTAGTGTGGGGCAACGTTTTCTTTAAAAAAAAAAGATTTATAGAATAATAAGTTGTGCTTTGCGTTACTTCTATGGATGAGTCACCATTTTAATCATTTTTAACTTAATATTATAGTCTGGAGGCTTTGGGAACTTCATTAGACCTACACGAATGTCCTGCTGATCTGGTATGGTCGTGCGACAGGTCGTTGGGCTCCCTAAATTATGGTTGAGCTACACGATGACTGATGCATGCGTGCCGTCAGTTGGGACTGGTCTACTCAAAGCTGCTATGGTTCTTTCCTCAAAAGGCCATTTCAGACATTACCCTACATCGTACCACTCACTTATAAGTGTTCTTCCATGTCTGGACTTTAAAAGAGACCATGATTCTCTGAGTTTGTTTCGGTGTTTCTTCTCAGAGGTCGTCAGTTAGGAAATGCCGAGTATCGAACTACTCCAAAACAAACTCTTTGGGGTCTAACTCTCTGCTTAATGTATGTACCATCCACACTTCGCAGGTATCTTTCTGCACCAACATCGTACCTTGGCTGAGTATAGACGCCAGATCTCCCACAAATTAAAAAAAATATTGACAACCAAATGAAACATACATAACATAATCAACCCATTATACTGTCCCACTGCTGGGCACGGGTCTCTTCTCAGAATGAGAGAAGACCCGGAGGAACTAAATAAAAAGATAATATTTTTATATTTATAATTCTTCTGTACGTGTTTGTCCCCTAACTCCTCCTAAACGGCTAGACCGATTTGGATGAAATTTTGTGTGTATATTTAAGTCGCTCTCTGGATAGTTTAAAAATATAATTAGATTCTATAGATGGCATTGGAAAAGGGTTTTAGGTATTTTTATTTCAGTGTATATAGTAGTGTGTATTTTCTAGTTATATTATTTTATGGAAAACAAGAATGTGATTTGTGGAGATGAAATAAACATAATATATTATTCTTATTATCATGTTTAGATCCCAAGTAATAAGGGGCCCTATTGTCATCGGGATACCTACATATACAAATTCCGAGTAAGCGAAAGAATGGTATAAAATGTCAACAAATTACGATGAAAGTCGATAAAAAGTCTTAACATTAAGATAGGATTATGACAAATGCTTTGTCCATCGATAAAAAATATACAATAAGACGTACTATCGTTTTACTTACTAGGTGCGGTTTGAAAACCGCATTAATAAACAGATTTCATCCATTTTCACTCAGACTCAAGTCTGAATGGAAATGTCTAGATAGCATTAAGTCATACACACATTATATCTAGAATTTATGGCTCGGTTTGTTGAAATATGGACGTTATAAATATTCTGAGCTTTGGTTAGTATTCAGCGGGGAAGATTTGAATAGTATCTATATTTGATTATGATATTATAAAACATAGCTGTTTCCAGCGGTTTCACTCGCGTCCTAAAGTGACTTTATGTTTAACTCGATTAACAATATAACATTACATAGTGATAATGTAGCATGCTATTAGTGAAAGAATGTTTAAAATCGGCCCGGTGGTTTTTGAGTTTATCCATTACAAACAATTTTACAAACAAAGAAATCATTCTTTCCTCTTTATAATATTAGTGTAAATATCACGAGTTTAGGTTACGGTTAGGCAGAGATGTACACGCATATTTTATTGGTATATTTTAGGTCCAATATATTAGAGGGCGATTCTTTTGCCAATAAACGGACACAAATTCAAACTCAAAGATGATATTGAGAATTTCATATGAAAAAAATCCTCTGACAAGGCTCGAACTAGAAATCGAACCCAGAACCTCTAGCGAGGCAGTCAAGCTTATGACCACTAGATAAATAAGGTAGGTAGTTCTAATCTTGAAATAAAACTATTTTTTACGGATTTTATCGCGTTGTATTAATATTATTTAGTTCCCGACGTTTCGGATCCTTAACAGCTTTAAGGATCCTTAAAGGATCCGAAATTCTTAGTCGTAAATTCGTAGTTCTAATAGATTACACATGTCTTCTGATATAGAAAATAGAATTTCTTATTCAATTAATTTTTAATATTGCTTGCCTGGCTTAACTCACAAGGACCTATCAACGAAGGAAATATGAAGGTTAATTAACTTTCTGTAATTAATTTGGCTAATAAATTCCTACTGATCATAGCTGTGTTAACGTGGTTGGGATAATACCTGATCATCTTTAATAATTAATTATAATATTATTTTTTATTGGTGCTCATATCTAAGCTGATAAATGGAACTGGAACGGTATGCTGCTCTTGCCGTAATCTGCGAATAATTAGCTAATTCTTCATATAATTTATTCCGTTGTTAGTAAATTAGTACCTAACATAGAAGCCCGGAAAATAAGCCTTGATTGATGAGAGAGATATGACGTCATACGTTATGACGCGTCAGACGCAGCCGTGTAAGTGGATATTACACCAGTCATCAATTTAGCGTGATAACGCCGGGGTCTTGTAGACCTCGGCTATTAAGCAGTAAGTTTTTTGGGACTTGTGTTAAAGGAAATAAAGGCTTAGTGCTATGGTAATAAAGATAGAATTAAAATGTTATAAAGATTATAGTGTCTGCTTCATTATGTCTATTGGTCGCAAATGCGGATACTAAGTGTGACATTCCAGATACAAGTGGTGTTATTAAATGTTACTACGATATTCTCAGTAGCAACTCTAAGTTTTACTTTGTACCCAGTTAATTACAAAAGCACAATGTAACTAAAACATATCGGCAAAATGTGGAATTTATATTTGTATATTAATAAACAGATGATAATAATATTCTGCCATCCCTATGGATGTTTAATCGAGGCTCAAGGCAGATGCCATTTTCTTCCGGCAATAGAAGCTATCGGTCCACCTAAAACCATATCCATAATACCATTTTTAATTTCCATATTTTACAAAAGTCCTATACCCGGAATACTTCCTGGCTGTACTCCCATAGTGCAGTTGTGGAGTGTTCCGGGTGTATGCCCCATCCCATATTAGATCAAAATTCTCCAATGAGCCTCTGCACGTTGGACCTGTGTCCCTCCACGAGCCTTCCAAAGGACCGGATGTCTTCCTCACGGAAGACATGCCGTGATATCCAAAAAGATGATATCCAAATAATAATAATATAATAATAATATTTTTTACGTGGGAAAGCCATGCTTTGGCACGAATGGGTCGGCACGACCGGAGTATTACCACAGCTTCACAGAAAACCGGCGTGAAACAACGCTTACGTTGTGTTTCGCCGAGTGAGTGAGGTTACCGGAGGCCCAATCCCCTTTTAAAAGGCGGGCAACGCACTCTGGTGTTGCGGGTGTCCATGGGCGGCGGTAATCGCTTACCATCAGGCGATCTTTCAGATATAATAAAAAAGTCCAATAATCAAAAGGTGTTACTATAAAGAAATTAACGCGGTCTTTTTAATCCTCAAAGTAACCAAAAGATTTGAGCAAAAGTAATTAACGTAGATTTCTGTTTTTGTCCTTATACTAGATCTTTAAATCAGACAATATAAAACAAGCGAGACTCTTGCCAATTCCTAGACGTTCATCTGTTGATCTTTACGTGACGTAATAAAGATAGGTATTCAGAATATATCTGAAATATTGCAACAATACACTAGACACGAATCTAAAAAATCCAATACCAAGTATTCCGCCAAGACTCCCCACTTCTTTTATATCTAACAAAAGTGATTGCTGCCATTCTCTCAGAGCTCAAAATACTTGTCACAAAGGAATATGGAGCGAATTTTTTCCAATATATATGTATTCTCTCACTATGATTGTTCTTCGCAATATGGATGCGGTAAATTGGAACACAGGGCTGCTAGTAACACCTGGTGCGATATAAATGGGAACTCCTTAACCAGTGCAAATATAAAATAAGATACAACCCTAATTTAGGGTTGTGTTGATTAAATGGTGCGTGATTTGATGAGGTACTTTAAAGCTGGTCATATGTCTAATGCAGTATATAAATAGGTATTCATACATACATAAAAGGATTAACTTTTTAAAGGATTTCGCCAATAAGATTGGGGTAGGTCCTTCTAAAGCGACCTCTTCTGATTCTTTCAACTAAACTAAACTAACTTTGTTGCGTAACAACAGCTTTAGGTGAAATGAGTCTAAAAGTCGATCTTACGACGAGTTTTGACTATATACAGTGTGTCCCAAAAATAGCATGCCACAGCGACACTGGAAAAAGGCTAGGGCTAAGTCTATTGCACAAAAAAAATGGCTGAAGAAAAGTCTCATTTGATTTCGAGATATTAGAATATTTAATTTTTTTTGAAAATTACCCGATTTTTCGTTTTGTGTAACAAAATTTACACAAATACCTACTTAACATTTTTTTTTTTAAACTGAACTTATTACTAATAATATCACTTGATTGAGTAAAAGACCGAACTGCCATTTTTTTGTACTTTACACCAATGACCGACCAATGATTAGTTTACTTTACTCAAACAACTATTAGTAATGAGTTCAGATTTAAAAAAATAAACGTCTAGCTAAACGTCTAAACTAGCCATAAATAAATATCACAATAAATGTTGTTTTTTTATGTTCATTTGCACCATTCTAAAAGAAAGAAAGAAAGAATATTCATTCTAAACATAACTTTCGATTCGATTCCATCGCCCTTGTATACTCCGAAGGACGTAATTATGTACCCCCGTAGTTCGTCGGTATGTTAAGTTCTCAGGTAATAAGTGGCAAACCTAAGCCCAAATCCTAAACTCCAAGCTGCTACTAAGGATTGCAAGAAAAATCCAATAAAACTTTGCTCAACCTAGGAATCGAACTCAGGGCGTAGTCGGCTTAAGACGACGACGAGGCAGTTCAATCTAACATAAAAATAAGTATCAATGGTACTAAGCCCCAAAATAATCAAGTACCAAGTCTCCGCTAGCACCAAAAAGTATCGAAAGAACCCGGTACAAAGCAATACGACCAACAATTCCGTTTCAATCTTGGCGAATGGTTGTCTCCGAAGGATCTCGGTCGCGCCGTGCCCCTCGTGCCAGGTGGCCACTTACCGCCATCTTTATGAGATGACGCACGTTACATTTTATTGCGATCGTGTGCGTTTCCTTTCGCTATTTTTCTGTACCATTAGGTTTTCGTACATTGCTACAACAATCTAGAATATGACTATTTTATATCAAAGTTAGCCATAGGCGTGGTTTCACTCAAATCACATCACAAGGATTTTTCAAAACAAAAAGTAGCCTATATCCTTCTCCAAGGTCTAATATGGACCGATTATTATAAATAATGACCAGGAGCGTCGGTCAAATTGATCAAGGTTTGAGATAGCTTGACTTTATACCTCCTCAAATTATCAACAATTATCATAGCACTGCAAAGTACAGATGAAATTCTACTTCTTATCTACTGAAGCGATGTCCATTAACTCAGTGTAGATACTAGCCAAAGTTAACGTAAAAACAAAAGCTAATCCCTTCAGTCCCCATTTTGAAAGTATCCAAAGAGAAGCAGTAAACATTTTTATGGGTATGTGAGCAGGGGTTGGTCGTAAAGGGGCGTTGGGCTAATGAGCTAACTGCCTCTAATGACCGGACTGACTCAGGCAATTTAATTTAAATGAGGATACCGGAGCTTCCATATGGTATAATTATTATATGTTACCGGGTCAAATAATGTAACTAATACTTGAAATATAACTACTTTTTACGGATTTTATCGCATTATATTGATAATTATTTAATTCCCGACGTTTCGGATCCATTACAGCATCCATGGTCACGGGTAGACTAAGTTGTTGGACGTCTTAATGTTACAATTACTAACAACCACCTTACATTTTTGTTAATTATTGACGATCCAATTCACGCCAAATGAGCTCACCGTACCCTTCGGTCTTGCAGTTTTGGGCTTGGATTTAATGGAATCTATAATGGGGTTCCAAGCAGATGACAGGACCCAACCGTCTTCTCGATTGAAATTTAATTTGGATGTTTTTTTATGTCTATAGCCTTGCGAATTATTCTGGGCTAGAAATTGCTTTTCTTTTGCGAGGACTTATGGTTTATCAAATCTGATGTAGTGCTTGGTGTTCACAAACTGTTGTCTTCTTAGGACGGCGTGTAAATGATCGGAAACGTCGGGAATTAAATAATATTCATATTATAAGGCGATAAAATCCGGAAATAATAGTTTTAATTCAATACCTACTTCATATTTTAGTGTTTATAAACACTAGGTTTCTGACCAGCGATATTTTTTATTCTTAGAACCTGCATGTCTGAGAGATTTTCTCAACGCGAACGGCGTGTAAAGTCTGCCAACCCGCTTTGACTTCACACGCCGATATAGTCCACCAAGCTTCGTGGACTATAGCCTAATCACTCTCAATCTGAGAAGAAACTCGTGCCCAGTAGTGACGAGATAATTACGAGGTACTAGCGTCATTTTTTTTCGACGAAGTATAATCTATATTTTGTTTCATGATGTTGAAATACATACTAAATACATAGTATAAATTATAGAAAATCTTGCCCTGATGCGTGAACACAAAATTCCCATGGAGTGGCACTGATGTTAAGATATTTTCAAAGACGCTATCTAACGGGTTCACTCTAATCTTAATAGGCACTTAAAGTTAAGTAGTACTTCCCTCAACAACCCTCATAAGAGGAGGGAGCGGTATGTTGCGGCCTATATATTATCATGTTTGTATGATAATTTCTGCCTTATTTGTCTAGAGCAGAGTCGTGACAGTAGAAGTGTATGACTATTGAACTGCAAAGTCAAAGAAATTCTTAAGTTAGATATTTCTTTATTTCTCACTAGCGACCCGATCGTGGTTTCACCCGCGCCACTTCGTTCCTAAGAGGCTTAGCGTGATGTTATATGTTATATACTTTCCTCGATAAATGGACTGTCCAACACAAAAATAATTTTCAAAATCGGTTTAGTAGATCCAGAGATTACTCCCTATAACCTCCACACAAACTTTACCTCTATAAAATATTAGGATTACAATCGCTAACATGAGAAACGAACAAACACAACATAAACAAGAACAGACTGCCTCATTATTCTAGTAGTCCCAAGCACGAATGCTACGCTAGAGATCCTGGGTTCCATCCTCAGGTTGAACAGTGTTATTCGGTTTTTCTATTAAATTCTCAGTAGCAGATTGGAGTCTGGATTTGTCAGTCATGATGACAGCATGACGAAACTTGAAGTCTGCAGTAGTCCGCATTGTGGCCTAACCCCTCTTACTTACTGAGAGATGAGATGAAAGACCAGCGCCCAGCAGTAGACAATAAAATTATAGTGGTGATGATCTAGTGGTCACAGGCCTGGGTTCTATTCCCAGGTGGAACAGTATTATTGGATTTCTCTAAGAAACGAACCTTAGCATAGAATTTTTCTTTAATTCTATATAACTTTTTCTAAATAACTGATACTGATACATCACTTAAGAAATCATCAAGCCATCTCGGCGAAATGATATTACAGAAACATACACAAAAATACCCATAAAACAGACACATACATACTATCAGACCTTGACTTAAGAAAAAATCCTTTTTACGCTTATAAAAATGAAAATAGCTTAATCTAACTGCCGCCATTATTCTCCTTTTATCAATCCGATTCGCATCAACACTTCGGGAATCACATCGGAAACAATTTCGCGATACTTTACTTTGTGTTCAAACTGTTTTCGTAGAAAATTAAACAAAAACAGCGATCGGCTTTACAATATCGTTTTGAGTCAAACTTTTGATCTTCGCGCTTGCCATTCGGATTTATTTAAGGTGTTAGGTTTATTCACTTGCTGGTGAATTTTAAAATTATTCAAAACTTTTTCAGTTTGAGGGCTTCCGTATATCCTAACCTATGTATTTGTTTTTTAATATCTCTGATGTATGATTTTCTTATACTCGTATCTAGTATTTCTGTTTAGATATTTTACTGTTAACACACAGACTACAGCTGATGTCGTCTGAAAAAAATCAGTAATTTTATAATCTTGTTTCGAGATATTATTTGGGAAAATTAATCATAACTATTTTTTTTTATGGAATAGGGGGCAAACGAGCAGACGGATCGCCTGATGGTAAGCGATTACCGCCGCCCATGGGGACCCGCAACACCAGAGGAGTCACAAGTGCGTTGCCGGCCTTTAAATTATTATTATGAAACAACAAAAAAAATATATGTATGTCTATTTCTTCTATGAGCACCCTCTATTTTCGATATTACTTTCTCGGATTGAATAAAAATATTAATTAAAATTCCAAACGTTTGAACGACCCACCTCAAATGTAACTTTTAAGCCCTCGCCAGATTGTTGTTGTAAATTTGTGGCTCACGATGCTCGCCCACTGAACCTTATAATCCATACGTAATCCCCGCGCAGTTCCTATTCATGGTCCATCGAAGTTGGTAATGCTGGGGATTTTTGGATTGGAAAGCGGTAAGCAGCGTTTTTATAAAATATTACTCACGTTACTTAAATATACGAGTATGTGGAATTTTTCTATTGTTTTATGGATTAAGTCAGCAAACGAGCTTACGAGCCACCTGGTGGTAAGTAATCAACGTCGCTAATGGACACCTGCAACACCAGCGGAGATGCTGATGCGTTGCCGATCTTTAAGAGCCCCTACGGACTGCAGCCAGTCAGTAGCAATGGAAGGGAACTGGCTCTTACGTGCAAAAGTCGAAACACACACCAAGGTACTTTATGACAGACTCTGACGTAAGGGTGGTCGCCAACCAGTCAGGCCCCAAAAGGTCCTACTACCGAGCAAATCAGATATTCATCAGACACGCCTCTTACGGGATGCCTATCTGAAAGGCAGAGAGGAACAGTATTCTAAACCGTTCCTCCCACACAGGTACAGGTGTGATGGTATGTTATAATTAACTCAGTTTGTGTCCCGCGACACAGGATTTATTTCTGCAACAGTTGTTTTTTTAACAACAAAATTCCAAACCCGGAATGTCTACCTGAAGGTAATTCAAATATTTTTTCTTTCAAGGAAACGTATTCTTAATTCAAGCCGCTGTCTATTAATTGGTTGATGGTCATAAATGAAGGGCTAATATGCATATTTATACATACACTCACGCCTTTCTCCCACAGGGGTAGGCAGAAACTACAGCGGTCTGTAGTTGCTACGACAGCAAACGACAAACGAGCTTACGACGAAAAGCAATTGATTCATGACTGCGAATATTAGCATTTTCCCTTTGATTAAGCAAATTGCTAAATCGGTATTAACTGACTACTGTTATATGCATCACACATGAATATGTGTGTTACGTGTTTCCATTCACACGAGCCAAATACAAAACATATATCCGTCATAATTTTGTATATTAATATATTTTATGGGGGTTTCATGAAAATAGTCAATAGTCTTTTTGTGTTTCAAGGGTATTAGTAAGTACCTGTATGAATATGTAGGTAATTTTAATTTTTGAAAAAAGAAACCTGTTATTTACAGGTAGCGTGATGTTTGCAAAAAACGTTATGTTTAAATAACTTATTTTGTCTTATAAAATTATATAATAATATGTTTTTCTATATTTTGATCTTTTCTAAACACTACTACAAGTTAATGTTTCTAGATGGTTTTCATGAATGACGTCCACTGAAAAAAAAATATGGTAACAAACTCAAAGAATCATGGTCTCTTAAAAACTAGATATAGTATTTTTAGAATTAAATAATATGTTGGTGTCACAATGTAGCAGAATGCTTTGAGGTGATCTATTCTAATAGACATAAAGCACAAATCGCATTGTGTAGGTCAACCATCTTAAAGGGAGATCAACGACCCGCACCACTTCACTACCAATAAGTATAATTATGTATAGGCTATATAATATATTTTCGTAGACCATTGGAAGTACTCAATTCTGCTATACGGTTTAGAAAGTGTGACTGTAAACTGTAACTGTGTTCTTTTTGTTAAAAAAATCACAGTTACAGTTATAAAAAATGTTTGTCAGTATTTATACAGCATACATTTTTTTCAGTCAATAATTTGACTGTCAGTGTACGAACTGGCAAAAAAAATATTATCAAATCCAGAGGTGTGCTAACTTACAACCATGCTTCTCTATATTGTATCTTGAATCATTAATTTATTTTGCAGTAAGTATAAAATGATTCCGCGTTTCTGGGAAAAGCCGATGATTAACGGTCTCCAATAGAGTTAAAATCTGTGTTGTCAAGCTTTCCTGAGAATTAATTAATCTGGAGGGGAGAACCGTGAATTTATGAGAATAAACATTTTGGTTTTCATTACGCTTATCCCCAAAGGATACACCTATGCCCACAGTTCACTGTTTTAAATCCGACATTATATGGAGCAAGCTACCGGCCATAATTCCAAAAATACTTTAAACACTGAAAAATCTATAACATTTACTCGGCCTGGGAATTGGGCCCGCGGCCTCACAGTCAGCAGCCGCGCTTGTGTTCACTATAGTAATGAGGTAGTCACTTTTTTAATATAAGTGAGTGTCCTTAAGTATCTATGGAGTTCTTCTCCATAAGACCCACTATTTGGAACTGTGCACTTAGTTTTGACGATTCAAAAGTACCTGTAATATTGGTCTAATTAAAATATTATATAACATTTGACTTTGACTTTGACTCGACTTGATTCCGATACCGTTAGATAATCCGTACCATTTCTACTATTACATATTCTACTACTATTTCACTGGAAATAATCGACCGAAACATAGTTCCAAACTTGGTAAAGTTATCAAAAAATGCATTTGCTTACATTTATTTCCAGTGAAGTATTTTAAACAAAATGATAGAGTAAAAACCTAGATTAACGGTATTGAAATCCGAATAATAACACAAATTGATTAAATTGTGTTTGAATTACGATTTATTTTGGTATTACGTTTGTGTGGGAAATTCAGTCCGCCGGACTCTTAAGCTAAAGAAACAATGCAAAAACTTAATGCCGATTTGCTTTTGACAACCACTAACGATTGGCATAGATGTTCAAATGACAACCGGAACCCATAATCAAACAAACTCTCAGACACACGGAGGTGTCTTGCTAAAGATGATCACCCATCCCTATGAATTTATTAATATACTCTTTATTGTACACCAAAAACATTTATACAGACATCGTTCACTGACCGCAGCGTTGTTAATACGATTCACGAGCTCTCTCCAGCCTGGTCTGGTTTACTAAACTCAGGATGCAAGTTCAAAGCCAGCCCGCGGTATAATTCTCTTCTCTTTTTTACAAAATATAGATTTTTACAAATTTCTTTTTTTATTGTTTTAGGTCAGTTCGTAGCTTCTTTTCCTGAAAGTGCAACCAAGAAGGTAGGCAGATTCACCTACATTTCATTTTCACAGAGATTCACAGACACCTAAATTTACGAAAATTAAGAATTTGGTAATTATTGTGTCACTTTTGTTATTTTGAACGGATATTAGAGGAACAAATAAATGGTAGATAATATTTTTTTAAATTAATAATGGACTTACACTTAACTTCATTCTTGCCTCCAGGGCAGAAGTGAAGTTGACAGCGGAGCGAACCCACCCAGAAGATGCCCGTTCACCCTACTTTTGATAAGATTCGGGTTGTACATAATCGGAAATATAGACGCAGGCCGGGAGTTCTACTCCTTGGCTGTGCGCATTATAAAAGATCATTTATAGCGCTGTTTGCGAATAGAAATATCAACCAATTATCCGCATATTAGATAATAATTATGCATCTACATAAAATTTGTCTATGCTCTCTCGTTGAGCAAGTATTTATTAGACGTTAGAGAGTTTAAACATAGATACTTAAGTAAATATACTCATGTATTTGGATTATTCAATTTGATCTCGTATTTTTTTATGGGGATAAATATAATGACCACCAAATTTAGTAAATTGATCACCAAAATGCTTACCAAAATGGATAAATGGTCACCAAAAATTAGGTTTAGGTTAGGTTAGAACTTATTTTGGTGATCATTTACTATTTATAAAGTGTTTTTTTTTGCCGTAACATTTTACTAGATCTAGTAATTAGTTAAACATAAGCCTTTTTTGATTTCGTGGGAATTTCTGAAACCCCTTTCGTAGCTGATCAGACTCATCAGTGTAGAACCTATAACCCAACATTTAATTTATTTAGTGATCAATAACCCAGTGATATTTTACTTAACATACCATCACGTCTGTATTTTCCGAAGGGTTAAGAAGAGGCGTACTTAATGTACGCCCACAGTTCGCCGGTATGTTTAGGTCCCATGTATTGGGCGAGTCTATTGCCAGGCTCTGAGCTGCTAATGAGAATTTCATAGAAAAACCTAATAACACTTTTCTCGACCTGGGAATCGAACCCAGGAACTCTAGCGTAACAGTCGCGCTTAGGACAACTAGACTAATGAGCCAGCTTGATACATTTATATACTTTGACTTGGAAACGGAAGCCGTAAGAGTTCGTATACCATCCTAACATTTAGAAAATGATTTATATCTGATTTTCAAGCCAAAACTGTGCCAGTTCAATACTAAATTTAATTTACATCTGAGGAAACACTTGGGTCCTTCCACAAACTGTCGTACCGTACATATTTATTCAAATAAGGACGAAGTACCCTCCAAAAGACGTTTACTCAATAAATAAGCTCTGCCGGTAATCCTTAGAGGAATTCCACTTAAAATCTTGAGGTTATCTTGAAATATCCATCTGTGAATACCTTTAAACGTTTCAGATGAAAATGGTTTTAAGATCCCTATTTTTGATAAACGATGAATCGGATGAATGACTTCAGTAATAGAGTTTATTTTACAATTATTATAATTCAATGATTATAATTGAAAGTCTACAAAATGCCTTAGAAGCTCGAAATCATAGATATGATAATATAAATAAGGATTTTACGAGGGAGAGCCATGCTTCGGCACGAATGGGCCAGCTCGACCAGAGTGATACCACGGCCTCACAGATACGGCGTTAAACAACGCTTACGTTGTGTTTCACCGAATGAGTGAGGTGGCCGGAGGCCCAATCCCTTTTTAAAAGGTCGGCAATGCACTAGTGACTCCTCTGGTGTTGCGGGTGTCCATGGGCGGCGGTAATCGCTCACCATAAGGCGATCCGTCGGCTCGTTTGCTCTCCTATCCCATAAAAAAAATACCAAAACTGATTAGTATGCTACTAAAACAAATATATTGTATTGAAATAAAACTACTTTTTACGGATTTTATCGCGTTGTATTGATATTATTTGATTCCCGACGTTTCGGATCCTTTACAGCATTCATGGTCACGGGTAGACTAAGTTTTTGGACGTCTTAATGTTACAATTACTAACAGCTACCTTACATTTTTGTTAAATATATTGTAATTAGTTTTAAATGTAAATAATATATATCTAATTGGAAGGTCCTTAGATACGCCATTTAATATGAGCCTAAATATCAAATCTAGATAGGTAATAATATCGCTGATTACAATTCATTTACTTTAGATTTCAGCTAATCGATTGGGGTAATTATAATTTTTAGGTCCGGCGTAGCTTGAATTGCCCACAAAAACGTAATACCGTAATATATCGTAATCCAGACAATATTTTATCAAATTATGTTATTATTCGTATTTGGATACCGTTAATCTAGGTTCCTACGAGGTTCGAGAACGTTCGAAATATAGTGGCCGCTATTTAATTTGATTTAATTTTCTGCTCCGATAATAATGTTTTCATTTAAATTTTATTTCCCCTATTTGGACTATTGAATTACATACAATAATTTTATAGTCATTTTTACATATATTTATTTTACCGCTTTGAGTTTATGTTCTATAAGTACATAGTACTTACACATCATTCTCTTGAAATCGCAATATTTATTTATTCTTGTTTAAAACTTAAAAACTGTATGAACTATAATAACTATAATAAGTAGGTAATAATATCCTACCTACCTATCTCAGTTTCGAGCGTGTGGCACTCGTGGGTCGCAGCTGAAAACCAGCGTTAGGTATCAGTACCTCTATTGATACTTAACAAAGTGCTGAGCTGATGGCCCTTTTGGCACTAATGTATTTATTTAAAGATTTCTGGCAGATATAACGATCCAACAACAAATTGTACAAGCTCGAAGTTAAACCAAAGACTTGAAGTTATTGTTATTTTTTTTTATTGTAAGCTTTGTTATGATAAGTGTCAATAAATACATCTTTCTTTCTTTCTTTCATATCAATAGATTTAAAAGAAAGAAAAAAAATATATTTATTTTCGCCAAAAAACAACGCACTATAATTGATTTAGCCAAAAGCCAAATTATTAAAACAAAAAAAAAATTGGCATCTGTCTGCATCTGTAATCTATTATTTACAACATACGGTAAACATAAAACACCTCTCTGTTTGCGTCATGGGTTAAATAAAAACTGTGGGCTAAAGAAATTTCAAGACACAAGTACCCAATGGTAAGTCAATGACCCGTGAGCTCTAACTAATGAGAATAAGTATCTCAGTCTTTGAAGGCTTATTCGTTAATTACTGTCATGACCCACCTACGCGTCTCATTTATTTTGCCCATGCCCACGCCCAAAAAGTTTGTAAAGTGTAATCAACTTTCTACCTTGTAGCATTTATTGCTAGTGACGCGTTAGAAGCCAGGCAACTTAATGTGATTTTGACCTCCACTATATTTAGAATATGTACACATTGAGAAAAAGTCTTGTGGATTGGTTGAAAGTCATATAGGTACCTACTCGTAATGCCATTAAATCCGTATTTCCAAACCACTCTGATGCTGCAATGTTCGTGCATCATAATGTGATTTTGTGAAAGTCTTTCAGCAAAATCTTAATCAATAAATTAATGTACAATGTTTGAGCTTAAGATAACAGCTTGTAAAAATGTCCCCGTGTGGGGACGGGTTAGAATACTGTTCCTCACTGCCTTTCAGAAAGGCATCCCGTAAGAGGCTTGAAAATATCTGACTTGCTCGGTAGTAGAACCTCTTGGAGTCTGGCTGGCTGGCGACCACCCTTACGTCGGAGTCTGTCGTAATGCACCTTGGTGTGTGTTTCGACTTTTACACGTAAGAGCCAGTTCTCCTCGGTTGCGGCGGCTCTGGCAGTCTGCAGTCCGTAGGGGCTCTTATAGGTTAGCAACGCATCAGCAACTCCTCTGGTGCTGCAGGTGTCCGTGTACGACGATGACTACTTACCACCAGGTTGTTCGTCAGCTCGTTTGACGACTTAATCCATAAAAAAATGAGAAATATGAATAAAATGAAAACATTAAAACGTCAAAGTCTGTCTCGGTCAAGGCCAAAAAAATCTAACGCCAAATTAAAATGTCTTCCAGAGACTTGACACGTCTCACAAAAATCACTGCCGAATTGGGACAAAAGTTATTTTTGAACAACTTCGAGGGACGTTCGAACCTTTTTTCGCTATTATTTTTTTATTATGAAAGCCCCAAGACGTTTATACGTCTTCTGGGCGTCCCAAAAGAATTCACAACTTTATTTTATAAGGTTTCTTAGTGAGGTGGATCCCGTTATGTTATCGGAGTCTTAGCGGGAAGTCGATACCTACATGGAACTTTTCAAAAAGATTCGCAAATGTTTTTTTAAGCAGCAGTGCAAGCATGGAACCAAATAGTTAAAAAGATTGATACGTCATAATTCGTACACTTGAATTTCAGGATCGATACATTTTTTGGCACGGTAAAATCTAACTTCGAGGTCAAACAGTTAAATTATTCATAGTCATTCGAGTAATTTTTGTCATGTTTTTTTCTGATATTTCAAAGTTAATCTGCTATTCTGCTGCTATTTGTTGAAAACAAATCCAACAAATCATTTATCATAAAAATTGGTCCAGCCGTTTTTGAGTTATAGATGGTGTAACATAGTCGACATTGTTTTATTTGTATTAAAAACTTACATATATAAGACTATGTAAGAATCAAACTATTAATATCACGATACACATTGCATGTTCCATTATAAGAGGATGTCAATCTTCAGAGAAGTAAGAAGTAGCTTAAAGTTGTAACATTGACGTTCGTGGCAAGTTCATTAATGTGCTTCTGTAGTTCGATGGGCAAACTTAGGTGATCGGAAATGGGGCGGCGTGACGTCACTACCGCGGGAAAGTCAAACTTTGTTGTACTAAATGTATTTAACTACATAGCTACTTAGATATTACTAGCTATGTACCCGCGATAATTTAGTTTTCTTGTAGGAATTTACCAAATCCCGACTTGTGCGTCAGTGAGCCGATGATATTAAGGGTCCGGCGTAGCTTGAATTGCCCAAAAGATTTCTAACGCGAGAGTACTCCAACATGTTGGTAAGAACCCCAAATTATTGCAGACCATTAAGAAGAGAAAGGTGGCGTATCTTGCCCATTTTCTACGCCATGAGAGATATAACCTTCTCCAATTGATCAAGATGGGCAAAATCGAAAGCAAGAGACGTGCTGGACGGAGAAAGAAATCTTGTCTACGAAACATCCGCGAGGGGCCCACTATTACCTGCGTAGAACATCTGTTTCGCCTGGTACAAGATCGGGAGAAGTTGATCGCTGAGCTGACGGCCAACGTCCAGTAATGGAGAGGCACCCGAAGAAGAAGAAGAAGAAGCTCGCTAATTCTGACGTTGAGTATGATACATTTCTCATACTTATGAAATTGTGACAACAACAGATGTTTGTTTGTAGTGTGGGTCTACTTTGTGTCTTATATTTTTTTTTATGGGATAGGCGGGCAAGCGAGAAGACGGATCGCCTGATGGTAAGCGATTATCGCCGCCCATGGACACCTGCAACACCAGAGGAGTCACAAGTGCGTTGCCGACCTTTTAAAAGGGGATTGGGCCTCCGGTAACCTCACTCACTCGGTGAAACACAACGTAAGCGTTGTTTGACGCCGGTTTTCTGTGAGACCGTGGTATCACTCCGGCCGAGCCGGCCCATTCGTACCGAAGCATGGCTCTCCCATGTAAAGTATCATGTAATTAACGCACACCTTGAAAGTAATTTGTCCAGAATCGGCTCTTTATAATATTAGCATCGATATAGACTGGTACCCCCTCGTTGTAGCTATTTTCTCTAGTGACGGATTTTTTTTAAACAAACTATTTATTATAAACTGTATATATTTTTTTGTAAATATGTAACGCGATTATTCCGTCAATTATGAATAGATTTTGATGATTATTTTTTGATCGGTAGGTCATACTTCAGAGGTGGTCTCATAAAAATATGGTCAAGATCTGATCACAACTTTAGAACAAAATGACAGTACCGCGTAACGACTGAGTAAATGATAACATCGTCTAGGTACGTAAAATTCTACTCGCTTCTCAAAATGTTGAAATAAAATTACTTTTAAGAAACAGTAAAACCGCTTTCGAAAACTTAAAAATAATAATGTTATGTGCGGAGCAGTTTCTGAATCAGGTGCGTTTGATTTGATCGGATCTTTTGATTTCGCCACCGACTTCCGAAACTGTTTCGCACATAAGGCAGATTTACTTTTTTTAAATTATTCTAACCTAACTTAAATAACTTATCATCACGCGTTACAAGTTTGGCAGAACTATACTTTTGTACTCTGATAGATCACCAATAAGTTTGTAACTACATAAAACCCTGACTTGCACAAATATACCCGAAGAATTTATTTATTCATGGCATGATGCAAAAACTGGTCAACACCTAACACTCGGAGTAACTTCCGAAGCAAAACGACCAAAAACATCATATTTTATTTACAGAAGGACTTTCACGGCACTTTATTTATGCATCATTAGGCGTGCGTCTCGCTCACACATTATCTTCGTCTCATGTGTGATGTTCTGTGGGCATCGAATTAATGTTTTCGCAACATTATCGTGAATAAGTCACAGCTATGTTTTTTTTAAACCACTAAGGCAGCAAACCAGCATACGGCCCGCCTGATGGTAAGCGATTACTGTAGTCTATGGACGCTTGCAACACAGGGGTGTCACTCGCTCGTTGCCGACCCTGTAAATTAAGGAGGAATAGTTGGGCTGGTACCATAGGAGACATGCTGCCATGCATGACAGCGGCGGTAACAAAATACCACCGGTCCCCCCACTGCCAACACAACGCTTCCTTTCGGAGCTCTGGCGACCTTGCTCACCGTTAGGAACACAACATAGCACGTTATTACAACAGAACATAGCAAGTTATTACGTCACAGTTTATAATCCACTTGGAAAGAGTGATGAACATTTTTACCAAGATTTTTTATTCAACATATACTGTATAATTATGAGTATATTATAATGTATATATTTTTTTATACCCATATACTGTTCCACTGCTGGTTACGGGTCCCTCGAACCGAATCCACCACGCTAGCGTACGTTGGCCTGATTCTTTATTATAAAAGTTTTATTATTCTTATCAATGACATTATATAGTTCAATAGAGGTAGACACGTTATCATCCTTCAAATGCGAATATTGTTTCGTGGGCAACGTGTTATTGGTAGTGTCACTTATACGATTAACTGACCAAAGGCGCAGAAGTGTGTTTGACAGCGCTATTGACAGCAATAAATTTTAATTTTATTTAAATGTGCCGTCTTGTGCTGCGATACTACATAAATTATTATAATAAAGTAAGAAAAGAGCATGTAGTTTAAAATTTAAAATGAAAGAAAGAGTCAACGCATGCCTTATTAGTATGAGAGAAAGGGACCCAATACTTTTCATGTCACACGTCACTATATACTGACATACTGGACATATCAAGTGTGTCATTTAAGACAACTGCTTAGTGCTATTTGCTTCATCTTAGGCTGCCTGTATCTATGCGCGCGCTCATTAGGAAAGCCTAAAATGTTTAGGATTATAGGTATGGACATGTAGCGCGACTCAATTTTATATGACATTTAATAAGAACATGGCGTATCTAATAGTATTATAGTATTATATCATTGATTCTTATTCTTTAACAATCTTTTACTCAATTGTAATTTTGCTTATTTAGGAGAAATCTTACAAGCATTATTAAAACCACTTCCTCCTTTCCTTGGTAACTTTAATGAAATAATGACGAATTAACATATACCTATAACTCTAGGTATTTTATAGGTTCAAACTAATTAGAAACTTGGCAAATTAATTCGTGCTTCAGAAGACCTGAAGTACATAAGTAGTCTTTTGCTTATCCTAGCGTGTAATATGATTTACTTAAAGTTATTGGAAATCATTAATATGAGTACCCCGCGAGTTTTGTAAGATTTTCTTCAACATTTCATATACTCGGAAAATTCTCTTGACATTCATAAATTCTATTGGGTTTGTATAACTATTGACTTTAAGATATTCGTTTTCTTTAAGCTTGATTTAATCAAGTT
This sequence comes from Acronicta aceris, assembly GCA_910591435.1. Taxonomy (NCBI): domain Eukaryota; kingdom Metazoa; phylum Arthropoda; class Insecta; order Lepidoptera; family Noctuidae; genus Acronicta; species Acronicta aceris. The sequence goes on along the minus strand of OU342771.1, from coordinate 14,570,733 downwards.
GGATTAATGAATTATTCTTTTTATTTTTTATTGTAATTAGAAAATAAATTGCAAACTTGCTTACGAAACTGCAGGGCTCTGAAACTGATTATAGATGATATTCTTGATTTATAGATAACAAATATTTTTATGCAAGTTCTTAAAGCTCTTGTTTAGGTAGGTACCTAATCAATATTAACAATAATTTTAAAATTGATCATTTTTAGGGTTCCGTACCTCAAAAGGAGAAAACGGAACCCTTTTAGGATCACTTTGTTGTCGGTCCGTCCATCGGTCAGTCAAGACCCTTTATCTCGGGAACGCGTGGAGGAATTGAGTTGAAAATCTTATACTTAGGTCTCTATAGGCTGCGAAAAAATCAAATTTCGCGAAGCGAATTCTACATTTTAGCGGCACGTATGATAAACGAGCGTTTCGTTCGGGTTTTTGGAATGTCCACCATGAAACGATATCGCTTTTGCGTGTTTCTGGTCGTCCGATTAATTGATAGAGGCTCTCCCAATTTACTTTACTTGGTGAAAAGTAATATAGCCACGCTAGACCATAATATCGCTGTTGTGGTCAACTGATGTTCATCGTTTGTGGCAGGATAACCCATAAAAATGACAAACTACCGGATCTCGATCGGAAACGGCTATTAGGCGTGCCACGGAATTTGTCGGTAATGTACCGACACGTGTCCGACACCGGACGTCTGCGAGCCACGTGACTTTTTTGAAGATATTCGACCAACCGGGACTATGAAGCCGGAACTCAATTATAAACACTTTATGGATTCTATCGTGTTACATTTAAATTGTCACATACCGACGTTTCGATTAAAGTAAAACGTTTAGCGCTTAGCTGTTAATAGCTACTTCATGAAGAGGTAGAACACTTCAAATTGCCCGTGACCAAAATACACGTCGGGATTTGACAACGTAAACGTAACGCGATAGAATCTGTAAAGTCTAATATATTTTTTTTTATGGGATAGGAGGGCAAACGACCAGGCGGATCGCCTGATGGTAAGCTATTACCGCTGCCCATGGACATCCGCAACACCAGAGGAGTCACAAGTGCGTTGCCGACCTTTTAAAAGAAGATTGGGCCTCCGGTAACCTCACTCACTCGGCGAAACACAACGTAAGCGTTATTTGACGCCGATTTTCTGTGAGGCCGTGGTATAACTTCAGTCGATCCAGCCCATTCGTGCCGAAGCATGGCTCTCCCACATAAAAATATTTATTTAAATATGTCCAATATTCGCTCGCGTAAATCTCAGAACACAGTCAATCGTTGTTTCTAGTAAGATTTAGTTTCGGCGGCTTACTACGACGTAATACTGACGAAATGTCAGTAAAAAAGTAGATAAAGGTAATGCCACGGTGGTGATGGATACAAAAGACAAGATATCTGATGCAAGTACATGACATCATATATAAACTAGTTAAGACAGATCCAACAACAAAAACTTTAAAATTAAATACTGAATTGATAAAAAAGCACTCTGAGTTATTAAAACTAGATTTGGGATTTATTATGTGAGTTGACGCGATAAAATCCGTAAGCTGGTTTAGTTTTAATATGAAGATTACCACAATTTTTACACATTACCTACCTTCCATAAACACAAACATTATTTATAATCGTATTTCTTCTTTGAAAATAGACGACACAAAAATATTGTACATTATTTACTCGTCGAGATTCACAAAAACTAGCAACACTTGAGAAGTAAACCAAGTTTTTGCTTTTATTTGCCAAAAATCTTTTAGTGAAATCTTTCATACATTTTTACTCACATTTCTATCCACTTGAGTACAGTTTGTTTGTCGGAATTTCGCGCACGAAAAGGTTACATTTGCAGGGTTTCTAAATTATATATGAACTGTGAATTCAGAACTCTTAAAATTACATGCTTGTTGACTGGGAGATTTTTCCCTGTATATTCTCACGCCTCCTTCCTATATGGGTAAGCAGAAACAGTAAAAACTATTGAAAAAATAAAGATTTTGTAAAATTATTGGACGCTGTAAAGGATCCGAAAGATTAGGATTTAATCATTTAAATATCGATAAGATCAGTTTTATTCGCGTAAATCGCGACTTGCGTTCATGTGGTTGCCGGTTCGAAATCCACCCATTGCACTACCGGCGTGAACCCACTCGTAACACAAGCATTTACATGTGACGACACGTCTAACGTAGCGGCTGAGCGACCGGCTTCTGCACGCTTAGCACGAGAGTTAACAATATATTTTTTTTCTAATTGTCTGAAATCGTATATTTTTATCCATTCAAAAGTATAATCTTTAATATTAATGATCTATCATCCTCCCAACGATTTCCCATCTATATTGGGGTCACCTTCCTTTCTTCGTTTAACTAGATGCAGCCGTGTATCATTATTTTACACAAGCAACTGCCGATCAGATCTCCGCAAACCAATTTCTGTTGCTGATATCCTAAGGGTAGACTGGTTTTCAGGCTTTTAGGGTTCTGACTTCCACTAACGATTATCATAATCATTAGACGATAGGGAACAACGTCTCTTTGAGGCACGTGGAGGCATTTCTGTAATAAAAATAAAACATTCGTCTTTGAAATATATTTTTTCACATGAATGTGAAACTGTCCACTTTCGAAACATATATTTATATACATCAATGTAACAGGACATTCAACGTGATATATAGCCGACATATTGGATTCGTGACGTATTTATTGATGCTGATTCGTCGGGGTATACACATTCTTACAAAGAGACATATTTTTACACTATAATTTATTGAAATAACTAGGTATTTCTAATTTTGATCTATGAGATAATGGTATGCTTTATTAGCATTCCTAACGGTCTGCAAGGTCGCCAGAGCTCCGCGCGGAAACGTTCTGTTGGCAGAATAGGCATCACGCATTGACTTCTATGCTGCCAGCCCAACTATTCCTCCTTGATTTACAGGGTCGGCAACGCGCGAGTGATACCCCTGGTGTTGCAAGCGTCCATAGGTCCGCTTACCATCAGGCGGGCCGTATGCTAGTTTGCCACCTTTGGAGTATAAAAAAAACCATTATCCTAGCCTTTTTCCAGTTATTTTTGGCCAACACCAGATGCAGCTTTATATGACTTAGTATATTACGCGAAGTCAATTTTCCAATAGTATTTCTTTTTCTTAAAGAAATCCTCATAGATATCCTTCGTCTCTCGGAAGAAAAGGCAGAGGGTTTTATCGGACTTCTGCCGACTAAAAACACACGCTAAGCATAATAAGGACCCCCTCAAAGCAGCAATGAAGGACCAGTGGCGACTTTATTTGTAATTGGAACGAAACAGAAAGACTTACGTGCAAAGAGACCGCACCAAAGCCAAAGCCAACGGGACCAATCAGTCTTGGTTGCAATTAAAACTTAAATTGAGACGACCGCGCCACACCAAAGTCGCCATTTCTAAGAAAAATACTGTTCTAAAAAAGAGTGTACTCCCTTTAAAGAGGCCGGCAACGCATTTGTGACTCCTTTTGTGTTGCGGGTGTTCATGGGTGGCGGTAATCGCTTACCATCAGGCGATCCGTATGCTCATTTGCCCCTTATCCCATAAAAAAAGAAAAAAATATTAACGTACTAGCTATTATCCGCGACTTTCGTTTCGAGGTTACTTACTAAATATAATTTATACGTCACTGTGACAAATCACCAAAAGATTTACAAACAAACCTGACCTCTGTCCACAAAGGACTGTAAGGCATAATAAACACGTTGAAAGATCAAGATGGCTAGCTTAAATTCCAGAATAATTAATAGCACTATTTGAGTGACTAGCTCAATGACTTCAAAAATCTCTAGTTGGACCCAAAAAAACTAGGTATAAGTTATTATAATGTTTAATTTAAAAGCCTTAAGAAATTATGACTCGGATGAGTATTAAACTGACTGCCTTATTTGGCTAGTGGTCCCAAGCGACTACTATGTCATTTGGATACGGATTTGAGCTCCAGGTCAAGCAAAGTGTTATTGAGATTTCTATGAAATTCTCAGTAGCAACTCGGAGTCTGGATTTGTGCTCGGTTAATGGCAATAGGCTCGCCCCCCATCACATGGGACCTAAACGTACCGGCGAACTGTGGGTTTAAATTATTACACCTCTGCCAAACCTTTCGGGGAATACAGGCGTGATGGTATGTATGTATTAATTATTATTAGTTAATCATAATATGACCCGCACAAAAATGAAATCTACCTCTTTTCCTCCAATTTAAAAGAAAACTCTAAGTATCTCGGTCTGCTTTCGCCGATTCAGACATCGAATGCGACTTGTCTGCAGACCCTGAACCATTTCGCACAGCAGTTATCAGCAACTGAGAAGGAAAAACACCCTAAAACTTTTAACCACGTCCCAAACTCGTAACTGTTTCAAAGAAAAGTGATTTCTCATATTTTCCTTTACCGTGAAAAATTACAGCAGTCGTTTATTTCTTTAATAAATTTATTATAGTCCGCGTTTTATGTCGAAAAAAAATTCGCACAATGATTTAGGGTAGGTAGGTGGGGCAATTTGTTGGAGTCCGCTCTCCCCTTGTAAGGGCCCCACTCAATTATAGAGAATTACTTGACGAAAACTTCGTTTTATTGGACTACTTGTGTCGTTTCTATGGCTATTTAGTTTTATTCGGTTACAACGAACAAGTGAATTAAATACACGTTCGAAAATTAGAAGTCATTGTAGCATGAGAATGGTTTTTGATTGGTATTATTCTTTATTCGTGACTACCTCATTAGTCTAGTGGTCCCAAGCACGACTGCTACGGTAGAGGTCCTGAGTTCAATCCCCAGGTTGAGCAAGCTCAGTAACAGCTCGGAGTCTGGATTTGTGCCCTTGTGCCTTTTGTGAAACGACGGTGTTTGACATCGGCGATGTGTTCATGAAGTCAACAGTTTGAGAACATACTCTAGACAAGGCCCAGCACTACATCAGATTTGATAAACCACAAGTCCTCGCAAAATAAAACTGATTCCTTCCCAGGATGATACGCGAGGCTATTGAAAATAAAAAACATCCAAATTTCAATAGAGAAGATGGCTGGGTCTTATCACCAGCTTGGAACCCCATTATAGATTCCACAAAATCAAAATCCAAGCCCAAAACTGCAAGACCGAAGGATACGGTGAACTCGTTCTGCGTAAATCGGATCGCCAATAATTAACAAACATGTAAGGTAGCTGTTAGTAATAGTAACATTAAGACGTCCAACAACTTAGTCTACCCGTGACCATAGATGCTGTAAAGGATCTGAAACGTCGGGAATCAAATAATATCAATACAACGCGATTAAATCCGTAAAAAGTAGTTTTATTTCAATGTCTAATATTCGCGTAAGTGTCAAAAACCAGTATGTTAGCCAGTAAAGTTCTATTGAGATTTTTTTTTAAATCTATTAATTTAATTCGGAGTTCGCATTTATGCCCGGTAAATATTTCATCGAACTCTACATATATATCTCTGCTTAAACCCTAAAGATACAAAGTCTTGACGGTATATTGAACCAGATCCAAAACGTCTAGTTGCTCATATCTTTAGATTCAGTGCCACTGCACAATGCACTCATTATCTTGACTGACCACAAAGGCTTATAATCGCTAACGTAGCACTATGCTTAACTACAGACGTATCTCAAAGAAGCCACTTGAGGTCAAGGTCGCCTGTCAAAGGGCACGTTTAGAATTCGACCTTGAAAATGCTGAATGAAGTGTGGCTTTGAAGTTTTGAAGTGGCATGCAAATTATACAAAAAGAGCGTTGATTTGTGAGTGAGGTTATTTTGAGCTATTAAGTTCATACTGGGCTTAAAACGACTCACTATTTGGAGTTGAGCTGAATGACAATCCAAAACCTTACACTCTACTGTCACACTATTGACTGCTAAGACAATGTGCTCTGTAGTTTCTTCTTCGATATTGAATTACCCCATGATGGGTTATAATACAGTTTTTCACTTATCTTGTAAGAGGCGAAAAAAATATCTAACTTGCTCATTGGTTGGACTGGTTGGCGACGACATTGGAGTCTGTCGTAGAGTCCCTTGGTGTGTGTTTTGTCTATTGCAGTTACGCCTCAGTTTCGGCTGCTACTCTTCGGCTACTCTTGCGGTACGTGGGTGATCTTAAGGCTAGGCAACAGTAACTCCATTGGTGTTGTAGGTGTCCTTGGGTGACTGACTGTTTACCATCGAGAGATTCGTCTACTCACTTGCCGAATTGAACATTAAAAAAATATGTATTATTTCTTCAAATGATTCGACCGGGATCCTAAATTATGTATTACGTACAAGAAAACGAATCAAACTAAATGTATTTCAAGTCACATTAGTCCTATGTTTCGTTAAACAACCCCTATTCCCCAAGTTATAAGATTAAAATCTCGTCAAACGTCACTTAATATCACGACAAACCTTTTTTGCGTTTTGGCAAATAAAAATACAATTGTGAACGATCCCGAAGGTGGTCATAAATATGATAATGTGACATATAAAAGGCGAAGGCTTCGTGCGCTGGGAGAATGACACTGGTTGAGACAAAATGCTCGTAATTCTGATCGTTTTTTAACATCACGCCTGTATTCCCCGAAGGGCTGGGCAGAGATGTACTTAATGACCACCTACAGTTCGCCGATATGTTTAGGTCCCATGTAATAAGAGGCGAGTGTATTTTCCGTTAACCGTGAACAAATATAAACTCCGAGCTCTTGCTGAAAATTTTATAGAAAATCCAATAACATCTTGCTCGACCTGGGAATCGAACCTAAAGTGTAGCAGTCAGAGTCACGCTGGGGAAAACTGACTGATGAGCCAGTCGTTTTTTTCTATATAATTGTTTCCTGCATGGGTCATAATATATTATGAGGTTTAGTAATATCTTTTTTGTGATTTTTTTTTGCATTTTCCATGCTAAGACTATATAGTTATTTTTGTGAAGGAAAAATTCGACCGTGGGCAAGATTCGAAACTGTGCCTTCTGGTTAGATACACCAGACGCTCTGACCTCACACCCGCCAGATCTAAATTTGCCTTCGTCTTAAATGAATTGTTCCTCCACTAAAATAATTAGGTTAACTGCGCTTATGAATCGATCTACGAAGTTAAGCTGTACTTCCTACGGTCACTCTATGGATTATTATTAATACATCGAGGCCCTTCTCCGGAAAGCACGTGAAGCTGACTTGGTTGTACCAGTTTCTGACAAAAATACATTAAAACGCGATGAAATATGTAAACAGTAGTTTTATTCCAATGTCTTGGTTGTTATGAGGATACCTATGGCTATTGTTAGTGGTAGTCAAACCCAAAATGTCTGACATTAACTTTACATTTAGAATATCAATACAATTCAATTCAAAGCAACCTTCATCTCAATTCGCATCAAACAAAATACAAACCTAGTTGCAGCAACATCAATAGGTACATCCACCTCAAAGCGTAGCTCGTCACACAAAGTGCTTTATTGTGATCCGCCCCGGGGTATTGTTACCCCCTAGTATCTTCACGCCAGACCCCGCCCGGGGTCGGCACAGGCGTGCTACATTAATTAACGAGATTACGATCACGATTACATTGTTCGGATTTGCTATTAAGATCATCATTAATTTGTAGAATATTGAGGTTTTAGTTTAATTTTGGTACTCTGAAGCAGTGATAGCCTAGTGGTATGACCGTCGGACTGCTTAGTCAAAGGTATCGAGTTCGAATCCAAGGCACACACCTCTGACATTTCAAAGTCATGTGCGTATAAATAGTTAGTGCGTATAATAGTTATCACGCGCTTAAACTGTGAAGGAAAACATCGTGAGGAAACCTGCATGCCTGAGAGATTTTCTCAACGACGTGTGAAGTCTGCCAACTCGCAATTAGGCCAGCGTGCTGGACTATAGCCTAATCTATCTCATTCTGAGAGGAGACTCGTGCCCGTGGGACAATGTAATGGGTTGATTATGTACATATGTATGTTATTCTAGCAGTTACAAAATATTCTAAATATAATATAATAAAATATTCTAATAATAATATAGCGATGGGGTTTTGTTTTTATGATGTCGAGAGTTACATTATAATAGTTCAGAAAATGATGAGGAATGTCGCGTCAACCTACATTAATGTTTCCATATTTATATATTATCATCAAACTGGCCGACAAGACGACCAGGGGCCGTATTATGACATGTTAACGCCATCATTTTTAGGTTGTAAGAAAGAGATGAGGCTATTTAATATGTAGAGCGGCATCTCGTTCTCACAACGTAAAAATTATGGCATTAATACGTTATAATACGGCCCCCGATTGTAAGTAGTCATCGCCGCCCATTGACATCTGGAACATGAGATGTGTTGCTGATGCGTTGATGCGACTCAAAAGCCCATACAAAAATCGAAACACATACAAACAACTCAAAATATTACGTTATTCCTCTAAATACAACGCAAGCAGCGGCAACTTCTAAAAAAATACCTTATCACTATGCGAAAAAGTTCAAATTCAACGTTTACGATCGAGGTTGGTGAAAATAAAAGATAATTATTTCAGAAAAAGTACCCAGATCAAATGTCCTCTGGGAATGCAATAAAATGAACTGATTAATAAACTTTTTCTTCCCTGACACTTGATAACAGACCCAGTAGGGCTGTTCAATTTTTTTATCAAATTAAAAAGAAAAAGGTTTTCTAATCTAATTTCAGTCCAACAATGCTTCTTCACTGTATTTTAGACGTTAATACTTTTACACAAAGTTGTAATTTCCGTATTAAAAAGAAAGAAAAACTGTTAACTAATTTCGGAAGAACAAAATTATTGCAATTTTGTTTTAGACTTTAAAACGATACAATACAGTTGATAATTCAATGTGTTTGAGTTAAGTCTTGTGTATTTCATTTTGTATTAAGTGTTTAGCTTCAGTGTTGGAATAACGTGTCTATTTATTTAGGTTTTTTATATTGGAGAGTAAGTAATAAAAATGTATTCGGGTAAACAGAATGTTTTATTTGGGTAGGACAATAATATAAAACCCTAAGACCCTTATTCCAAAACGATCATTACGTAAAATATGGCTAAAGTAGGTATCACATAGTGCCGTCTTACTTTATTGACGTCGAATAGACAAAGACAGACAATATTATCCCGAGGGTTCCGTATAAATTTGTAGATACATATTATAATTAATTACAAATGTATAGTTTTCAGATTTTTCCCTATACTTGTATTATATGACGGTGTGGCAACATTGTAATGCTGACACAGGAGCTCGCTCGCCCTCTCGCTCATACAATGCACTTCAGTCGTTATCCTTAGGGCACAGGGTAGGCACGCGTGACATATAATTGTACGTGTAATATTGTGATAATTAAATCAGTTATTTAACCTTGGACTACAAATTATTTGATATTCTTATTTCATTCCTTCTGACATTATATTAGAGATTTTACAAGTGAATCTAACTCTACAATATTTCTCCAAAACATCTAATATTAACAGTGGTGACCCCGCAAAAACTTTGGTAACGACTCAACTTTACACCTATCCCTGTGCCCAGGCCATCAGCCAGAAAATTTTTAACGTCAGTCAAAACTAGTGCACATAGTGAACATGAATCCTGTCCCTTCGACTGCACCTGTCGTCAAGTCTGAAGCAAGTGACCTCGGAGCAATATCTCTAACATCCCGAATTTCGGAGTTTTGGACTGACCATCCTCGAGTATGGTTCTACCAAACCGAGGCCACGCTATTTCCGCAGAAGATGTCAGACGACGCTAAATTCAATATTGTGGTATCCAAATTGGGCAAGAGCGTCATCCAACAGGTATTAGATATTTTGTCACGACCTCCAGATACCAAGAAATATGAAACGCTCAAGGAGCGATTGCTAAAAATTTACGAGGAATCAGAAACTAGGCAGATCCAGAAACTTATTGGAGAAATGGAGTTAGGAGACCAACGCCCGTCCCAATTACTGAGACGTATGAGAGAATTAGCTAGAGAAAAAATATCCGATGAAACGTTAAGAGTACTGTGGCAAGGCCATCTACCTGTCTCAATGAGAGCGATAATTTCTGTATCAGAAACCAAGGACCTGGACAACTTAGCCTTAGTCGCAGACAAGGTCATGGAGACCACAACCTTCTCTCAAGTCGCCGAGGTAAGCAACTCTGCCTCTACTTCGAATAACGGCTCCGCAGACACTTCAATGTTGCTTAAAGAGATAGCTAAATTAAATAGAAAAATTGATAACCTCGAGCGCTCAAGAAACAGATTTCGTAATAATTATTATCAGCCCAACAATCGTAACAGGAGTAACTCCAGGAGCAGGACGTCTCAAGACAATACGAACAAATTATGTTTCTACCACGACAAGTTCAAGGACAAGGCACATAAATGCGTAAAGCCTTGTAGCTGGAAGGACAACCAGGAAAACTAGGCGCAGTACGGACTGCGACGGGAGTCAGTACAGCCCCTTTCAACAACCGTCTTTGTGTCACAGACAAAAATAGTGGTTTGTGTTTTTTAGTGGATACCGGTGCTAACGTTTCAGTTCTTCCCGTTCGACAAATGCGTAATACATACGGTATAAACAAGTGTAAAGAAACTGAATATAAACTCTATGCGGCTAATGGAACAATTATAAACACCTACGGTAACAAAACACTAGTGTTAGATTTAGGATTACGTAGACCTTACGTTTGGGAATTTATTGTCGCGGACGTGACCCAACCTATATTGGGCGCAGATTTTTTAACGCACCATAAGTTGTTAGTGGATTTAAGTAGTCATAAATTGATAGATGAAATAACCAGCCTGAACATAATAACGCAAGTCATCAAATCGACTCATTCGACAATAAATACAATTGACCCTTCCCACCCTTACTTTGAGATGATTTCTCAATACCCTGATTTAATAAAGTCTGTTTCTTTTAAGGAGACTCCTAAACATGCTGTTTTTCACCATATAGAGACTACCGGCCCACCTGTCCACGCGAAGGCGAGACCGCTTCCGCCTGACAGATTAAAAAAGGTAAGAGAAGAATTTCGTATTATGCAGGAGTTAGGCATTTGCCGACCATCAAAAAGTCCTTGGTCAAGTGCATTGCACGTTGTACCTAAGAGTAACGGTGATCTTCGTCCTTGTGGCGATTACAGACAGCTCAACGCTATAACGAGACCTGATCGTTATCCGATTCCACGGATACATGATTTTACTTACATATTATCAGGCAAAAGTATTTTTTCAAAAATTGATATAAATAGAGCATTTCATTGTATACCTGTTGCCCCTGAAGACGTTGAAAAAACTGCAATAATCACCCCATTTGGACTCTTTGAGTTTCCCCGAATGTCATTCGGATTACGTAATGCTGCACAGTCGTTTCAACGCTTCATGAACAACACGGTTTTAAATAATATTGAAATTTTCAAGGATGATGGCTCAATTGAGCCCGGGTCAGACTTTATATTCTGTTATATTGATGATATAATTATAGCTAGTAATTCGGAAGCAAACCATAAAAAACACCTGCATGCATTATTCAAACGCTTAAATGATTTTGGTGTCACAATTAATTTAAATAAATGTAGTTTTGGTCAGTCGAACTTAGAATTCCTAGGTTATGAGGTATCACCTCAAGGCATTAGACCTTCTAATTCCAAGGTCGAGGCAATAGTCAAATACCCCAAGCCGGATACGGTGGAAGAGTTAAGACGTTTCCTCGGCATGGTTAACTTTTACAGACACCATTTGCCCAACGCAGTAGAGTATCAATCTTTATTAAATAATTATTTGCATAATTCTAAACGTAAAGATAAAACTAAAATTAAGTGGTCAGTCGAAGCGAACGAAGCATTTTTACGTTGTAAAACGAGTCTGCAAAACGCAGCTACCTTATCGTATCCGACACCGGACATTCCAATAGCGCTCATGACTGACGCAAATACGTGTATAGGCGCTGTTCTACAACAACAAGTCGATAATGCTTGGAAACCATTGGGTTATTTTTCACGTAAGCTAACACAGGCTCAATCAAAATATAGCACATATGATCGTGAGTTATTAGCCATCTATGAAGCTATCATTTACTTTCGCAAATTATTTGAAGGTCGACAATTAATTATTTTCACAGATCATAAACCTTTAGTTTACGCCTTTTCCAAATTAAGTAGTGATAAAGAAACTCCACGTAGAACTCGTCAATTACTGTACATAAGCGAATTCACTACGGACATACGTCATATAACCGGGGAAAATAACATTGTAGCCGATGCTTTATCGCGCGTAGCAACTATAACTATTCCCACTGCGATCAACTTCTCAGAAGTAGCCACTGCGCAGAACACCGATGCTTACTTGACAGAACTGTTGCAACAATGTAATTCTAATAACAAAATTATTATGAAACGGATTAAGTTACTAGATTGTGAACAACATGTTTATTGCGAAACCTCAACAAATAATATTAGACCTTACCTACCTGAACCATTTAGGAAAGTAGCGTTTAATTCTATACATAATCTTAGCCATCCAGGCATCAGAACTACCAATAAATTAGTTAGCAACCGTTTCTTTTGGCCAAATATGAATAAAGATATTAATTTATGGGCGAAGACATGTTTACAATGTCAAAAATCAAAAGTGCAACGTCACACAGTTTCTCGTGTCGAATCTTTTCCCGATTCAGGCCGTTTTGAACACATTCATGTAGACATTGTAGGTCCTCTAGCTACATCTTCGGATGGTTATAAATACTGTGTAACAATTATTGACCGATATACACATTGGCCAGAAGCATTTCCTGTTAAAGATATTACTGCCGACACGGTAGCAAAAACTATTTATGAGGGTTGGATCACTCGATTCGGTTGTCCATTGCGTCTTACAACGGATCAAGGTCGCCAATTTGAAAGTAATTTATTTAATGAACTGATGAAATGTATGGGTATTGAAAGAATCCGCACTACGCCTTATCACCCACAAAGTAATGGTGCAGTAGAACGCTGGCACCGCTCTTTAAAAGTGTCATTGACAGCTAGGTTACATGGTAACTCTTGGGTTGAAGAATTACCCACTGTGCTTTTCGGTTTGAGAGCAGCATTAAGAAGCGACTCAGGTTTGAGTGCCGCAGAAATTACTTACGGTCGTAGTTTACGTTTACCAGGCGAATTTTATGATAAGCATACTAAGGAACCTTCAGACCCTATTACATTAGTCGAGCATATACGCGAAACTATAAGTAGGTTAAAACCTGTATCTTTGTCACAGAGCAATTCAAACTCTTTATTCATCCACGCTGATTTAAAACAGTGTGAATATGTTTTTATAAGAAACGACGCAGTGCGTAGACCACTGCAACCACCTTATGACGGTCCCTTCCGTGTCATTGACAGAGGTGACAAAGTATTTAAAGTTCAATTGCCGAATAGACAACTAACTATTTCTATAAATCGTTTAAAACCGGCGTATATTTTAAATGAAAAATTTAGCTCGAACGAGGCCGACCCAGGCACATCTAGTAAACCTGGAACCTCAGAGCGCACTTCTAACCTACGCGATACCGCACCTAGTAACTTTATATCTCGGACCGGACGCGTAATCAGGCCACCGATCCGTTTTGCGAATTAGACATTATCACGGCAATGTTTATACTTTAAGTCGTAACATTTTTTTGCAACATGCTAATCAAACACAATTATTTACATATTAATATTTAAATTAGCCAAAATATTTTACATTATCTTCGGTCGTACACGTATACAACAATAAGTACGTACAAACGTAATCGTTCTTGCAATTTTATTAGCAAATATAAATATATTTTTTATTTCTACAAAACTCTTTTAAATTTACAAGTTTAAGTACCATGGGTAAATATCAGAGTAAGGAAGTTGTTGTTGCCCAAAACAATGGGCAAGTTGAATCCCACGTTGAAGAAAAGGTTAACCAGCACAGTTATATCCTGATTTCTATATTAATATTGTTAGCAATTATAGTCATGGCTGCGATGCGTAACCGTTTCCGTTCTGCTGTAAAACGCTGGTTGCGCAAGGAAATCGTGGATCTCCAGCCGCCTAAGATCGTGACTGTGGCAGGCCAGGTTCAACCTCAACCTCAGCCGCCAGCCGCGCCTACTCAGGCTTATGTTTGACTCAGGTATAGTAAACTAGTGAATCTGTTGCAATGTAACAGATTCGACCCCAAGGTATTACCGTAGGGCTAGTTAACGCGTCGCGTTGTGTAAACATTATTATTACTTATCTGTCATTGATAGATGTTATGCCAGTGCTGATTATTTTGTCATATTTTATAATGATATCTTGTGTAAACATAGTACTTATAATTTTTATAACGTAAGTACTTATACTCACTTGTTTGGATGAACTTGTATATTTCAATACTAAACGTATACAACATTTTTAAACTTTCTATAATTATGCATTGCATATCAAATTATTGTATAACTACAGTAACTTAAATAACAATTAAGTACTTTAATTAACCAATGTGAACTATTATGTAACAGTACAATGTATTAACATTACCTATGTAATTATCATAAGTAAATTAACAAGTGAATTTCACTAGCATTGAGCACTTAGTTTTATAACTTATATGTTTTTCTTGTGCTCCTAATGTTATTTTGCAATTATATAACTTCCCCTTCAGAGGGTTAGCAGTAATTAAAGTAATTTTTATCAAGTATTTAGATACTACCTATATGTTCATATAAAACATTCTACTATGAACTTTTCATATGTATTATCATATTAAAGTTTTATTAATTGTAAGCATACCATTGATTTATATAACATAAAATTTATTTTAAATTCAATTTTTGTACTACTGTGTAATTTCAGACATATTGTTTCCCCTGTGCTCCAAAATTAGTAAAGCATTATTTTTGTTTGTTAATTTCCTTTTTTCAAAAAGGAGGGGGTTACTGTGGCAACATTGTAATGCTGACACAGGAGCTCGCTCGCCCTCTCGCTCATACAATGCACTTCAGTCGTTATCCTTAGGGCACAGGGTAGGCACGCGTGACATATAATTGTACGTGTAATATTGTGATAATTAAATCAGTTATTTAACCTTGGACTACAAATTATTTGATATTCTTATTTCATTCCTTCTGACATTATATTAGAGATTTTACAAGTGAATCTAACTCTACAATATTTCTCCAAAACATCTAATATTAACAACGGTATTACTTGCCAAATTTCATAGTTCTAGGTTCATACTTCTTCATAGGTCAACGTTCAACTTTTTAACGTGGGAGAGTCATGCTTCGGGACGGATGTGCCGGCTCGACCGGTATGATACCACGACCTCACAGAAAACGTTGTGTTTCGCCGTGAGGTTACCGGAGGCCCAATCCCCTTTTAAAAGGCGGGCAACGCACTTGTCACTCCTCTGGTGATGTCCACGCCATCCATGGACACCCATGGTCGGCGGTCCATGGGCGGCGGTAATCGCTCACCATCAGGCGATCCGTCTGCTCGTTTTTCCCCCTATCCCATAAAAAAAACGGAAAATACCCTACCTCGACACTCTCAAGTGAATCAAAATTTGATTCTCTTGAGAGTGTCGAAATATAAAATTTTTGTGGCATAAACAACCGTATCTTTTTTTACATTAACTTAGAAATTTGAGCTTCAAGGGACTGCAGATCTGAGTATATGGTTTTAATGGTGTGGTGTTATGGTTAATTTCTACTCGATATCTCCACGCGGTCCCGAGATAAAGTGTCTTGACAGACTGACGGACGGCCGGACAGACGGACAGACAGCAAAGTGATCCTATAAGGGTTCCGTTTTTCCCTTTTGAGGTACGGAACCCTAAAATTACATACAGACGAACATAGAACCTCTTCCTTTTTTAATTGGAAGGCGGTTAGAATGGTTAGTACTCGTTGCAATACGAATACACGTACCTAATCACAGCTATTACGGATAGTAGTCGAAGGCCAGTCAGCTGACCTAACTATAGAATATCGGTTTTCCCAGTAATTGGATAGCGGAGGTTGGTTGCAGTTCCGCTGTACCTATGAAGTTAATCTAGGTACCGTGTCTAGTTAGATTGGAAAGTACCAAACTCTTACATAGTTATCAATCTACAAAAGAAAATGAACTCTTTAGCTTAACCATGAACGCTGTAAAGGATCCGAAACGACGGTAATCAATATGAAGCGATAAAACCGGAAAAAGTAGTTTTATTTCAAAGGTTACTTGGTTAAAAGTTACTTTTTTTTGTCGCAATATTCTGCTGACTAAGGAAAAAAATCATTCCCTTCATTTTTTTTATAAATTTTCTACATCTTGCACTTGCTTCATCATTAGCCATTTTGTCATAGTGAACACC
Organism: Acronicta aceris; assembly: GCA_910591435.1. Classification (NCBI taxonomy): domain Eukaryota; kingdom Metazoa; phylum Arthropoda; class Insecta; order Lepidoptera; family Noctuidae; genus Acronicta; species Acronicta aceris. Next base: position 14,554,368 of record OU342771.1, on the reverse strand, counting down.
ACTGGGTCCAATTTTCGGTTTGTCTGAACCAATAAAATCGGAGGTTATTTTACATACATACACTCATGCCTTTATCCCATACGGGTAGGCAGAAATTGTAGACCGCCACTTGCGACGATGCTTGGTATGTATGTATGATTTTCATGAAAATTCGCAACACTTAGGAGTCTTCCCTCAACCAGGGAAGGGTAATCGGCCCTCACTATTAATATGATCTATTTAAATATTTCCAAAAATAAAACTAATGAAGCAATGAAAATATCTTTTTGTGATTTTTTTTTCATTTTCCATGCTATGATTATAATGTTATTTTAGTAAAGGAAAAATTCAATTGCGGGCAGGATTCGAACCTGCGTCTCCTGGTTGGATACACCAGACGCGCTGACCTCTAAGCCACCGCGAACCCCACCCACCTGATTGAAATTTTGCCTTCACATTCTGAATTTACATCATAAGGTGACGTTGGCGACATCTATTAAAAGCAAGTTACCTTGCTTCTCAACCGACACGACTTACTCTACAGTTAGTTCAATGTCGTAAGATGCCACCTGACCTTTTAACTATCTTTTTGTGCTTCTTTTTGCATTTTCCATGCTAAGATTATAAAGAAAATATTTTTAAACATCCTGAATCCTACTTTTTACGGGTTTTATCGCGTTATATTGTTATACGACATTATACGTAAAAAATAGTTTTATTTCAATGTCACAACACTTACGCAAATATTATTGCGTAAGTGTCAGAAACCAGAACCCTGAAGTGTAAATATCAGAGCTTCAATTAGAATATTCTTTTTGTATTTTTTTTGCATTTTCCTTTACTAAAATAACTTTAGAATATTCTTTAAGAAAATATGTATACCATACTTAGTATACCAGGCCAAGGACTACAAACAACTCGACCCCGCCCTTGACTAACAGCGTGGCCTAAACACCGCCACACCCATCCGCAGTAAATTACCTCCCAGTGACATAACATGACGGAGTACATCTTACTAAGGATTTTTGTTGTTTATTCATGATTTGTTTGGTATATTAGTACCATTATCCTTTGTACTTGCGTTAGGGTTAGTTTTCAATTTCCCCTATAATTCATTACAGATGTTTGAAGGTTTAAACAATTGTTTTTCTATTGTTTAATAAACGATTTTTTATATACTGATTCTGAGACTTGTGCGAATTTTGGAGGTATTGAAATTAAAACACTTTATTGATTTTATCGCGTTATATTTACACTGGTTTCTGCCCGCTACTTTGTCTGCAAGAACTTCATAATTGGATCGGACCTGGATAAAATGTGACTTTAATCTATCTCCATAACAAATTTCCTCCAGATCCGTTCAACTATTCTGACGTGATAGAAAAACAAACAAACTTTCACGTTTATAATATTAGTAGGATTAATCCTGACATTTCGAACTCTTTACAGCGTCCATGGTCTGCCCGTGACCACTATGTAAATACGAGTATAACGCGATAAAATCCGTAAAGTCGGTTTATTTCAATACGGTTTTTGATAATGTTATAGGAGGATTGAGATTTTTTGTCTAGTTCTTCTAGTATTTCACAGGAATACTTACTACACGTATTTACTACAGTGTATTACCATTACTAATAGTGTCGTAGACTCGTAGCATTACCTATGGGTGTGTTCAACAGTGCCTTTTCGTAATAGTTGGCACCCTTTGTTTTCATAAAATTATACAAATTAATTTTATTTACATGGGAAAGCCATGCTTCGACACGAATGGGCCAGCTCAACCGGAGTGATACTACGGCCTCACAGATAACCGGCGTTATATAACGCTTAGGTTGTGTTTCGCCGAGTGAAAGGTCGGCAACGCACTTCTGACTCCTCTGGTGTTGCGGGTGTCCATGGGAGGCGGTAATCGCTTACCATCAGACGATCCGTCTGTTCGTTTGCCCTCCTATCCCATAAAAAAATTACTTATAGATCTTTACCAAATTATATAAACGGTTTCCGTAGGTACATAGGTACTATTTTCTATGCATATTTTTCATGCGTGTTGAGAAAAGATATACAGAACCTCGTCAGAATTAAAACACCATTTATTACGAGTTATTTAAAAGTCATTCATTTTATATTATCAGAAAAATTTTACGTACCTTTGTTATATAATTTGTCCCTCGCTGAATTTGGTTCGGATACTAGCCGTTCACATAAACGCGAACTTTACCTGTTACATAAGCTCACGATTTTAGGAGATTTATGGCTCGTTTTATAAGAAATACGGAAGGGAAAGGAATTAATATTTATTGTTACCTTCCTGCTAAGTTTAGTGATCGGATGTAAAATTGGGTCCGATACCTCGGTCGAGCAAAAGCGTTTACACTTTTGCTAGGCAGTTTTGAAACGCTGATATCAGAGAAGCACAGTAACATTCATCATCATTATCATGATATCAGCCAATAGAAATCCACTGTTGAACAAGGGCCTCCCCCAAAGACTTCCACGGGGACTGGTTATATGCCGCCTGCATCCAACGACTCCCAGCGACCATTACCAGGTCGTCCGTCTGTCTCGTTGGAGGTCGTCTCACACTGCGCTTTCCGGTGCGCGGTCTCCACTCGAGAAACTTTCTGCCCCGCCCACTTCTACTTAAGTTTGCTAATCCTTTGAGCTATGTTGGCAAATTTAGTTTCTTCTACGGACGTCGTCATTTCTGATTCCATCGCGTAAAGAACAGTAACATTACCCGAACTAAGAGGTTGACATTTGTGAAAGTCAAATACCGTCAGCTCGTATCGTCACTTTATTGTTTGATGTGACTTTGATTATTATAAACTAGCTTTTGCCAGCGACTTCGTCCGCGTGGAATAGTTACTTTGTTCCCTAGTTCTTCGCCCGCGGTTTCACCTGCGTTGCCCCATTCCTAAGGGTTGTAGCGTGATGTTTTATAGCTTGAAACCTTTCTCAATAATCACTCATTTTCCCAACATTTCCCTTCACTTCTCTGCTCCTATTGATCGTAGCGTGATGAAAAGTATACTATAACCTGCCCAGGAGTATGAAAAACAATTCTACCAAGTTTCGTTGAAATCCGTCGAGTGGTTTTTGTTTCTATAACGAACATACAGACAGATAGACAGACAAAAATTTTACTGATTGCATTTTTGGCGTCAGTATCGATCACTAATCACCCGCTGATAGTTATTATTTTGGAAATATATTTCATGTACAGAATTGACCTCTCTACAGATTTATTATAAGTATATAGATGTCACTTCAAACAATATAGTGCACGTCACACCGAGCGGATGGTGATGTCAAAGTGTATTGTTATTTCCGCTTACACGTTGAAACTGGCTTTACTGGCTGGTGGAGCCTGATACCTACATACGTAAGCGCATTCCGTAGCGCTTCCGTCCAGCCCATCACAGATGTTTTGTGTGGAAAATGGCTGCTATATGTGTTATATATTATACACTCTGTAGTATCAACTTTCAAAGCTGCTATGGCTCTTTCTTCAAAAGGCCTGTTCAGATATTGCCCTACATCGTAACACTCACATCAGATCTGAAAATACTACGACTACTGTCTGGACTTTTAAAGAGACCATGATTCTCTGAGTTTGTTGATGTTGATGATGTTTGTGTTCGGCATTTCTTCTCAGAGGTCGTCAGTTAGGAAATGTCGGCGCCATCTAGTTATAAAAATTTAAAAATTGACTTGTAAAAGTATTCATCAATAATCTATTTACAGAAATAAAATATCATTTATCTTATCATTTACACCATAGAAAATCTCTCTCACATATGTTGTTTTCATTCACCCTAATACATGGTACATTATTTCGAAAAGAACTGCTTCGTTGGTCTAGTGGTAAGCACGACAGCTACGGTTCTAGGATCAAATCCCAGAACGCCAACCTGTCGCGTATCCACCCTCCTAGTCCGTCTCGACTACGAGACTGTTTGACTCAACAGAAAATATTTTTGCTTGGTCTGGCATTTTCAGTTGCAGTGTTTATACAACGCTTAATACGTCAGGCGAGAAATCAAACACATTTATATCCTCTTCTGGATCCGCTCGTAAAACCTTTTCATGTTACTGTGTGTATACTCTAGGGGAAATTTTATAGTTCTCCCTTTAGGATTTAAGGCAGGATCTAAATTTCGGTTTATAGGAGGCAATAGGCAGTGCTCACGTTGTATATAAGAACATAATTTTATTTACTTACAATAAAATTGAAACGAATGATGTATGGGGACGTGGAAATCAATCTACACTAATATTATAAAGAAAAAAGATTTCTTTTTTTTTTTTGTTTGTATGTTTGAAACAAATAAACTCAAAAACTACTGGACCGATTTCAAAAATTCACTATTAAAATACTACATTATTTCTGAGTAACATAGGTTAAAACTAACCGACTAAAACTTCAATAATGTCTACCCGTGCAAAGCCGGGACAGGCCACTAGTGTTTTAATATTTTTTATCGATTTAATTCTTTGCATATTAAAAATATACAAACCATCATAGCTCGAAATTGATCAAAGTAACTCTGTTATACTGATATTAATTTGTGACACACACGAATATTAGGCAGGTAATTTAATTATATCAAAAAGTGTCAAATAAAAATATTTTTTTTTATTTGACACTTTTTGGACAGACCTCAGATGCACTTCCACAGAGACTAGTGACACGAGATGGGAGAGACATTTGCTAAGCAGTGGGATCATATATAACTTAGATAAAAAACTGGCTGTGCCCTCTATCCATTGCAATACCTCTATTACCTTCATCGGCACGCACTCAACAACTCACCAGAGTTTCATCCTGAGCTTTTCCCTCAGAATATTCTCAAATGCTTGACACGTAAAGCCATGCATCCTAATCCATTGTTATCATTATCATTGGCCATAAAGCCGTCAGGTGTCAATGTTCCACTGTGTGTTCACAATATATCGCTCAGTATACAATCGTAAAACAGGTTACAATACGTATAAATACCAGTTATCTGCCTTTATCCTCCAAAGATATATTATTATTGCTTTGATTTTATTGTGTTTTGTTATCTCCACGCTTCGTAAGTTTCATGTTGTGTTGTAAAAATATTAAGGGTCATAATATTATTTGGCAGTAATACCTTTTTGTAAAATTAGTGTTTGAAAAATAGATTTCTAAAAGATAAACGACGGAGCGGCAAACCCATTAGACAGTTGAGAGTTCCATCTTGTTTAATTACTAGTCCAAAAAAGCCTTTAAATACGATTAATGGAATTAAATATAGAATCCTTTGCCTTACTAACGCAATATACACCCAGAGTTCTCCAGTATGTCTAGGTATGTAAATAGAGCGAGGCTATTGCCAGTCAGCATCATCATTATATCAGCCAAATAGGTCCATTGGTGATCAAAGGCATACTCCATAGAGTTCCATAAGGACTGGCTATATGCTGCCTGAATCCAATGTCTTCCAACAGTCTTTACCGGGTGATTTGGCCCACTGTGTGATTTCCACTCGAGAAATTTTTGCAATTCTACTCCGAGCTGCTACTGAGAATTTCTTAGAAAAACCCACTGACATTGCATGAGCTGTGAATCGACCCCGGTACCTCACTTTTGTATGTATATAAACATACGTTCATTGGCTAGCTAAGGATGTAGCAATACTATAAGAGACGACTGCCTAAAGTGTAGGGAAAATACACCTAATAGTCCACATCTCGATAGATACCGATATTTTTTTACTGTTTGAGTCACCCAACGTGCAGATGGGCCACCTGGTGGTGGGTATCTTGTCATCGCCGGACACCGGCAACACCAGAGATGTTGTTAATGCGAGACCGATACTAAAGAACTACTACATACGCTAACCACAGACTAACCGATACTACAGACACATTTTCAAACGTTCCCCTCGGCTCTTACAAAAGTCAAAATATATACCAAGGTGCTTTACAGACTCCGACAGTTGCCAGACAGTCAGACCCAAAGAGGTCCCACTACTGAGCAAGTGAGATATTTTCTCGTCTCTTACGAGATTAAAAGCAGTAAGGAACTCTTCTTATCGGGGAGAAATCTATCAAGAAAGAAAGTATTTTCACGAGGTGTCAACGGAGAAAATACTCAATGTTTGCGATCGTTCTGCGTCAACCTCTACTTGTCCAATATCAATATTTTTCAATTTCTCCGGCGACTTGCCCCGGGCTGATAAATGAGCCTGGCCCGTGGTTATCATAATTCCATTTTTTGCGACCGTATTCTATCGGGGATTCGATGTTACGTAAGATATTGGATCTCGTTTCTTCTTACGAGCTCTACTAAATGGTTCGGAATCTCGATTATTTTGAAGAGGCGGCCGGCTTACATTACCTACGTAAAAATCTAGGAAAACACTTGTATAAAAGTCCCGGGAACATTTCACGATACTTACCTATATATTTTGTTCGCTAGATATACTCCCGGTTAGGTTCGGTTTCAATTTTTTGGTGTTCATTTATTTTTAATTTATTTAGACAAATATGAGTTTGAAGAATTTAATCCAAACACTTAATTTTACGTAGAAAAAGATTTAACAGAATGATACATACACACAGTTCGCCGGTATGTTTAGGTCCCATGTAATAAGGGGCGAGCCTATTGCCATTAATCGGTCACAAATTCCAAACTCCGAGCTTTATTTTCCGAGCTCCTATTGAGAATTTCATGGAAAACCCAATAACACTTTGCTCGACTTAGGAATGGAACCCAGGACCCTTAGCGTAATAGTGGCACTCAGGACCACTAGGTTAATTAGGCAGCTACAAACAAATGATACTGACTCTATTATTTTTCTATGAAATTCTCAGTAACAATTTAAACTTACTGAACTGAACTGAAAATATCTGCAAACTGTGGGTGTACAATAGTCCGCCTCTGCCTAACCCTTCAAACAATTTTCAATACCTACAGTTCACATGAAGCGTCATTTCCATACCTCAACTTACTCTCGACTTGTAACGCAATTATATCACGGTAACATCATTACTATACACTTACGGCAGTCGCTACACTAAACACGATCACATTACTTACAAGTAAATTGATTTAATTATAACTCTATTACTACCGACAACTGTGTATTGTGTCGTCATGTCAATATACAATCTGTAACAGAATAAGCGCAACTCCTGAAATTAGTTTGTTCAGACTCGACTACTGAATCGAATACAGTGGTTTTTAACATGTGTTAATTTTTCAATAAACTTCAGTTATTAAGAGTCCGGCGGAGCTTGAATTGCCCACAAAAACGTAATACCGAAATAAATCGTAATCTAGCCAAAATTCTATCAAATTATGTTATTATTCGGATTTGGATATCGTTAATCTAGGTTCCTACGATACTATTTCGTCTACTACTACTTCACGGGGAATAAAAGACTAGAAAATCGTTCCAAACTTGGTAAAGTTATCAAAAATTGCATTTGCTTGCATTTATTTCCAGTGAAGTATTCTGGACGAAATGGTAGAGTAGGAAGGAGCCTAGATTAACGGCATCGGAATCCGAATAATAACATAATTTGATTGAATTGTGTCTAAATTACGATTGATTTCGGTATTACGTTTGTAAGAGAAATTCGGTCCGCCGTACTCTTAAGACTCATTAGTTCAGAAATCTCATTGCCGATCAAATCGGAGTACATTATTACTTAGCGGTAGATTATTTGAGGAGGTAAGGAACAAAAAGTTATAATAAAATTAATATTTTATATTAATATAAAATATTAATTTTATATTAATATTCATATATATTATTATTCTCAGCGTCGACACAAAAGTAATTCTCGTTTTTCTTGAAAAAAGTAAACATGTAATATATCCTTCATCGTAACCAACTTCATATGTGCCTGATAAAAATATATTTTGTTTAAAAATAACTTCCGCATTGTGTCTCCTGTAACTATTTGTCACTTAGTTGTGACGCTAAAAGCGACAGTTGCTGATTAATTATGATTGATGTAACATAATTACGTCAGTAGTATACAGGGTAAAGAGAATCATGTGTGTGTTATACTTGTATTTGACCAGGATGATGAGGGAGTTATCGGGTTTTGCCATTATAAAAGTCTCCTGTGTGACCTAAAAACATGCTAATGAACTGAGATGTACAGCTAGCAGCACAACTCTAACTTACCCTTCAAGGATTGTATTCTCGAAGGGGTAGGCAGAGGTGTGCTAATATAAACGCACACAGTTCGCCAGTATGATCCAACCTTGGACTCCTCAGAATTTCATTTTATTTATGGGATAGGACGGCACACGAGCAGACGAATCGCCTAATGGTAAGCGATTACCGCCGTCCATGGACACCCGCAACACCGTAGCAGTCACAAGTGCGTTGCCGACCTTTTAAAAGGGGATTGGGCCTCGGTAACCTCACTCACTCGGCGAAACACAACGAAAGCGTTGTTTAACGCCGGTTTTTTGGAAGGCCGTGGTATCACTCCGGTCGAGCCGGCCCATTCGTGCCGAAGCATGGCTCTCCCACGTAATAAACTCAAAAATATTGCTCGATTTGGGAATCGGATCCTTATGCTCAGCGGCCCCACTAGTGACCACTAGTGATCAGTGAGGTAGTTTGAATCTAAAACCCATCTCAATATTAGTTTATTCATTATCTAACTATATTCTTTCTCGTTACAGGTATGTTTCATATTGCCAACACTTCAATTCTACTTATCGCCAGATTTCTGATCTGAGGAAACTTGAAACACCGAGGTAACATTTACTTCTTTGATACTGTTATCTTTCGTCCATCCATCCTGTATATCTACATACTTCAACACCAAAAAATAAGACATCAAATCAACTTACCTATAAAATAAAAAACGTGAACCAACATATATTTGTAAGTTATTAATTCTGGCAAATATTTTTAAATCCTTTCATTAAAAGATTTTTACGATTACTTAGGCTCTAGATAAAATTCAAGAATTTAATTAGTCTAGATTTACATTATCAAATTTCATTTTTTTGTTCTATTTTACTTGTAATTTGTTATTAAATTAAAATAAAAGTATTCATTAAATAAATTACAACTTATTGAGATCAATGAATTTTTTTGTGCTAGGACAAAACCACCTAGTGTTGCTACAATTTGAAATTTTATTTTACAATTTTTAAGCTATTGCATAGCTTTTATCGCGGGCCTTGAGCGTGGGGACCGAATCCAGAAATTCCGTAACGAAAAAAACCTAACACGCTTGTCTCTTTAGTTCAGCAACCCGCTTTTAGGTGGCATTGGTTGTATTAGATAAGTTGATAAAAACCATTGCCACCTAAAGGCGGGTTGCTGAACTAAAGAGAAACACGGTTGTCTCTTTAGTTCAGCAACCCGCCTTTAGGTGGCATTGGTTGTATTACATAAGTTGATAAAAAACGCTATGCAATAGCTTTACCGCGGCAGTCCCCGAGTGCCAACTCGGGGACTGCCGCGGTAAAGCTATTGCGGCCACGTCTTTTTTTGTAGTTTTTTCTGCCTTTCTTCTTTTTTCTTTTCTTTTTTTTTCTTTCTTTTCTTGCCTGCTTAGACTAGCAGACTAGACTTACTTAGACTTTAGAGTGTGTCTCCTAAATATATGGAATGTAGTTTCGTGTAGGGGTTAAAAGTCACCTTAAACAGGTGCATGCAAATATTGTACAAATATCGAAATAGTTAAATAAAGAGAGTGGCCGATCTTCGCCCGTCATTTTAATGCAAAAAGATGACAAAACAAGTGTAGAGTATCTATGGAGTTTCTTGCTGGCTCTTCTCCATAAGACCTACGACTAGTTTTGGCTTTCCAAAAGTACTGTCTACCTTTTTTAGTGGTCTTATTGAAATAAAAATGCTGACTTTGACATTATGGGTCCATCTGCTAGTAAACAGCAAACATAGCGGCGGTAGCCTAATGGCTAGGGCGTCGGACTTGCGATCATGTGGTTGCCGGATCGAACCCCACCCATTGCACTACCGACGTGAGCCCACTGGTAACACAAGCATTTAGCTTAGCACGAGGGGTTAACAAGAATACTAGTAATGAGCGACCCACATTGCTAGTAAACTTTTAAAAAAACGTTGATTTGGACTTATGCCCGGTGAGCATAAGCTGCTACTGAGAATCTGAATCTCCTAAACCCAATAACACTTTGCTCGACCTGGGAAATGAACCCTTAACCTCACTCATTATGTTAATGTATCAATTAAAATAACCCTTAAAACTTAATAGTACAGTTTAAATTCGCTCTAAACATTTTCAATAAAATTGAAAACTGCAGTCTCATAATTTTCCCAAAACTACTCCAACTAAGCTTATTACTGAAAATCCCTGATCGAATACGCGGAAACTAGTTCAAAAACATTAAAAGCCTCTCGAAAACCTATCTATTGCTCATTGAACGATTCCCGAAAGCCTCCGAAAAGTTAAATTGTCATCAGTAACTGGAGATTGTATACGAAATTGGGGATCCTTTGGAACGGGGTAGGGGCCTTGGCAAGTAAAGTATCTAGTTAACATAACATCCACAGTTCGCGGGTATGATTAGGTCCATGTAACAGGGGAAGAACTTACTGCCATTAACCGGCCACAAATTCCTAACTTCGAGTTGCTACTGAGAATCAGCTGAGAATCACCTGAAGGTAAGCGATTACCACCGCCCATGGACACCCCCAACACCATAGTAGTTACAAGTGCGTTGCCGACCTTTTAAAAGGGGATTGGGCCTCCGGTAACCTCACTCACTCGGCGAAACACAACGTAAGCGTTGTTTAAGGCCGGTTTTCTGTGAGGCCTATCACTCCGGTCGAGCCGGCCCATTCGTGCCGAAGCATGGCTCTCCCACGTATAGCATATATTACGGACAAGTGCTGATCGGGATACCTTTTGGTCCAGCCTTAAGACACATGCATGTATTTGTAAACACTCCCACGATATATTTAATAGAATCCTCCTTAAATTCGGAGAGAACAAAATAAAAATATCGATCATGTTACGATAGAATGGTGACCACACAATGGAACCGGATTTTTACGCAATGAAATAAATGTCAACGTCATTTGTAAGAAAAGCAAATTACAAAAGCCGTGCGAGCGCCGCGCCCTGTGTGACTAATTAGTCAGTTGCAGATAGTATTTAAAATATTGTATACAGAGCTGATATAACCCTCCATCGTGTTTTGTTTTGATGTAATACTCGTATTTTGCAACTCAGGTGCAAGGGCTATTTGATAAGAACAGCTCTATATCATTTTACTGCCTAGATGTGTCGGCCATCTTCGGAAACACGAAGTTTATTTATTTATTTATATTAGTTACACCAACAGCATAAACATCACACATTTAACATAATAAAGAACAGAGGTACAGGATCTAATGCGTATGCCAATTATAGGTATACACAACACTCAAAGTTGCAACATTATATTTTGTTACTTAATCTAAAACACGGTAAAATATATAAAAGAAATCAAAAGAAAATAAGAATCAAAAGAAGTTACACGATACCCATTATTTATCTTGAAGTAAGAAAAAGAAGTAGAAATAAAAATATTGACTGACATGCTTCAACAAAATTAGTCTTGATTGATTTCTGCAATCAAAATTAGTTTTAACTAGTTATGACTTCTGCTTGTAACATAAATAAACACAGACTGTTTGTAAACATTTACAATATTCCTAAATAAGTTCATTTCCAGACACATTATTATAATATAAACAAATCTACTAAACCATAGAAGCGTACTAAACCTTCATTATGCCTTACCATTCAAAATTCAAACCTATTTCCTTCAAAGTATAGACTGTTATTCTACGGAGGCGCAGTAAATGGAGGTAGTTTTGTTTGTCATGTTATGCCCCTTCGGGAAATCCCAACTAACTTGGTGATGTTTTTATATGACTGCGCAGAGAATTATATACTTACTGAAAACTGAAACGATCCATTTATAGGATTAACTTTGTATAATTTTAAAGTAAATCCTATAAATAGATCAATTTGGTCCAGTGCGATAACAGTTTTCCGAAAGGTTAGGCAGAGGCGTACTAATGTACACCCTCAGTTCGCCGGTATGTTTAGGGATCATGTGATAGGGCACAAATCCCAAATTCGGAGCTGCTACTGAGAATTTAAATAGAGAAACCCCAACACCCGACTTTGGGTGTATATTAATTAGTATGCCTCTGCCTAACCATTCGGGGAATGCAGGCGTATTCCCCGAAATCCCCCGAATATATTATATATTAGTGATGGTATGTTATTTTATAATTTACGACATTGGATTGGATTGGAATTATATTTTCAACAATTAATTTGAAGCGGCGGTAGCCTAATTGCTAGGGCTTCGGACTTGCGATCATTTAGTTGCCAGTTCGAAACCCACCCATTACACTACCGACGTGACCCACTCGTAACACAAGCATTTAGCTTAGCACGAGACGTTAACAAGAATACTAGTAATGTGCAAACCACATTGCTAATAAGCTTTCTAAAAAAAATGCCAAAATGACTCTACTCTTTTGCAATATTTTTTATCATTTACATGAAATAACTGCAACCTCACTCCCGCAACCAATTACTGGGTATCACTTCAATCCTTCAAAACCACAGAGAGATCTCTATTATACTAGGAGGACTTTCAGTAATTGCTTCTCAGCTTAGCTCCCTCTCAAACTACAAGAGTCCTACAAAGTTGTCAAAATTGCAATTCACTCTTAACTCTGAAATGGAACGATTTCCGATTGAAGAAAGCGAACGGAGGATCACGTTAGTAAAAAGTTCAGTAAATAAAAACGATGCGGATCGATTGATCTACGCGGTTGAACACAACTTGCTACGATCAGAATATGGATGAGTATACATATTTTACCATCGAGTTGTCTAGTGTACTTTTGTGAGAGGATTTATTTATTCCGAGGATTGATATATTATTTGACTAGCGACCCGCCTGCGGTTTCACCCGCGTTGCTCCGCTCCTATTGGTCGTAGCGTGATATTATATAGCCTATAACCTTCCTCGATAAATGGACTATCCAACACAAAAACATTTTTTCAATTCCAACCAGTAGTTTCTGAGATTAGCGCGTTCAAACAAACAAACTCTTCAGCTTTATAATATTAGCATAGATTGGTTCCGGGTTCATATCAAACAATTAACAACGAAAAAAAAAAACAAATAACACTGTTCGTTTTGGGAATCACCTAAGCTCAGCAGCCATGCGTACAACCGACGTGACAATTAAAAAAATTAGGAGACAATTAATTAAAGAAATCGAGACGTTGTTTTTCTGTTGTATCTACTAATTGTATAGTTCGGAAGTGAATTAGTTTTGAAAGACGTTTAACGAAAAGAATTTATAAGGCGAATGTCAGAGGCACCATCGGAAGAGAAGGACATACGCCGATCTTATTGGCGAAGTCCTTCAAAAAGATCAGGTAATACTCGCAAGCGACGCGTATGTATGAGAAGATGTATGAATTTGGAAGAAGCAAAAGAAGCATGCAATCGTAGCATGTGGCGGTTTTTAGTAGATGTTCCCTGTGGGGAAAAGGCGTGTGTGTATGTATATATGAATTAGTTTTGTTTTTTTAAATGCCGCAGCAGATGTCTCGAGCATGCGAAGCTTTGATTAATTACTCAATGTCGTGTAGTCCCGCGCCTACCTACCGCCACGCGAACCATGGGAGGTCGCACTGGTCTTGGTAGTAAATGCGGCACATTGCACTGTAGCAAAAGAAGTAGCTGTGCAAGAATTGTAGCCGGCCTTCTGGTCGTCCGATAGTAGAAAGGGTTAGGGAGAATAAGATTGTGGAGATCTGATGCAGTCTCTGAAATGTATCCGATAAAAAGCCGGTAAGCTAGCAACTTTGTGGTTATGTTCCAGACCTCAGGGTTTGCCTATCCTTGTGGGAAAAGGCGTGAGTATGTACATACGTAAACTGAGAGGATTACCGTATCTATTTTAATATGAACCTTATTGGTCTCCACCGCAGCCACTGACCGTTATGTATTGGGTTATATTGCCAGAAAAAGCAGTGTTATTTGGTTTTTCTATGAAATTTTTAGTAGCAACTCTGTATTTGGATTTGTGCCCAGTTACTTAATGATAATAAGTTCGCATTCTTTGCACGCATTTAGTTCGAATAATTACATGAACAATTATACCTGATTTTAAGCGGAACCGCAGCCTATAAACGCCAGCGACACTAATTTTAGTGTCACTAACGCGTTGTTATCTTGGGACCTTAGATATTAGTAATTGTAATGGCGACAGTAACTTCCAAACTAGAACACACTAATGTTAGTCGTAGCATATTATTATTTAGCGGCAGATTATTTGGCAATGCTCTACCACCTCAAAATAATTTATAATTTATTATATTGAGGAGGCGAGAAATATCGCGAAATTTTACTCTAAGTTTAAGTTCATAGGCCAATTATTGTTTTAAAGAAAACCATTTAACCATCGGAGAGCCAATCTCCTCACAGAAAACCGGCGTGAAACAACGCTTACTTTGTGTTTCGCCGAATGAGTGAGGATACCGGAGGCGCAATCCCCTATTAAACGCCGGCAACGCACTTGTGACTCCTCTGGTGTTGCAGGCGGTAATCGCTTAGCATCAGACGATCCATCTAATCGTTTACAGCCTAACCCAGAAAAAAATGTCCCAATTCTTAAAAAAATACCTAGATAACTTTCAACCCTCGAACTCTCAACAAAATATTCTTGGGCTTATTTTTCTTTTGGCTATCCTTATTCCAGTTTTCGTGTCTCCGTGTCTGTTAAGGGCTATCGGCTGTTCTCAGGCTCCTGAAACACGTCAGCTAAGATAGGATTATTACATTAACTGAGTTAGGAATCGCCGCGTCGGTCTTTTGGGACTAACCTTGAGATTGGATAAAAGCACCTTGTTTTTTATTTGAACAAAAATATATTCTATTTTTCTCCTGAGTAAAATTTCTATACGGCAGTGTACCATCAAGTTTTAATATGAATTATGGATAGTTTATCTTTATCCTAATTACTTAAATTATTAATTTCAAGATTAATTTCTCAAGAGTAAGCTGCAAGTCTTAATTACAATGTCGGATTAATGTGAAATTTATATAAATTCCTTTTCCGCTATTTCAATAGGTATTTTTTTGATGTAATAAAATTATTAACAAGTATACAGGCTAGCTTTTGGCGGAAGCTGGATGCGAGGACAGTATATTGGGGGAAACCTACGATCAGCAGTGGACTGATACAGGCTGATGATGGTAATGAATTAAAATAAGACGAGGATTGCAGATAGCATAAAAATAGTTTGGATAGTAAATTGTTAGGACTTTTCAGGTCCTACCATAACATGGTTACTGACTTTACTTGACATACATTAATACCAGACACAATTAATCTCAAAGGTAGTTAGGAACAGTCGTACATACTTAAATAGCTCTCAACAGAACCTAAACTCCTGTCTACTCTCTACCTCTACGTAATGATTTTGTAATTGAGAAAATAACCACGATAAATATAATTATGGTGTACAGAAAACCTACTTCGTCCAATTTATAGCCATCAAGATTGAGTAATTACTTAAATTAATGCATTTCTGGTCTCGTGTGCACACTGAACACATCTCTCTATACTAAAGAGATGTATGTTCACATTCATCCGTTGCAGTCCTCATATCATCTTGATGGTTGGCAGTCCACAACTGTGCGTTTCTCTAAAAACTTTCTGCCTCGCACAACAAAACTGTGGAATGAAGCAACTGCAGTATTTCCGGACCAATACGACCTTCAAACATAACATACCATCTCGCCTATATTCATCGAAGGGTAAGGCAGAAGTGTACATCCACAGTTCTATTGCCATTAACCGGGCAGAAATCCAAACTTCGAGGTGCTACTGAAAATTTCATAGAAAAACCCAATAAGACTGCTCGACCTGGGGATCGAATCCAGGACCTCTAGCTTAGCAGTCGCGCTTGGAACCACTAGACTATGAGGCAGTCACGACCTTCAAACCTTCAAGAAAAGAGCGTAATCCCTTTTAATAGGCCGGCAACGCACTTGTGACTCCTCTAGTGTTGCGGGTGTCCATGAGCGGTGCTAATCGCTTACCATCAGGCGATCCGTCTGCTCATTTGCCCCCTATCACATAAAAAATCTTGACATACTATCACACCTGTATTTCCCTAAGGTTTAGGCAGAGGTGCACTGATTTATACCTACAGTTATCTCCAAGTTTATATTTTACCCGGTTAATCTCAAACTGCTTGCACATTAGTCCACTTCTTGTTAACCCGGTTTTTGAACTTCTGCGTTTTCTTATCCAATGATATGAATAGTAATACTACATACTTCAGAAAGCTATCGTTGGCCGTGACGCGAGTGGTTTGCCAATCAAATCGTCTTCGTCGGGCCTGGCTTGAGCACTTTCAATCAATTTGTCTATCCATGAATCGAATTGATTGAGGCATGAAGTGTTAGAACCGGCACTTTTGTTTGTAAATGTACGTAGGGGTTATTGTGGGGTATGAATTATTTACTTACTGGTTTTTGACACTTACACAAATATATGACGTGAAATAATACAACTTTTTACGGATTTTATCGCGTTATATTGATAATTATTATTTAATTCCCGACGTTACATTTTTGTTTAGCAGATTAGGCGTTAAATACAAACTTGATAGAGATACTTTCGCGTTTATAATATTTATTTGGATTAAGAATGATAGTTAAAAAAATTGTGTTGTCTCAACGATGGAAAAGTTTCGACCTTTATTAAAACTTTTTTATTGTCCAAAGTTTTATAATTGCTGGCTTTAGTCATACTTCTTAGCGAAGATTTTTTATCTTAGATTGTAGTTTAAATCTCTTTAAAGACGATAAAACAATATAAGTAATTAAATCAACGTTTTGACTTTAGAATAATTGCTCTTGAAAAATCTTAATTATACGTAGGTTGCTTCAAAAGTTTTGCAAAAGTATTTAATAACATTTTCATCCTTTTTTTATAGAAACGCAAACCCTAAGCACTTAAAATTCTTACTCAGTTGTGAATTTTTGCACTTTTATCGGACTCTTCATAATAGGGAACAGCCCAAAATCACAAGGCGCAAGGTCCAAGCTGTAGGGAGCGTGTTGCAATAGTGTTAGTCCCGACTGGCTCAAAAACTCTAGAGTTAAAATTGCCCGACGTGCCGGCGCGATGTGCCGAAACATTGTCATGATAGAAGTGCCAAGTGCTCTGATGAGATTTCGATCGTAATTCTGAGAGAGATTAGACTTTAGTCCACCATTAGTACAATTAAAAACAATAGAACTAATTGTTTTTTTCTACTACACAAATTATAATACTCATATTTCTCATATTTCATCTTTGAATATTTAATCCAGCGAACTTACTGAGCCTTTAGATATCATTAAAATTAATTCTCAAATCTTTTAGTGGATTACACGCTTGCATGAAACTGATATTGAAGTCCAATTAGGGAATCGTATTTGAATACAATTTTCGATAAATTAAGAAGTAATATGTTTTTTAAGAAATCTTTAATTTAGAAGATAAATTGAGAAGTAATTGGCTAATTTTTGAAGTCAACACAGATAACAGGATAAGGACCCTTACAAGTCGGTATAAGTTGTCCATTCAGAGGTCAAATTATTTTCTCTGGGGCCCACCAAAGGTCGATTATATTAGCTACCTGAGCACTCGGCCGAAAACTTTGAAAGCAGCCGTATTTCAGGCACAAATTGGATATTTTTTTAGTAAGATGGCACTGGGAGATGTAAGTGGGTCAGGTAGGGCAAAGTGTCCATGTGTCGACGAAATGTGTCTGTTTACTCTGGAAATTAAATTTTACCTCAACTTGTAAAGGTGTATTGAATTTGTGGTTCTATAAAAGTTTATTTAGGTGTTATAATAAACTCATGATCATCCTTCTTTGTAATACCTATATATAAAAATAATTATGTTTAATCGTAAATGTATCTATGGAGTTTCTTACCGGCTCTTCTCCATAAGACCCACTTTTTGGAACCGTGCAATTAGTTTGACTTTTCAAAAGTATCTTTTTAATGGTCTAACTGAAATAAATAATTTTGACTTTGACTTTGACTGTAAAAAATAAATGGTTGACATCTTTCAAAAGCTTATAGCTGGATGACAAACAAAATGGTATAAAAAAAATAATCTATCGCGACCACTCAGACATTTTTGTTTACTTAAATACTTACGTTCACATTTAGATTAGGTACCTACTCCTATACAGATAAAAAAAAAAACAAATCGTTTCAAAATTGTTTACGACTCGCACAGCGTAAAAAGGATTACCTACGGAGCGTATTGTAAGATCATTAGAGGGTAATATAAAATTTATAGGCAGACATTGGGGCTTTGATATCAGGCAACATGTAACATACCATCTCTTTATCCCTAAAAGGTTAGGCAGAAGTGTACCTACTGATGTTCACGGACAGTTCGCTAGACCACTAGACTGAGTTATGTCGGTAACTTTTGTTACAGACAGATAATTATACACTGTGACATTTAAGTAGTTTAAAAGCCGAAAGGACGGTATTATACTCATCATTATTATTATTAATACCTTTTACTATGGAACCAACCTTGATATAACGAAAAAAAAAACAGCTTTTCCATACATTTTTACGTGGAGAGCCATGCTTCGGCACGAATGGGCCGGCTCGACCGGAGTGATACCACGGCCTCACAAAAAACCGACGTCAAACAACGCTTATGTTGTGTTTCGCCGAGTGAGTGAGGTTACCCGAGGAACAATTCTCTTTTGAAAGGTCGGCAACGCACTTGTGACTCCTACGGTGTTGCGGGTGTCCATGGGTGGCGGTAATCGCTTACCAAGGCGATCCGTCTGGTTGTTTGCCCTCCTATCCCATAAATAAAAATACATTTTGTAGAATTCAGTGTACACAAATGTATGGAACAGCTCTTTTTTTTCGTGATTTCACGGTTGGTTGGAACCAACCGTGATATTTAAGTCATTTACTATGGATAGTAAATGACTTAAATATCACGGTGTATAACACAATCATGTTATAAAAAAGTATTTCTTTCTCAGTATCTTTAACAAGGAAAATCCGAAAGGCTTCAATCAAAATGCTTCAAAATGAGTTTTTCTATGAAATTCTCAGTAGCAGCTCAGAGTCTGGATTTGTGCCCGGTTAATGGCAATTGGTTCGCCCCCTATTACATGGAACCTAAACATACCTGGCGGTCTGTGGGTGTATATTAGTACACCTCTGCCTAACCCATCACGCCTGTATTCCCCGAAGGGTTAGGCAGAGCGTACTAATGTACACCCACAGTTCGCCGGTATGTTCAGATCCCATGTAATAGGGGGCGAGCCTATTGCCATTAACCGGACACAAATCCAGACTCCGAGCTGCTACTAAGAATTTCATAGAAAAACCCAATAACACGTAGCAGTCGCGCTTGGGACCACTAGACTAATGAGGCAGTCTACGTTACAATTCATAACTACTTAAATAAATAAAATTAAAGTAATTCACAGTATTAGTCAAATTTGTTATGGTGGATTTTACGTGGGAGAGCCATGCTTCAGCACGAATGAGCCGGCTCGACCGGAGTTATACCACGGCCTCACAGAAAACCGGCGTTAAACAACGCTTACGTTGTGTTTCGCCGAGTGAGTGAAGTTACCGGAGGCCCAATACCTTTTTATAAGGTCGGCAACGTATTTGTGACTCCTCTGGTGTTGCGGGTATCCATGGGCGGCGGTAATCGCTTACCATCAGGCGATCCGTCTGCTCGTTTGCTTCTATAACATAAAAAAAAAAATGTGGAATTTGTGAAAATCGAATGTATTGCCTAATCCGAACCAACTTTGCAGTAGAAAAATGGCGATCAGTCAGTCGAAACTTCACAGATCGTATTCCACAACACCATACATTCTATAGCCGCCTCCTGCCGAAATATTCTTATAATTTTATTCTCAAAAGTTATATAATTGCTCATTTTACATAACAACATACCATCACGCCTGTATTCCCCGAAGGGTTAGGCAGAGGTGTACTTAAAGTACACCCACAGTTCGCCGGTATGCTTATGTCCCATGTTATAGGGGGTGAGCCTACAGCCATTAACCGGGCAAAAATCCAGACTCCGAGCTTCTAATGAGAATTTCATAGAAAAACCCAATAACACTTTGCTCGACCTGGGGATCGAACCCAGGACCTCTAGTGTAGCAGTCGCACTTGGGACCACTAGACTAATGAGGCAGTCAGTTTGCTCATTTTAATTTACCTAAAATATTACATTATTTCGAATTATTATATTATGAAGTATAAATATATGTCACAATTATGGTATTTCACTGGCTAAGGACCGATTGGACCGATTTGTAAGGTTCTCCTGTGTACCATAATTTAGTTAGTAAGTACCTACTTAGTTAAAATTTTCTTACTGTATTCAGGTGCCTTTTACAAATAAATATATTACTTTCTTTCTTTTCTTTCTAAGGGTTGCATGCACTTTAATATCATTATTTACAGATACAGAATTATAATCACAGAAACCTGTCTGGAACTAAACCTATCAAGGCTAGAACCCGCAATATAAGGCGAAGAAAACTAATCACTAGAATACTCGTTAACGTTATAAAGAAACACCCTACACCAGACAGCATGGCCCTTACCATTTTATAAAATCATTTTTCCGTGTCTAAAGACATCATACAAACCAGCTCAATTTCCTTATAATATCTATCTGTATGACAATATAATTCTGGCCAGCACTGTATTTTTTCTTCCTCCACCATTGACGGCCGAGCGCCCTCCGAATACTTCCCATTTCTATGTTAATGCGGATTTTCTTTGAAACGTCTATTGCTATCTCCATTTGATAGTGATGGTATGTCGCAATTTCGGATATTAAGTTGTGTAGACTTGTAAATAAGGCAACTAAGAACACGCTTAGAATGCAAAATTCAATTTGATTTCCCGCAAATTGTAGATCCATAACACCTTTTGGGGTCATGCTACAAGCGAAATAAGTGCAGTAAACATTATTACATATATATTTCCTAAGTAATAATAAGTTTTACCTTGTCCTGATTTATACAATTTCCTTAGAGTTTCGGATATCTAATAACGTCGGATACGGTTTCACATCACTACGTCTTATATTATTTCGTATTACCATTCTATGGTAATCGTGTCACATATTTGGCGTATAAAGATTATGAGGGATTATAATAATAGGATTATCTTTTTTCTTGTATTATCTGTGCATTGTATTGCTGATGGGGTTATACGAGTAATACAAAAAAAAAGTCTTTGTGAGTTATCTTCATCAACCTATTTGAGTATAAGGTAGGAATAACTGCCTCATTAGCCTTGTGGTCCTAAGCGCAACTGCTACGCTAGAGGTCCTGGGTTCGATTCCCAGGTCGATCAGTGTTATTGGGTCTTTTTGTGAAATTCTCAGTAGCAGCTCGTGGTTTGGAATTTGTGTCCGGTTAATGATAAATAATAGGCCCCTATTACATGAGACCTAAAAATTCCGGTGAACTGTGGGCGTACATTAGTACAAATCTATCTAACCCTTCGGGGAATACAGGCGTGATGGTATGTTTATGTGAATAGAGGGCCTCCTCTCAGAATGAAAATAACTAGAGTAAGAGTATATAAACTTTGATCCATAATGGCGCTCCATACTGCTGACATAAGAGCTGACCAGTCTCGAAGGACACTCCTAACTTAGGCACCTACTTGCTCTTACCCTAGTCCAATATAACCACAGACTAAATATAAACTAAGTTATCTCTTAAGAGGACATAACTTGTGTAATTTGCAGCTAAGTTCATAAGTGACCTGGGACCTATTTGAGTATGGAAATTTAAAACAAATCCTTCATCGAAAGCTCATGTATATAGAACTTAACTAAAATTAAATTATTTTAGTAAAGGAAAATGTCATCTACGGACAGGATTCGAAGTTGAACTTAACGTCTGGTGTATTGAACCAGAAGCTGGTTCGAATCCTGCCCGCGATCGAATTTTCCCTTCAGTAAAACAGCTTTATAATCTTAGCATGGAAAATCAAACAAAATACAACAATTAATTTATATTATCATGCATACCATCACGCCTGTATTCCCCGAAGGGTAAGGCAGAGGTGTACTAATGTACACCTACAGTTCGCCGGTATGTTTAAGTCATTTTTTTTTTATGGAATAGGAGGGCAAACGAGCTGACGGATCGCCTGATGGTAAGCGATCACCGCCGCCCATGGACACCCGCAACACCAGAGAAGTCACGAGTGCGTTGCCGACCTTTTAAAAGGGGATAGAGCCTCCGGTAACCTCACTCACTCGATAGCCTAGTGGTATGACGTTGGACTGCCAAGTTAAAGGTCTCGAGTTCGAACCCAAGGCACGCACCTCTGAACGGTGAAGGAAAACATCGTGAGGAAACCTGCATGCCTGAGAGATTTTCTCGATGGCGTGTGAAGTCTGCCAACAAGCACTAGTCCAGCGTGGTGGACTATAGCCTAATCCCTCTCATTCTGAGAGGAGACCCGTGCCCAGCAGTGGGACAGTTTAATGCGTTGATTATGTTATGTTATGTAATTGAGTTTGAGTTGAAATCTCCCAAATTGTTGCCTTCTTGGGCAATTAAAAAAATCCAGGATTTTTTATTTTCTTGACAGCGTCCTGCGATACAGATAGAGAAGATGGCTGGGTCTTACCACCTGCTTGGAACCCCATTATAAATTCCATACAATCAAAATCCAAGTCCAAAACTGCAAGACCGAAGGATACGATGAGCTCGTTCTGCGTGAATCGGGTCGCCAATAATAAACGAAAATGTAAGGTAGCTGTTAGTAATTGCAACATTAAGACGTCCAACAACTTAGTCTACCTGTGACCATGCTGTAAAGGATCCGAAACGTCGGGAATTAAATATTATCAACGATAAAATCCGTAAAAAGTGATTTTATTTCAATGTTCAACGTCCTGCACTCCACTTTCTGTATCGTATCTATTGAATTGAATTTATTGATTGAATTGGATTATTTATATAGTTTTATTTTTTAAGGTCCGTCTGAAAACTTTACAAATCTATCACCAGAGTTTGAAATATCTTGCCACCTTAATTAATGGATACGACCCAGTTGCTCAAGTTTTTACACAAAATACGAGTCGGCGTGAAAAACTTTCGATGTTGCTACTAGTTTGTATCGAATTTATTTAATTTCTACTTAATAAGGTTAAAAACTTACTGAAGTGAAATTTTCTTAATGAAACGAAATCCGACGTTAATCTGTCTGCGCTAATCATAATTTAAAATATTGCCTAAATACTTTTTTTATTGTATTGGACGTAATAGTCTAACCTTGATATGACGCAAAACACGATCGGAATGGCATAACAAGATTAGGAGAGCCAACCCCAAAAGACATGGGACATAGGCACGGAAAAAGAAAAAGAGTATCTGCGTGACAGTACGTAGGTGTTTGGAAATTTGTGTACCTACACTCTATTTGGAACTGGATTCCCGCAAAATATCTCTACCTTACCCTTTTGATAAAATAGGCGTGATGGTAATTGCCTCATTAATCTCGTAGCCGTAAATGCGACTGCGGTTAATGTACTATTCTATGAAATTCTCAATATCAACTCGGAGTTAGGATTAGTGCCCAGTTTAGTGCAGCTCGTCCTCTAATAAAATGGGACTTAAGCTTACCAGGTAGCTGTACGTATACATGAGTACTCCTCTGCCTAATCCTTGAGGAATACAGGCGCGATAGTATGTGTTATGGTAACATCATAGAATAAAGCTACCCTAATCTTTAAACATGGAACTTAACGTACATAATTCCATGACTTAGGCATATTAATAACTCACCATGAACATATCAAGCTACACTATGCCAGTATACGCTGATCGCGCATTGTATATACTTTCGGTACAATGAGAGGTCAGGTTATATTTGGATTTTATAGTTTGATATGTACCTTCATCCCACGCCACGTTATAAATGTGGACCCCTATAATGAAACCGTAGGTGTCAGCTATCTTCGTACAAATTGATGAATTTCTAGGGAAAATTTCACTTTTATGTCATTCAAATCTCATCCTTGCGGTTGGCTTGTGTTATCTCGACCGAGGCATGGAAGACCCGCGTTAAACGTTTTAATTTGAGTAGTGCTATTACAACCTTTAGGGTTCCTTACTCGTGTGACAATTTTCTATCAAATTCTGTTATTATTCGGATTTGGATACCGTTAATCTCGGTTCCTGCACTACCATTTCGTCCACTACTACTTTACTGGAAATAAAAAAATGTAAAATCGTTCCAAACTTGGTAATTTTATCAAAAAATGCATTTGCTTACATTTATTTCCAGTGAAGTATTTTGGACAAAATGGTAATGTAGGAACCTAGATTAACGATATCGGCATCCGAATACTAACACAATTTGATTAAATTGTGTTTGAATTATGATTTATTTCGGTATTACGTTTGTAAGAGAAATTCGGTGCGCCGGACTCTTAACTGCTGATTAAGGTAGGCAGCATTGAAATTACGAACCGTATCACTACTAAAATCTTTCTAATATGTATCAATATCATCTAATGTCCCAATAGCGCTTACTATCGCTGTTCTCAGACAATAAACACGTTCGATTTTATTATGCGACGTCTGCATTACGACCATTTTAAACGTTATTTTATTGCCAGTATCAAAATGACGTAAATTCTGCGAATTGCCATTCAGGAAAGCAATTACTAGGAGATATATTAGATTCAACTGCAGGAACCGAAAATCGTACGACAGATACGTGTATTTTTTAGCCACATACATTATTGTCCTTAGAAATATTTTTAAAGGAACACAGCTAATACCGTTTTCTGAAATTATAATTACCTCTATCTTACACGTGTATAATAATAATAACAAACAAATGTTTATTTCTCATCACAAGAATTACAGACGTCACAATTATAATAATTATGTCAAAGGTTTTTTATTTATTTAAACGTGGGAGAGTCATGCTTCGGCTCGATAGCCGGCTCGACCGGAGTGATACCACGGCCTCACGGAAAACCGGCGTCAAACAACGCTTACGTTGTGTTTCGCTGAGTGAGTAAGGTTACCGGAGGCCCAATTCCCTTTTAAAAGGCGGGCAACGCACTTGCGACTCCTCTGGTGTTGCGGGTGTCCATGGCCGGCGGTAATCACTTACCATCAGGCGATACGTCTGCTCGTTTATCCCCCTATCTCATAAAAAAAAGTGGACAATGCCTGTGTCAGTCGGCCATCGGTGAACTCAATCAATCTGACCAATCACGACAATTCTTTATAGTAATCGAGGTAAATTATTGATAACCGGTATTAAAAAGTAACCCAAATAGAGATATCAATTTTGCTTTCTTACCCAGATAACGTTAATTATAGAAGTAACCAAAAATCATATTATTATCTATACCAGAATAGTAAAGCCGGTGCATGGCTTCACAGATTTTAAGGTTTAGTTTTTACCACCAAGTTTTTTTTTTAAATTACTATGTTCACAATGCTTTTAAAGAATATTAAGCATAGACCTTTTAAGTGAAATTAACATAACCAGTTTTTTTTAAGTACCTCGTCTAGGGAGCTTTTTAAAAAAGCACTACTCAACCTTGCTACTTTTAACGTATAAAAACACCTGGTTGTTTTTTAAACTAAAAATGCAGCTTACCCACTGTGCAGCTGTCTAAGTTTTTCCACAACCCTTTCCATTCAAATAAACGTTGGACCAGCATAGTACGATTCCAAAAAACAACGATTAAAACAAAGAGGTGCCGATTGCATGCGGATTCTTTCTGAAATCCGACAATATTTTTTTGTTTTTCAATAGGGTTGGGATAAAAGCTCGCCCATGGTATTGTGCGAATGGCAGCTCATTCGTTTCTTTGATTCCTATCTCCCTACGTCACACGAGTTCTAAAGGGAACGGAGATTGAAAGGAGTATTAGCAGGTTTGCATATTTAGGTCTTACTAGCTTTTGCCAGCGACTTCGTCCGCGTGGAATAGTTACTTTGTTCCCTAGTTCTTCGCCCGCCGTTTAACCTGCGTTGCCCTGTTCCTAAGGGTTGTAGCGTGATGTTTTATAGCTTGAAACCTTTCTCATGAATCACTCATTTTGCCAACATTTCCCTTCACTGCTCTGCTCCTATTGATCGTAGCGTGATGAAAAGTATACTATAACCTGCCCAGGAGTATGAAGAACAATTGTAGCAAGTTTCGTTGAAATCCGTCGAATGGTTTTTGTTTCTATAACGAACATACAGACAGACAGACAGACAAAAATTTTACTGATTGCATTTTTGGCGTCAGTATCGATCACTAATCACCTGCTGATAGTTATTTTGGAAATATATTTCATGTACAGAATTGACCTCTCTACAGATTTATTATAAGTATAGATTACGACTGAACAATACTTTAGTAAGGAGTTATTTTCTGACTGTATTTATTTACTGCATGATGCTCGTAACCTTGGGTGAATCGTGAAGTCCTCGTTTCTCGGGCTAAATAGTGTTATTGGGTTTTTCTATAAAATGCTTTGTAGCAGCTCGAAGTTTAGATTTGACTTGGAAGTGATTTGCTGCGCGAGGCATATCAAACGCGTCCGAGGTTAAACACACGCTCTCGAGCCGCTTAGTAACTGATGAATAGATAGTTCATAACTGATGGATAGACAATTCATAACTGACGGATAGACAAGCAGTCCAGGCATTATTATCATTCATTATTCTAAAGAGTTGCGAGATAAAAGAACATAAAATATTATCTGCCGCAGTCAAAAATAACGCTTGGCATCCTTGCAAAGTACGCTACGCTTTACATTACAATTTTATTTTAGTAGATACTCGTACATAATTAATTAAACCTTTGTGAGACAACCCTTGTGAGCACGAATATTTTAATTAGTCGAAAACACTGTCTTCTTTAGCGTGTTCCTAGCTGTTTTGACAACGAAGTCCCCTTAAAGGTTTTCACTCATCGCAACGTATCATTTATCTTTATCTTCAACAGAAATGGCCAAGCAACGTACGAGTAATATTTTTAGTGTTGCTAGCATTCTTAGGCTACAATGACCGTTAGTAATTTGCCACCTTTTCCACATTAGAGATAGAAAAAACATTAAGATATAAAAAATCATTTCTTGTACCAATAATTACGTAATTATGATGCCTGGATACAAACTGCGAACCTTTCACTTTACATTATTATAATTATTAAGGGAAGGTCATGTTTGTTTCTTAAACGATGATGATACGCTGTAGTGGACGGACTCCATCACCTGTTACCATATGTCTTGCATTCATTAATTATTTAAAATGTTATCTTACAGTATTCGTATTTAAATTTCTACAGTAAAAGCCTGTCGCTCCCGACATTTTGGGATTCTATATTATGAAACTGTATCAATTTATTATGATAGTAGATTGTTCTATTCTCATTGGAGTCTGAAAAGTCCTCTCATCTGCTGAGGTCCTAAAATATAATCGTTTTTAATACTCTTTCAAGGTGTTGCTAAGTCTGTAGCCAAATTATTTTTCTGGCTGTGTCAGGACTCATTAGCGAAAGGATTAGTATTTTCCTCAAATTATATTGCTGTTTTTGCAAGAAATATTTTTACTGGCAACTGGATAAACATAAGTAGGTAGTAATTGAGGAAAGGAATCGCGTTTTTATGAAGGCATATTTTAAGTAAATATCGTAATAAGGATTAATTTATTTATTATGTTTAATTAATAAGCGGCGGTAGCCTAATGGTAGGGCGTCAGGCTTGCGATCATGTGGTTGTCGGGTCGAAACCCACCCATTGCACTACCAACGTGAACTCACTCGTAATATAAGCATTTAGCTTAGCACGAGGGGTTAACAAGAATACTAGTAATGTGCGATCCACATTGCTAGTAAGCTTTTTTATAAAACAATATTTTTACAATTCATTTATTAATTGAAAAGTCAACAATAAAAAGCTTTTTTAAGACTACTTTGCTATTCAAATCCAAGTTAATATATTTATCTTAGTTGCTAGCTGATACATTAATTAATATTTGTAGATACAATATCTACGCCCAATATCTCAGCTTTCAATTATGTCCTAGACACAAAAAGAAAAAACAATTTCAGCCGCTTCAGAAACAATAAACCCTTAATTAGGACTCAAATCTCTGGTGTCGGAACTAATGAAACTACCAACGCAAATATTTAATTAGCCACCTAAGTCCGGCAGACTAAAATGGCTAATTAACTATTTGAGTATATAAATTCTTGAATATAAATAACAATTGGACTGAAACAGGTCCTGTTTCCAGAATTTAATTAAATCCAACATAATTAGTTGACTAATTAATGTGTAAGGAAAGTATTCCTTTGTACCGTAGAAACTATTATTCGGACGTTATTACTACATACCTACATACAAGCTGCCTCATTAGTCTAGAGGTCGCCTGCTAAGCTAGAGATCATGGGTTCGATGTCGAGGTCGAGCAAAGTGTTATTTCTCGGAGTTTGGATTTGTGTCCGGTCAATAGTCTCGCCCCTATTACGTGGGACCTAAACATGTGGCACTGTTTATTTATTTATTTATTTATTTATATATGGCACTAATTACGTTTGCGGCAGCAGAAAGATCGAAAAAAAAACCGAAATGATTTTATGAAACTAATTTATTGAATAAAAATTAAATTACAAGATTAGACCTAATGAATAATCATTCCACTTCGAGGTAGGAATATGGAATAATTCTTCTTACAAAAATGGTATTGAAAACAACTTGTGAAATCGATGGACGTCATAGGTGCATCAGCGAATTAGTGTAATAAACAAGTCAAAGTGCAATTGCGGCGTCGGCGGTCTTAGTAGAGTAGCACTATGTAATTCCTCCCCCCTTAGAACGGCGACTATTTTAGCACGTTGAGTGAAAATGTTGCCGGAAGGTTTTCAGGACTTTCATTGCTTCCCAGAATGACAGTCGGAGGCTGCTGGTCCTTCTTCTTAGTCTTATCTCGGTTGCATAGATAGCGTCGGGATATCATGATGATGAAGAGTGCACCTGTACCCAATAGTACTCCGTAAAATGGGATTGTCGTGTGGTAAAAGGCGTCTGGTTGTAGGCTGTCAGGTTGAACAGGAGACTGGATCATGAGTTTCTCTTGGATGCTGTGTAGTCCTTGGAGATCAATGGAGTTTAGATTGACATGAGTAGCAGTTATGGCGTATTTTTCAGCATCGTATGGTATCTTCATAATCTTCAGAGGTTGGCCTTTAATTTCATCATAGTCATTTGCAATAGTGAATTCTTCTGATTTCAGGCGACATCCCATGGGAATTGTAGCAAGATAACTGCCCTGTAGCGATGTGTAGTCCCTCTGTTTGCATATTAGTTGTGTTTTCGTCTGCTGAGGAAATGATAGAACATAATGCTGATCATCCAGCTTTTCCATAGCTTCTCTCATCAAGGTAACCGTGGTGAATTTGCAGGATTCTTGTATAATTTGATTGGTGATAAGTTCTTGGACGCAGTCAGCTTTGGTGCGAACCTGGTGGCTGATTCCTTTCTCACAGAGGTACCAGTGTTTTAACTTCGGGCATTCAGCCTCTATGTACGCATACGACATCTCGCTAGTTGCAAGGAAGGGATAGGATGGGATAAGAGCCTGTAAATGCTTATTAGGTACAACTGACAATTTATAAAAATCGTAAGTAGTTTTAGAAAAAATTGGAAACTTAAAAATGAAAACTATTTGCTTGTCTACATAGTATGACCCTGGTTTTATAATATCGTAGTATTCTCTAAGTTCTAAATCTAGTATTTGCTCTTGGGCATAGATAATTCTAAGTTTCTTAATCATAGATTCTAATATTTCTATATCTATCATCGAATGGTGTGTGCTAGAGGCACGAGTAAAGGCTAAACTATTTTCTATCCTAAGTAATTCCTGGGTTAAATCTTCTACATTTTCAGATATGACTTCTAGAAGTTGAGCAAACTGAGCATATTTTATTAAACTATCTTCTTTTAAGGCATTACTTTGTAAAATGGTCTCTAGAGTGCTATTAATTTTATACTGGTTCTCTAACATCTGTGTGAGTACATTTGTATGCTTAAATATCCACTCTTTACTCATACTAATATGATTGTTAAGTTCGGTTGTTATTTTATCCTGATTATTTTCTAGTACTTTAATAGCTTCATTATACTTTAACGCATCTTCGTGATCTAGGTTCCCAGTTAAGCTTTTTATTATTGAACCTAGTCCGTCTACAAGACCTCTTTTGGCTCGATTGGGTTCTAAAGATTTTAGTTGTCTTAGGACATTGTCAAGCTTGTTCGTAAGATATTTTATTTGAATTTCGTATAATGTATAAGTGTCATTAGTCAAACGATTTTGGCAAGTTACTAATTGAGTCTGTAATGAGTGAACGTTATTTTCTATGTTACTCAGTTGCACATATTGTATGAACGTATGATGGTGAGACGTTAGTTTCATGAGTCCGAGTTTATAAGGTAGAAGTCCTGGTCCATCGTCGAGGCTCTCAAGTTTTATTTCTTGAGGTCGCATCATTGGGATTGTTGTTATTAGTATGATCCTGTAACAAATTCGCTGTCTTAGGTACGCGTTTAAGTCTAGATTTAGCTATGGGCCCGCGTTTCTTCGAAGTGTAAATGTGAATAGGCAAGTCTGCTAATACTGTGTCTTGTGTATACCGTGGGGCAGTTTTCTGTCGGCTAGCAAGGGGATTTTTTATAAATATTTGCTGCTGGGGTGCGTATTCTGCTTCGGGTTCTCGGGTCTCATTTCTCTTTTCAATTATCGCGTTTCGATTAGCAAGTGATGTCGAGTTGATAATGGCATAGATTATTTTCATCTTATCTCTATGGGCTTGGGTATACTGTTGTAACGAATGTTGTGTTATGTCAATGTCATTGCAGTCTCTCGGGTCAAAGTGTCCAGTCAATAAGTCAAATGGTCGACATCTCGTAAAACTGTGTATGGAACTGTTATAGGCTATTAAGGCATAGGGTACCAAATTGACTATTGGTTCGTCTTTATTCTGTAGTTTGAGTAGTCTAAGATGTTCTAAGAGTGTTAAATGGAAGCGTTCGATATTACCATTGTCGTTAGGTGAATGAGCTAGTATCCTATGATGATTGATTTTATGAAGTCGTGTAAATTCCATGAATAACTGATTTGTAAATTCAGTTCCGTTGTCTGTAATAATAGTCATAGGCACGCCATGGTGTGTACAATAGTGTAAGAGGGCTTGTAAAATGCTAACAGCTGTACCGTCACGTAAGTTATAGGCTTGTCCGTATTTGGTGAATACGTCTATGAAAGTTACATACTTATCACCTTGTATAGTTAATAGGTCCATGTGTATAATCTCAAATGGCTTAGTGGCTGGTGGTACGATGTTAAATTGGGGTCTTAAGGGGTTCCTGTCATATTTAGCCTGACCGCAGATGGTACACTCATTTATGAACTTAGTTATTTGGTCTTTCATTTTTGGCCAATAGTATTTGTGAGACAGGGCTAAGTAACACTCGTTAATGCCTCGATGGTTAGTTTTCCCATCATGGTAGTGTCGTATAATTTCTTGTTGTCGAAGATATTCTTTAACGTTTTCGACTTCAGACTTAGCTACAACAAGATTCATAGATGAGCTTCTAAATTTGTCTTGTAAGATGGGTATGACTGCATATATGGCCAATGGTGGAGTTATTAAAAGGGCTGTCTTGACCTTTGGACTCACGTATTCTTTAATGGCATTGATTAGGTCTTCTTCTAATTTGGATTGGGACAGTTGGATACTTATTCGAGTATGGGTGTCAAATGGTTTAGTCACTGTAGGTCTTTTCTTAACATCATCTACAATAGTCAGGTATAATTGTCTGTGAAATTTATTTAAAGGTTCATCTGTTATAGGAATTTCTAAGATCGGGTTCTCAACACTTGTGTGTACTGTTTCGGTAGACGAGTTTGGTTTGGCAAGAATGGATTCTGATGGATTGCCCAATAAGGAATTGAGATCGTCAATTTCCTCAATCAGAGACATTTCTTTGGTGTTAATTTCAATTCGGGAAAGAGCATCGGCATTTGTATTGGATTTTCCTTTCTTGTAGATAACTGTAAAGTCATATTCGCTCAGTCTAAGTCTCCATCTTGTCAGTCGTGAATTTGGTTCTTTCATGTTCATCATCCATTGTAGTGGTTTGTGGTCGGTCAAAATTTTGAATTTACGTCCGAATAGATAAGGCCGGAAGTATTTTGTGGCCCATACTATAGCAAGAAGTTCTTTCTCTATAGTACTATAGTTCATCTCGCTTTCATTTAAAGTTCGTGATGCGTAACAGATGGGTTTGTCTGAGTTAATAGGTCCTTGAGATAGAACGGCACCAATAGCTACATTGGAAGCATCTGTAGTCAGGTTAAATTCCTTAGTAAAGTCTGGGTACTGTAAAATGGGGTCATTTGTCAGTAGCGCTTTGCATTTTTCAAAGCACTGTACGTATTCGGGGTCAAAAGTGATTTTTCGTCCCTTTTTGAGGCATTGAGTAAGTGGCTTGGTAAGTCGGGCAAAATCCGGAATGAATTTTCGGTAATAACCGAGAAGGCCTAGAAACTGTTTGATCTCCTTAGGTGTTTTGGGAATGGGATATTTATTAATGCTGGATATTTTATCGGGATTTGGCTTTATGCCGTCTCTAGTGATGACATGGCCGAGGTAAGCTGTTTCAAGCTTCAGAAATTCGGATTTGTCCATCTGAATTTTGAAGTTGGACTCTCGAAGTCTTTGGAACACCTTTTCGAGGTTGGTCATGTGTTCCTGGAGGGACGTACTGAATACGATAATATCGTCTAGGTAAACTAAGCATATCTCGTTTTGGAGCCCTCGGAGGACATTGTCCATCACACGTTGAAACGTGGAAGGAGAATTCTTAAGGCCCATAGGCATTCTAAGAAACTCGAAATGCCCATGTTCGACATTGAATGCGGTCTTTTCTACATCGTTGGGATCCGTTTCTACTTGGTAGAAACCACTTGCTAGATCTAGGGTCGTAAAATATTGGCACTTCCCTAATTTGTCAAGAACGTCATTTATATTTGGGATAGGGTACTTGTCGTCCAATGTCTTTTCGTTCAATTTACGAAAGTCAACCACTAGACGCCACTTCTGCTTTCCTGAGGCATCCATTTTCTTTGGTACTATCCAAATAGGGGAGCTCCAGGCAGATTCTGATGGTCGTATAATACCCTGGTCTAACATTTTCCCTATTTGATCTCTAACTTCCTGACGATGCACGAATGGGTACCGATAGTTTTTAGCGTGCACTGGGATTTCATCGGTCGTTCTTATACGGTGCTTAACCTTATTAGTAAAAGTTAGTTTCTCGCCCTCAATATAAAAAACGTCAGAATAACGCGAGCAAAGAGCTATGAGGTTAGCCTTTTCTTCTGGATTAAGGTGGTCGGTTCTTAGGCGTGATATTACGTCTTGAATGCGAGCTGAAGGCTGCTGACTATTAAGGCACTCGGTGTTAAATAATTCGGCATGTGCTGGGCGATTGAGCGAAAATATGATGTCACTTTGAGTAGGGTTTTCGATCTCTAGATATCCACGATTATTAACAACGGAAGTGACACATTCGTGAATTATACAATTGCAAAGAATTTGTTTATGAATAAAAACGTCGCCATCTGGGGTATCAATAGGGATCCGAATAACTTTTGAGGTCTGCGCCGGTATAATATCCTCATATAGATTCACATTACGTGAATTATACATCCTAATAGGGTTCATCGCAGAATGTGTTATCAGTTGATTTTCTTTTAAGTCTATTCGCGCTTCCCAATTATTTAATAAGTCTAAACCTATGAGCCCGTCAAAGTAATCATGAAACCGATAAATGAATAATTTCATATTGTTAGGGTCATTAAATTCTGGAAACGTTGGTAGAGTAATAGAGTAGTCATTTCTAGTTGTCGCGTGAATGTTAGTTATTTCAAACGGGTCAAAATTAAGAGGATATTCAGAAAAGTAATTTTGTACAACTTCGGGGCTTATAAATGATTGGTTGGCACCCGTGTCTATTAAAAGTTTTAAAGGGGGCTCTCGAATCTGTATGTATGGAAGCTGTCTTTGCGTTTGAATGTTTAACTCTATTTTGGTTTTTGTGAGGTCGGGCCTTCTTGAAAATCCTGCTGAGCATGGTTAGGTATAGCTGCCTGTGGTTGAGGCTCGTCCAAAGCGTGGTTGTCTGTAGTCATATTGTAGTAAGTCGAATCACAAGTAAAGTCAGGGGTATAGTCTATTTCAGTATTAATATAGT
The DNA here is from genome assembly GCA_910591435.1 of Acronicta aceris. NCBI lineage: Eukaryota > Metazoa > Arthropoda > Insecta > Lepidoptera > Noctuidae > Acronicta > Acronicta aceris. The sequence goes on along the minus strand of OU342771.1, from coordinate 14,519,995 downwards.
CAGGGTAGTACTCTGGTTCATAGTAGTAGTCATAGTATGAGTCGTCATAAGTCGCGCACTCGTTCATGTTCATCTCTCTAGTCTTGAAATAGTGGGAAACCGGAGGGTTTCCAGATTTACTCCAGTCGTGGAATGTTGGGGTATTCGTTGGAGGCAAGGGTTTTGGGGTGAAACGTTGGACACCACTCATAGGCTGAGGGCCTTGAGGTACATTGTTTCTGGGCGGTAGCCTAAAAATATTACTGCGGGGGTTATAATTAGGAGGCGGAGCACTAAACATCCTTTGCGTGTTCGTGGGCATCCTTTGTTGGTGTTGTACAGGATGTGGTGCAGGGAATTTGAAAGGTTGCGGTGCGGGTCCTGTGGGACGCTGACCCATTGGTGATGGCCAGTTGAGTACAGGTGTCGGGAAATTATGTGATCGTGGTGGAGCAAATGGTGTTGATGGTAATGGAGGAGTGGCTTTATGAGAAGGTTGGGCTTTCGGGAATTCGCGTTGCTGCAAATACATGACATTGAGTTCCTCTTGAACGAACTCGAGCGCCTTTTCAATAGTAGGTGGGCGCATGCAGCGTATACGGGATCCTAAAGGTTCCTTTAACCCTCGAACGTATGCTTGCACAGTTACTTTCTTGTACAAGTCGCGTTTAGCTTCTATTGTAGTCGCTATAGTCTCATGTAAAGTCACGTAAGTCATGATTGTACTAAACAATGTCTGACAATGATTATAAAAATCTTGTGGCGTTCTATTACCCTGAGTGGCTAAAGAGAGGTCGTTGTATAACGCAGTTTCATCACGTTGATCCGAAAAGTTGTTAATTAAAGCCGTTCGAATGCCAGTCCAACTTTCTGGTATTCCGTTAGCGTTAATAGTACATGCAGCAGTCCCTGTGATTTTGTTAAGTATGCCGTTTAACAAACATTGGTTAATAAATTCCTGCCCAGGTGTTGCACTTAGGTATTGAGTGGCTAATGAGTCACAGATTTTAATGAAACGTGTAAGAACATTTGGGTTCCCGTCAAATTCCGGGACAAGGCGGAGGGCCTTGTAGATAGTGTCTGGGTTATTCTGAGTCATAGTGTCTAAATTTAAATTATCTAAATTAATATCTCTGTTTTTATCAACTACACGGTTGCGGGCCTGGTGTAATTCAGGCTCCCGCGAACTACAGGCTCTGGGATGATAAATCTTGAGGTTTAAGATTCAAAGAGTGCAACACGAGAATTGTGAGCGTACTTACAGATAATTCATTTCTGGTTTCCTCCGTGAATCGATTTCTTGATTCTCCTCCTGGTCTGCAGCAGGTCCGTAGGATCAGGATATCCGGAACGGTGCTTGATAGCCACCCGGGTGACTCGCGACGCGATTATCGATGTGAGACAGTCACGATATCTCCCGCGGATATCCTACCGACTGCGCCAATTACGTTTGCGGCAGCAGAAAGATCGAAAAAAAAACCGAAATGATTTTATGAAACTAATTTATTGAATAAAAATTAAATTACAAGATTAGACCTAATGAATAATCATTCCACTTCGAGGTAGGAATATGGAATAATTCTTCTTACAAAAATGGTATTGAAAACAACTTGTGAAATCGATGGACGTCATAGGTGCATCAGCGAATTAGTGTAATAAACAAGTCAAAGTGCAATTGCGGCGTCGGCGGTCTTAGTAGAGTAGCACTATGTAATTCACTCCAACAACAAGTTCACAAATGCATATATAGATCAACACAAACATAGTAATATCATTATTAAAGTTAGCTTGTCACTTATAGGTGTGCACAGCTTTTACAGATTGGACAGTAATAATAAATACAATAATACTAAATAACTAAGTTTTACATAGAATTAAGTTTAAATGTAAAGTGTACAAATTGATATTATAAAATATTTGTTACCGACTTATTGCTTGATATTAAGTACTTATAATTTAACTTGTATTATTAAATAAATAATGGTATTGGATTACAACATATAATATTAATACTAATACTAAAATACTATAAAGCGTGAACAGGGGAAAAAAAAGGTCAGAAATGTAATAGTTATGTTTAAGTATGCCTATGACGTATTTGCATCAATTATGAGTCTACGGAACTGAGCCAGAGAGATAGAAAAGATGTCGATGCTGTTGGTGCGACTTTGAATTTCGTTGCAGGTTCTCAACAATCGGTTCATTGGTGCTGCACGTCCCAGATTTGTACGGGTAGTGCTTGGGACAAATACTTTTAGTACACGCTCATGTCTGAGACTGGAGCAGCGAGGTACTGAAATATACACTTCGTCCAGGAGTTGCGGAACATTTACAAGGCCATTAACAATTTTGAACAACAACATTAAGTCATTTACCTTTCGACGATATTCCAGAGTGGCCATTCTGAAGTAACTCAGTCTGCCAGTGTAATCAGCTTCTCTTGGGCAACCTTCAGATCTGTATCGCAAGTATCGAGTAAAACTTTTTTGAACACGTTCGATTCTGTCGATATGGACTCGGTAAGAAGGATTCCACACGGGAGACGCATATTCCAAGACGCTTCGCACGAGTGTGCTGTAGAGTAATTTTAGAGTGCGAGAGGATTGAAAGTCCTGACAAGTACGTTTTACAAAACCTAACATTTTAGCTGCCTTAGTAATCATGGTGTCGACATGAGGTATAAAGGTCAACTTTTTGTCAAGGTGTACGCCCAAGTCTCGGATAACGCACAACTGATACACTGTTGGTGTACAAAAGTACACATCTGTCTTACCCCTTGGGGAGTAGACTCATGATGGTATTTATTATTACTACATAATATAAATGCACACAATCATCATTATCAATCCATTTAGGTACCATCCCATTCCTGGGCACGGGTCTTCTCACGCTGGCCTAACGCGTCATGTTACATATTCTGAAATCGCTTGTCCCACTAACCTAATGCAGTCGACATTAGAGCTTAGGTATCCAAAAGAAGCCTATTCACTCGACTCTTGGTGACTCAGATTTATATTGAGTGTTCAAGATTACTTTATTACTTACTTCATGTAGTTAAAATTTACCTTAAAACCGTGTTTGTTATTAGATCATTCCAAACACATATAAAACAATTTGTAAACTCCAATTTATTTATATTTTTTTAATTACTGTACTTCTTAAAATACATTAACTTTGTTATGCAATATAGAAATTCTGGTTAGCCCGTATTAGTGTGTAAGCCTGTTACCTTTATATATGTTAATTTATTATATATTGTATGCACGAGCTGTGGGAAGATCATAAATAAATAAAAACAAGCGATAGACAACTCTAACAAAATCATGATCCCATATCGTGTTATAGGTAACAAATCGCTCTGTGTCATACGTGAGCCTGACAAAGAAATAAATCAAACCAAATTGGGATCACAGTGTTTGTATGAAAACTTTGGCAATCTTTCTCGCTAAAGTGCGATTTTTCGATCGCCAGTTACTTCGAATAAATTCGAATTTTTGACAGATTTTCTATACAAAATCTCTCAAACGTCAATTTTCTTAAAAACTTATACCGATGCAAAACTCTACCATAATTATCTTTTTGTGTTTTTTTTTGCATATTATGATTATAAAGTTATTTAAAGGAAAACGACACCTTATGATGTAAATTTAGAATGTGAAGGCAAAATTTCAATCAGGCGGGTGGGGTTCGCGGCGGCTTAGAGGTCAGAACGTCTGGTGTATCCACAGGAGACGCATGTTCGAATCCTGCCTGCGATTGAATTTTTTATTCTTTACAAAAATAACTCTACCATAATTTCTAATTAAAACAACAACTTTCTAAAACACAACCAGCTAACAAGCCTCTTTAGCAACATTTCCCACATGCTTTAAAATGTAGATAAAAATTTCATCCAAATTTTTCGCCACTTTGAAGAGGTAACATAACAAACAACGCCGAATTTCCCTTGAAACGAAGATAAAAGGGACCAAATTGGGAACTTATTCTAGCGCTAAAATAAGCTGTGTAGTATAAAAATGTTTTTGTAACGTTTGGTCCTCTTAAAACACTGTTTATTACCTTTCAACTGTGAATTTTTGGAACCCGAACACGTGCGTATTATGTACAGTCACATCAAGTGATCACAAACTGTTAACTTTCCCCAATGGATAATAAACTCTATTATTTGGAGATTCAATTAAAAATCGATTGAAGAAATTTTTCAGTTTTGGATACCGTACTAGACGCAGTTTACCAAATACTTAGAACTATAATAACTTATAAAAGACCCATTTTACTAGGCAAAAGTCAATGCCTTACAGCTTACATATTTACTTTCTTACGTAAACATTCGTCTACATCCAATAATGTCTAAAAATATATCACAGTTTCATCCTAACCTATTCAAACCGTCGTAAGCCTATCGAAGCATTTTCTATTTTCCTCCCAGCATAAAGAACCCAAGCCTAGATCAGATAAATACCAATTTGCTGTAAACCCTCTCATTATTTTTCGTAAAATATATTTTTCTAAGTTTCTAGCCGATATTTTATAGGTTATGAAGCAATATGTGTCACTTTTAAATAAAGCAAAAGGATTTTTTGGAAATTTTGTTCACGTGCCCTTATAATACGTTTTTTGACAATTTTTTTCGAGATTTCGATGAGAAAATTGGATTCTCATCTTTATTGCGATAAAATAAATTGGGTACATCAGTTTTAATGTGATAAATTTCTGTAATATTGAAATTATATTACTGAGAAATCTGGTGTGCAGCCCGATAAGTAACAAACAAATTACAGATATAATGCTAAATCTATTGTTCTTGTGCCCCAAAGCCCTTACGTGCTTTGTTGAATTAACCATATTTTTTACCAGACTGATCAGAATAAAGAATACATTGACAACAGCTTATTTAATATAATTATAATATATAACTACTGTGAAATGTTATCCTAAATGTTGTGCATATCTATAATTGATATAAACACTAGTCTTTGCCTCTGTATTTTGCTACTAACCAATGTTTGTGTTTATATTGTTGATGTGCCTTGTGTAAATAAATAAATAAAGGAAGGGATGAAAGGGTACACATATAAAATTTTTACGTGGGAGAGCCATGCTTCGGCATGAAAGGGCCGGCTCGACCGGAGTGATACCACGGCCTCAAAGAAAACCGGCGTCAAACAACGCTTACGTTGTGTTTCGCCGAGTGAGCGAGGTTACCGGAGGCCCAATCACCTTTTAAAAAGTCGGCAAGGCACTTGTGACTCCTCTGATGTTGCGGGTATCCATGGGCGGCGGTAATCGCTTACCATCAGGCGATCCGTCTGCTCGTTTGCCCTCCTATCCCATAAAAAAAAACTGTCAGGATTTTGGGAAACTCCCATGTGATTGGGAAAAACAATATCATCGCGGGCTACACTTATAAAAAATTAAACTGAAATAAAACCCCGTATGGGGACGGGTTAGAATACTATTCCTCACTGCCTTTCAGATAGGCATCCCGTAAGAGGCGTGAAAATATCTGACTCGCTCGATTGTAGGACCTCTTGGGGTTTAACTGGCTGCCGACCACCCTTACGTCGGAGTCTGTCGTAAAGCACCTTGGTGTGTGTTTCGACGTAAGAGCCAGTTCTCCTCGGTTGCAGCGGCTCTGGCAGTTTGTAGTCCGTAGGGGTAGGGTTAAGGGTCGGCAACGCATCAGCACCTACTCAGGTGTTGCAGGTGTCCATGGGCGACGTTGAATATTTACCACCAGGTGGCTCGTCAGCTCTTTTGCCGACTTAATCAATAACAAAACAAAATTACTGTGTTCACTTGCTTTTAGGCGTTATAATTTTAAAGTTCCTTAAACTGTTTTGTTATTGTTGTTATATTGGTTCATCCCAGTTGAAACTGTAAAGGAAAGGGATGAAGGAAATATTTTATTTTATTTATTCATGATAGGCTTACGCTTGACCGCGAGTTCGCCTGATGTTAAGCGATAGTGCGTTTTACGATGGAGCGCGCTTGAAGAAACCGATTCACTCGTGATTTAAAGACACCCAGATTATATCTATCAGAGAAGATCCACAATCCTACACACTGCCAGTGTAGGACCGGTAGTGTTTTGTAACCGCCACTGTCATGCATGGCAGAAAGTCTCCTATGCTGCGAGCCCAACTATTCCTCCTTAATTTACAAGATCAGCAACGCGCGAGTGATATCCCTGGTGATGCAAGCGTCCATAGGCTACGGTAACCACTTACCATCAGGCGGGCCGTATGATTGTTTGCAACCTTAGTGGTACGAAAAAAAAACACTCGGGCAGCGCATTCCACATTTCAGCGGTAAGCTCTCTTCGATTATCTCTCTATGATACGGATGGGACAGTGTAGTTAGTCACTAATTAGCAAACACAATAATAAAATTATTTCCTTGGATCACGCGTGATTACTAAGTCTAGTGTAGCCCCTTTTAGTACGCTCCAGAAAACCTCTTATTTTACGAGATAAGTAAAAGCTTGGAAACAAAAGATATATTCGGGGCCATTTTTTGTGGGATTTGGGGCGTTGGTTGGTATATATATAAAAAAGCGTCTATGTCGAAAAAGATTAAGATTGGCAGATAAAGGCCTTACCAGCCCTGAGATCGATTAATGTAATGCCAAAAATCCTTAGTAAAATATTACTAAAGGTTTTTATAACAAAAATGTGGGTTAAACTAAGATATTCCAGATTTGATATAAACCTCAAAGAACGTTACGAGAAAATATTAAATCGCTTGTTGAGTGTTATCCTCAATTGTTATTGAAATGTTTCTTAATATGTTTATGCAAATAAATATAATACAATACTTAAACCGATTACATCAAAAACATTTTTTTTATGGATTAAGTCGGCAAACGAGTTTTGACAATTCAAAAGTATGACTCGTGCACATAAAGAATGGATTTGGAAATGGCGGCAGCTGTATTCACCTCTCGCTCGCGTGCGAGTAACGAATAAACTTAAAAACTACTGGACCGATTTCAAAAATTATTTTTCCGTTAGGTAGCTACATTATCACTGAGTAACATAGGCTATATAACATCACCCTTCGCCTGTTAGAAACGGAGCAGCGCAGGTGAAACTGCGAGCGGGTCGCTGGTTTTAGATAAATCTAAAAATAATCTTGTGTATAGAGGTTGATCTAAAGATCACAATATATAGATTTTTGACCATCGAACATTCATTCATAATTCTAGTCTTTCCCAGCAATGTTGGGTAATTAGGTAGGTAACATAACATACTATCACGCCTGTATTCCCCGAACGGTTAGGCAGAGATGTACTAATGTACACCCACAATTGCTCGTATGTTTAGGTCCCATGTAATAGGGGGCGAGCCTATTGCCATAAACCGGGCACAAATCCCAAACTCCGAGCTGCTACTAAGAACTTCATAGAAAAATTCAATAACAATTTGCTCGACCCGGGAATCAAACCAATGACTTCTAGTGTAGCAGTCACTTTTGGAACCAGTAGACTACAGAGGCAGTCAAAATCCAACAAAGGTAATCATTATATTGCCAAGCACTAATTAAGAAGATTTTCTTTTACTTGGCGTCCTAGCATGATAGAGTGTTCCTACGTTGACAAAGTTGCGGGTTCTAAGTTAAACAAATGGGGTGTACGTGCGTGTAACTTAAACTAAGACATTGGGTATTATCGTACACATAAAGCTACACGAGTCTCGTATTATAATACTTAACAAAATTATAAAAAATCACAAAGTCATAATTTTTATTTAAAAGAGTATCTATGGAGTTTTTTTGCTGGTTCTTCTCTATAAGACCCACTATTTGGAACCGCGCACCTAGTTTTGTCAATTCAAAAGTACCGGTAAAATTCATTTATTTGAAATAAAAGATTTGATTTTGACTTTGACAAATTCCTTCATATTAGAACTTAACTAAGCTTATATATATTAGGTAACAACTTTACATTTCAACCAATTTCAACTGTAAATAGTCTAATAGATAAGTCAGTCTAGTAGATAAGTTCGATCCCCAAGTCGAGCAAAATGTTATTGAGTTTTTTATATGAAATTCTCAGTATTACCTTGGTGTTTGGATTTGTGTCCGATTAATGGTAATATGATCGCCCGCTAATACATGGGACCATCATACTGATGAAATATGGGTCCGAAGACCTTAATACCTTAAAGTTAGATGCTAATTTCAATTAAAAATCTATTTACTGGACAGCCAAGTCTTTAAGCAAAACCATACAATAATTACTCACACATACCATTCTCCGAAGGGTTTGGCAGAGGTGTGCTAATGTCCACAGTTTGCCAATATGTTTGTTTAGCCCCCATGTAATAGAGGGTGAGCATATTACATGAGACCTAAACATACAGAAATCAAATTTAAATTATGGTAAGTACCTAAAACAGTGTTGTTTTAAATTTAATTGATTACCTTTTTAATCAATTGCAATGGAATTAAGTTTAATTGGAATTAAATTAATATTGAACGCTGAAGTAGACGTGGGCCGGCCATGTCTGTAGATGGACAAACGACTGATGGAGCAGACAAGTGTTCGAGTGGAGACCGCGTTTGGGCTAGCATAGTGTGGGATGCCCTGCGACACGATGGACCAACGATATGAAGAAGGTGGCAGTGGATGGAGGCGAGCTGCCTAAGACCGGGATGGTTGGCGCTCTTTTGGGGAGGCCTGCGTTCAGCACTGGACGGCAATAGGCTGATATGATTGATTGATTGAAATTAATTTTAATTTATATAATTACGTGAGAGAGCCATGCTTCGACACGAATGCCGGATCGACCGGAGTGATACCACGGCCTGACAGAAAACCAGCGTCAAACAACAGTTACGTTGTCTTTCGCCGAGTGAGTGAGGTTAGCGGAGGCCCAAGCCCCTATTAAAAGGCTGGCAACGCACTTGTGACTCCTCTGGTGTTGCGGGTGTCCATGAGCGGCGGTAATCGCTTACCATCAGGCGATCCGTCTGCTCGTATCCCATATAAAAAAAAAATATCATCACGAATGTATTTCCCGAAAGCTTAGGCAAAGCTATACTAATCTACAATTGTACAGTACACCGACAGTTCACCGGTATGTTAGGTTCCATGAATTATAGGAGGCGAGCTTATTGCGCTACATTTGAGAATTTCATAGAAAAACCCAATAAGACTGTGCTCGACCTGGATATCGAAACCAGGACCTCTAGCATAGCAATCGAGCTTGGGACCACTAGACTAACGAGGCAGTCTTTCACGCAGAATATGTGTCGTAATTATAGATGGGTTTGTGCCCAGGCATTTTGGGCGAAAAAAATAAATGACCTGGCATAAACCCATCTATATAGATGGGTTTCCGCCCAGGCATTTTGGGCGAAAAAAATAAATGCCCTGGCATAAACCCATCTCTAGTCGTAATAGTAGATGTGTCTTAGTAGCATCATTATCTATTCGTAGTCATTTTAATTTTTTCTGGTGATAGAATTCTACTACTGAGTTCTTCTGAGGATTGGACTTATAAGGCAGTGCACCACAGTTAATTTAATTGCAAAAAAAAAATGACTAAAATTTTAGCTGACCCAAAGCGTAAACACATCTTGACGGGGCACCGCTGTTCCGTCTATATCATTGGGTCACGGTTATTCTATCAACCCCCGCAAGTCGCAGAACCTTTTAGCAGCGCTAACAACCAACGATAAATCACAGTCTCGCTGAACATAACACGTCGGCGTATAATTCTACACGGGCCCCACCTTTATGACCGTTATTATGATTCTTGGTCACGTTCCGATCTCATTTTTATGAAATGGTACTATGTTTATATGATACGAGTTTTGTATACGGTATCTTATTATGATACTGTATTTCGATGATGATGTAAGTTGTAATGTAAGTGTGATGTAAGTTCACTGGTATGTACGAGTATAAGGCCGAGGGGCGAGCCTATTGCCATTAAACAGATACAAATACAGACTCCGAGCTGCTACTGAGAATTCCATAGAAAAACTCAATAACACTTTGCTCGACCTGGGGATCGAACCCAGGACCTCTAGCGTAGCACTTGGAACCACTAGACTAATGAGGCAGTCGAAAATAAAAATTACTCCAATATTAATCAAATTTGTGCCCGGTTAATGGCAATAGGCTCGCCCCCTATTACATGGGACCTAAACATAACGGCAAACGGTGGGTGTACATTAGTACGCCTCTGACTAACCCTTCGGGGAATACAGGCGTAATGATATGTTATGTTATGTTACTAATAATATTTATTTTCTCGCCACAATAGAATAGTTTGAAAACATTTTTAAACATCAAATGTACATTTCATATTATGGGAGACTGGTGCTTAAGCTAAGCTCAAAGCCTGTATTTCAGAACACCAGAATATTAGCACGGACGCTATTACAATATATTTAAGTAAACGTTTGTGGCCAAAGTGCTGTTATAGCTTTAATTTTAGCATAGTTCATGAGTTTAACAACGGTTAAGTAAAAACTTTCTGAAGTTTCCGACAAAAACTGGAAGCTTCAACAGATGTCACTTTATGAGATAAAACTTTCATCAGTTTTACTGAAAATTCTAGTTCTTTTAATTTTTTTACTAGTATCCCGTTGAACCCGTCCCAGATTTTTGTTGCCATAAAAATATCTATTTAATATGTTTATGACAATCAAGTTGACAGCTAACCTAAGTACCCGACTAAGAAAGAGGAAGAGTAATGAGTTTAACAGTCTATGTATGTATGTATGTATGTAATACGTATATATGTATGTATGGATGTTCGATCCTAGCTTAAAAACTACTGATCAGATTATAATAAATGAGGTGTCAATTGATCCTTCTTTAAAATAAAATGGTTATGCGCTATACATTTTTGAAAAAAATAAAATTATTTATGACCGACGAAACGTAAAAAGGGAACCAAAATTTGACGACACGACTGGCGTAGCGGTTTAGCGATCGGATTCTGCGCCACGTGTTGTGGGTTCAAACCCCACACGGAGCAAATATTTGTATGATCTACAGGTAGTTATTCCGGGTCTGGGCGTTTGAGTATGTGAGAATTTGTGTTTGTAAACGCATCCACGATACAGGAGAAAATCCTAGTGTAGGACAATGTTTAAAAAAAAAAATATCGAATTTAATAATGATTCGTCTTAATCGGTATAGGGTATAACAGGAGAATCTATAAAGCAAAGATTGGACGAATGGAAGTGAAGTGCGGTCTGTGAATTTCTTACTACTAGCGCCATCTCTTTAATTGATCAGGTACTATGTTTCGTTTTTTTCCATGGACCATGAATAGAATAGAATAGAATATTCTTTATTGCACATCAAAAAAAAATAATTTTAAGTACAAATTTCTAAGTCATAAAAGGGTATAATACCGCTAAAAGCGATCTCTTACAGACAACCTTTGGATGGACTCGAGAGAAAGGAGAGGCGAAAAATTGGTAGTCTGAGGTACACAAGAAAAAAAAATCTACTTAAAACACATAAATCATACATGAAATAGAAATAGACCGATGATCCATTGAAACAAACTGCAAATGGTCAAAAATTGCCTTATTTCATACTTTTTAGTTGATTTTTTGTAATCGTGTTTTTATTTCTTTTTTTACTTTTGTTTTATTTTGAGACCGGATCAAGTTTGGAAAATATCCCATTTCTTAGTAACCCATTTGTGAAAAACTCGCCTTCGTAAAATCCATTAAAGGTAGATGGCATTTTCCGTTGTTTTATAGCCTCAGGGTGGGAATTAGGATAATTAGTGAGTACAAGGAAAGGGTTGTAAAGAAGCGATAAACACGGGAGTGCCTGATTATCTTCTTAAAACATTCTTATCTGTTTGTTAACGAAGTTGACCTTATTTTTTTAATTATTTAAACTTTGTCTTAAAATATACATTGGCGGTCTTAATGGCTTAGGCATTCTCTTCCAGTGTACTATAGGGTGGTTCAAATACGATGAGGCAGGTGCAATGTTACATTAAAAGGGAGATGAAGACATAATTGCCACATTAACTAACATACTTAACTAATGTTATTACATACCATCACGCCTGTATTTCCCGACAGGTCATGCAGAGGCGTACTAATGTGCACCCACAGTTCACCGGTATGTTTAGGTCTTATGTTATAGGGGGCGAGGCTATTGCTATTAATCGGGCACAAATCCCAAATTCCGAGCTGCTACTGAGAATTTCATAGGAAAATCCAATAAGACTTTGCTCGACCTCGGAATCGAACCCAGGATCTCTAGCGTAGCAGTCACACTCAAAACCACTCGGCTAAAGAAGCTATAACTATATAATATATAATGTTTTATTATATATTATGTCGTAGGATGATTTTATACGAGTAATTCAAATTTTCGCGAAAAAGGGATATTGCGAAAACACGAATTCTATAATTATCTTAATATTAACGAGACTTGTTATTTTTCTTTGAACCCACATCCACATAATAACAAATTTTCCCATTATTTGTTTACCAAAAAGAAACTTTATATTAAAATCCCGAAAGCACAATTTAATTTAATTCTCAACTCAAATGGAGATTTAGTAATTAAAACGTTAGTGTGCCCTGGGTCGGACGCGGAAATTTTTCAGTTATTTACGACGAAAAGTTACATTTTGGGTTAATTACCTTTTAGTATGCCATTTGCGATGCGAAACTAGTGGATACATCTTTTAAATTAACGTTAGTGGAGGCAAATGTCTTTGTATGTTCAAATTATCATTTTATATTTCTCTCTATTTTGAATTTACTCATTCAAATTTTAATATTGTTGTTCTAAAGATCAGATTGCTTTAATAAGAACCTTTTTTCCGTGTCAACCAAAATGAGAACAAAATAAATACCGCATTGTTTTTAATTTTTATTATTTTTTGTTACATATGGAAATATTTGTATTATTTTAGCTCATTATTCAGGGTTTTATTTTATGATATGCATACCATCACGCTTGTATTCCCCGAAAGGTTAGGCAGAGGCGTACTAATGTACACCCACAGTTCGCCGGTATGTTTAGGTCCCATGTAATAGGGGGCGAGCCTATTGCCATTAACCGGGCACAAATCTAGACTGCGAGCTGCTACTGAGAATTTCATAGAAAAACCCAATAACACTTTGCTCGACCTGGGGATCGAACCCAGGACCTCTAGCGTAACAGTCGTGCTTGGAACCACTAGACTAATGAGGCGGTTCGTAGCGGGCGGGGGAAAAGGCGCTCTTTTGACTATGTCACTCGATTTTTTCTAATCCCTTTAAGAACCAATTACAAAGTACGTTAATAATTTTAATCATTTCTCTGAATTAACAACAATACAATTAGAACATAACATAACATACCATTACGCCTGTATAAGGGTTAGGCAGAGGCGTACTAATGTACACCCACAGTTCGCCGGTATGTTTAAGTCCCATGTAATAAGGGATTCTGGATTTGTGCCCGGTTAATGGCAATAGCGACCCTATTGCCATTAACCGGGCACAAATCCAGAATCCGAGCTGCTACTGAGAATTTCATAGACAAACCCAATAACACTTTGCTCCACCTGGGGATCGTACTCAGGACCTCTAGCATAACAGTCGCGCTTGGGACCACTAGACTATTGAAGCAGTCGCATACAATAATAAAAAAATAAATATATTGCAATCAACATTCAATGGTACAAAGCGACCAGAGTTCATAATAAAAACATACATCGGATATTTATCAAAATATTACACAACCTGTATATGACACAATACAATCAGCCTATATACATATTTTCATTGTCATACATATGCATGGGTTTCTACAATTGATTTTATTTTAACATTTTATTTCATTCTGATAGATTATCATTTAGTGGCATAATTTTATTATTATTTCGTTACATATTAAGTGTCGACCCTGTAATACATATAACATTTATACCTAAAGAATTCTCTAGGCTAACCATGGATTTTTGTGGACTGATAAAAATATAATAATGATCATTAGTGTTGCTAGCTACGTCGTAGCGTCGATGCTACGACGTAGCAACCATGCTATGTTCGCTACGACGCTACGACGTAGCACAACACCTACGGTAGCTACGAGACCGTAGTAGTTTACCGACGACACAAATATCTGATTCTAAAGTACTGTCTAGACTTTTTAGAAGAAACCATTATTCTTTGATTTAGTTTCAACGTGTATTTTATGAAGACACGTTTGGCGTAGCGGCTGAGCGATAGGCTTCCGCGCCACGTGTTGTGGGTTCTATCCCCACACGAAGCAAATATTTGTTTGATCTACAGGTAGTTGTTCCGTGTCTGGGTATTTTGTGTAGGTGATCAATTGTGTTTGTAAACGCACCCACGATACAGGAGAAAATCCTAGAGTGGGGCAACGTTTTTGAACAAAATGAAAAAAAATGAATATTTTTAAAATATTGTCTGTCTTTCTTCAAAAGGCAATTTCGGATGTAATTTACATAATTATTTGCTACTACTTTATCTGGACTTTTTTTTATGGGATAGGGAGACAAACGAGCAGACGGATCGCCTGATGGTAAGCGATTACCGCCGCCCATGGACACCCGCAGCACCAGAGGAGGCACAAGTGCGTTGCCCGCCTTTTAAAAGGGAATTGGGCCTCCGGTAACCTCACTCACTCGGCGAAACACAACGTAAGCGTTGTTTGACGCCAGTTTTCTGTGAAGCCGTGGTATCATTCCGGTCGAGCCAATTGTTATTGAGTTTTTCTCCATTATGCTCTAAGTTACGAATTCGATAATTGTTCGTGCAATTTGGTTAATGACAATTTGGCTCGTCCTCACACAGGACTCAACATTGGGTGTATATTGATACGCTTCTGCTGAACCCCTTGGGAAATACAGGCGTAGATAGCGAGCGATGATATGTTTATTTTTACACAATTACGCACATTACTAGTATTCTTGTTAACCCCTCGTGCTAAGCTAAATACTTGTGTTACGAGTGGGTTCACGTCGGTAGTGCAATGGGTGGGCTTTGAACCGGCAACCATATAACCGCAAGTCTAACGCCCTAGGCATTAGGCTACCGCCGCTTCATATATTGTATGTACTAAAATTAAATGATCTACAAATAAGCTCAACCAGGAACCGACCTCAAGACGTTGCAATCACTAGATCCTTCAAGAAGTGCTACCGAAGCTACCAATCCCTTTTAAGTAAAATTAACTTTCACGCTGGTTAAGCGGGTTTTAGCTACTATTAATTTACAAAGGAGTATTTAAAACTTTTCCGAGGGAACCCAAGGAATGTGTCGACTCACCCGCGCAGCGTTGTGGCCATGTTTTTAGTGTCGATTCACGTTCTCGAGAACAAACCCCGCTTTTAGTTAGCATGATACAAAATATTTTGAACAAAGTGGCCCAACTAGAGAAAATATCGGTCGCTTTGTGCTTTGCCTACATTTTTAAAAAAGGGTTGAAATATTTGGGCTTATTTTTTTTTAAGTAACATAGAATTTATATTTTTTTTAATAACGGTTACTAGCAATGTGGGTTGCACAAGATAACAGGGTTAACAAGAATACTAGTATTCTTATCTTATCATATCTTGCGCGACCTCATGCTAAGCTAAATGCTCATGTTACGAGTGGGTTCACGTCGGTAGTGCAATAGGTGGGGTTCGAACCGGCAACCATATGATCACAAGTCCGACAGCCTAGCCTAAGGCTACCGCAATCTTTGGGTAAACCGATTCTTTGGTGTCATAGTATTTTGAAAGCTGACAGATAAGTTTTTATATGTGTGTCGTTGTGCACCAATTTATATTTAAACCCAGAAACAGCTCTACACTCGCTAATTTTTTATTTTAATTAGACCATATAAAGGTACTTTTGAAATGTCAAAAACCACATCCACAGTTCCAAATAATAGGCTTTATGGAGAAGAACCGGCAAGAAACTCCATAGATCATTATATCAATGTGAATATTATGCAATTTCATGTGAGTAATAAATATCCAAAAAGATAACAACATAACTGAATCCGGATTGCTATGACATGTAAGAGCTGACCAGTCCCGACAGACGGTCCCGATCGATCGCACCGCGTTACACCTCACCCAAAAAGAACCATTAATAATACACAAAACTCCCACTCACGTTACGATGACCTATTTCCCCCATTTATAACTCCCCTCCTAATAAAAAAGCCCCTATATATCATAGGAACAAGGAACCCCAATTATAATTAGCATAACAAAATCGTTTCGATGTCCATAACTCGTTCGGCGATACATCAGTCACAGTTACGTCACGATTACGTCACGATCCCGTCACGCTACCGTCGCGCCTGACGCGGCGAGTTTGAAACGTGAATTTTGTTAGTGCCCATCCGTCATGAGGAAGTGACGTTTCCATTTTGTGAAATAAAGCATTTCCAATATTGGATTGGATGATTTGTTGAATTTAATAGTGAAAATGTTTTAAGAATGATTCACTTAGAACATTCCATCACGCCTGTAACCTCGAAGGGTTAGGCAGAGGTGTACTAATGTACACTGACAGTTCGCCGGTATATTTTAGTACTCATGTAATCTTTCAGAATAGCAGAATAACTATTAAAACATTCGAAAAAATCACGAAAAAGAACATGAAGAAAAATTGTTTTATGATAGATTTTGTATCGAAAACGGATTGATAGATTTAACAGAAATAAAACACGGCCACAAATGTATATGGCGTTGTTTTCTGTTTCGCTGAGGCCAGTGCGCATTGTTCCAACTCCTTATACACTGCTGGTGAGATTTTGTTTTTTTTAAAGGGTCCCTGGATGGTTTATATTCACAATTTGAGCCGGTACGTGGTATCGCAATCGGGTTCTACGAGTTAATGATCGAGGTGACGGCTGATAGAGATGAATGAAAGAAAAGGACATGCTGCGCTGGAAGATGTTGATACAGGGTAAGACAACGTCTGCCGGGCCCGCTAGTACTTATCTTATCTTGTATAGGGCCGCGGCAGCAATGCCACAGTGCACTTCGACCCAATGGGATCTTTTGTGCTTCCCTTAGATGCCTATGACTCATCCCCGCCCAGTTCTTCAAACAGCTCTTCCATGAGCTTTATGATGAGGCCGGGGGGTAAGAGTCTGTAGTCCTCTGGTCTTGGATAACCTTGCCCCAAGAGGCGCATGCGCTTTCTAGCCATTGCATCGCATGTACACAAAAGGTGTTCCATGCTCTCAATTTCCCTTTTGCAGGCCCTGCAGTCTGATGTCTCTGTCAGGCCCATCTTTTGCAGTAGAGCGTTAGTACTTAATAAAGAAAACAATATATTTAACTTCTTATTCTTCTGAACATGAAAAAGAATAGGTATATTATTATTTACTGAAATCGTAGCAAGTGGCGTTCTGTTGTGTCTGCCTACCCCTACGGGAAAAATGCGTAAATGTATGTGAAGTCCTTTGTCACACCACATCAAAAACAAGCTTACACATATCCGCTATTAACAACACCATAATAATAATCAACTCTGCGAGAATGAAACGCTAAATCAAGAAAATCCCACGCTAAAATATTTCTAAGCGCATTACCAACGGATTCAACATGAATTCATCTAAAACTCTGCCTGATCTTCAAAGTAAACGTCGTGAATGTATACACGTATTCTCATAACAGCTCAATGTCACTCGGTAATCATGAAATTTATGCGAGGTCGTATTTCAAAGGTTTATTTTACTTCAAAATTAGACAAGGGACAACATTTTAGAGATATTGTAAGTACTGTAAGTATTAATGTTATGTAAGGTACTAACGTATAGGTCTAGTAGCTGCAAGTGCGTCTGTTGAGCATATTATGGTCTTGAATTAAATTCGTAGGACGTAATAAAAAGTATTTAGCAATAGTTATTTTAGTAAAGGAAAAATTCAATCGCGGGCAGGACTCGAACCTGCGTCTCCTGGTTAGATACACCAGACGCTTTGACCGCTAAGCCACCGCGAGTCCCACCCGCTTGACCGAAATTTGCCTTCACATTTTCAATTTACGTCATAAGGTGACGTTGGCGACATCTATTGAAAAGCAAGTTACCTTGCTCGTCAACCGATATGACTTACTTTACAGTTAGTTCGATATCGTACGATGCCACCTTACCTTTTAACTACGTTTTTTGATTTTTTTTAATTTTCCATGCTAAGATTATAAAGTAAACGCTCTGACCTCTAAGCGTCTGGTGTATCTAACCAGAAGACGCAGGTTCGAATCCTGCCCGCGATTGAATTTTTCCTTTACTAAAATAACTTTATAATCTTAGCATGGAAAATGCAAAAAAATCACAAAAAGATAGTATTTAGCAATAGTTATTATTACACTGTGTGTACAAACTGTGGGCTTATGTACCAATAGTAGACCTTTGCCTAGCCTCTCAAGGAATTATAATAGGGTCGCTCAGTATTTTCTAAAAGGGAATATATAAGTGGTAAGTAGTCAGCGTCACCCATGCACACCTGCAACACAAGAGGAGCTGCTGATGCGTTGCCGACTCATAAGAGCTCCTACGGACTGCAAACCGCCGAAACCGAGGGGAACTGCTCTTACGTGCAAAAGTCGAAACACATACCCAGGTGCTTTACGACTGACTCCGACGTAAGGGTGGTCGCCAGCCAGTTAGACAACACGAGGTCCTACTGCCGAGCAAGTCAGATATTTTCACGCCTCTTACAGGATGCTTATCTGAAAGGCAGCGAGGAGCAGTATTCTATTCCGTCCCCACACATGGCAATATTGGTTAACTACTAGAAAATCCTAAATAATTTCTATTGCTTGACCTGAGAATCGATGTCAGGACACTCTTTGCAGCTGCACTTATAAGACTATTGAAGTTATTATAATGCTATTATCATCATTTCCAATTTATTTTACTTATATCAAAGTATTTTACGAACTTAATTTAAAACTAATTAGGCATGAAGTGCCCTCTCGAATAACTTGAAAAGTAGAGACGTTTTACAAGACTCATCGATCATAAATCTTGGGTAAATAAAATGCTAATCCATTAAGTACTCAAATCTAATTTCACTTTAAGTAAATTGGATTCGACGTTCTACGAATAAATAAGGACTTACCTTGTCGCATTGGTTTTAAATTTGAAATGAAATGTTATAAAATTTTAGTCACGTTCAACAATTTTGTTGAAATACTTTACATATTAAAATTAAATAACATTGTGTTATTTAATTATATTGTACTAAAATTTACTTGTTATTTAAAACTATTCGTGTTATTATAAAATTATTTTTATAGGACAGACGATTCTCAGAGAGTATTTCTATTGTGGTTTTGGAACTTAATTTCTCAAAAGAAATATAATATATTAATAATAATAATATAATATATTCACATTTTGAGAACAAAAATTTTATCAAAAAGTGAATAAAAAAGAAATGATCTTATGCGTTGTATTGATATTATTATATTAAATAATCATCCTAGGTACGAATCGGTTTTCGGTGAGTTGTGGTTTAATAAAACCTGGCCAAAGAAAACCGATTCCTATCTAGGATCATTCGCGAGGCTATTGAAATTAAAAAACACCTAAATTTTAAAAGAGGGGATGGCTGGGTCTTACCACCTGCTTGGAACCCCATTATAGATTCCATTAAATCAAATTCCAAGCCTAAAACTGCAAGACCGTAGGATACTGTGCGCTCGTTCTGTGTGAATCGGATCAAAAATGTAAGGTAGCTGTTAGTAATTGCAACACTAAGACGTCCAACAACTTACTTTACCCGTGACAATGGATGCTGTAAAGGATCCGTAACGTCAGGAATTTAATAATAATAATACAACGCGATAAAATCGGTAAAAAGTAGTTTTATTTCAATGTCTTATATTCGTGTAAGTGTCAATAACCAGTATATTACCCACTGGTCAAAAATAGGTTAGGTATACCTTAAGATGTAGAATTTGGAAAAGAAGTTAGACATCACAGGCGGCGGTTTCGTTAGCTTGCTAGCTAAAGCGTCCGATATACTTAACTTACTTAACTAACATTTATATTTTTAACTAACTTTTTGCCTGCAGTTTCACCCGCATTACCCCGATCCTAAGGGTTGTGGCGTGATATTTAATAAGTTGAATCAATGATACAAATACAACTATACTACTGGTAGGTATAATGTACTCCTCTGCTTTACCCTTCGGGGAATACAGGCGATGTAATATATGTTATGTTAAGTTATTGTTGCATTTTCATACTTTGCAAGCCAAAAAGACGGAGCTCGTTGTGCAAATAAAAAAACGTTGATTCTGACATCATTTTTACAAAAACTCCAACAAAAAAACGCTGGAGCGACGCGAAACAGCAAACAAAGAATCAATTTATGCATCAGTATATTAAAACATGGAGAAATATTTTATATCGTTCCACGTTTCAAAAATTCAAAAATATTTTTACAGTAGTTGACGTAGGTACCTTTAGAATTTAAACAGTGGAAAGATAAAATAGGCAGGAGCGATAATTTTATAGCAAAATTTATATGAAACATACATTCGGCCGCGGCAAGAATTATATATAGTTGTTGTTCGCAATTTCACGATGCATCCCAAGAGGATTTACTTACTACAAATTGGTTACTAGGCGTTGTATAAAGATGAAGCCTGCACCAGATTTTAAGAAACCCATTGAAAAAATTTCTCAGACCTGCAAGTTTCCTCACGATGACTCCTTCATAGTTTATGTGAGTGACAAATAATTAATAATACGCACATGATTACGAAAAGTCAAATGTCTTGAATTCGAACTCGAGCCTTGGCATATCACTAGACTATCACTGCATATTAGTGTCTTATTTTTATTTTTTTCGGGTGGGGAAATGCGCCCTAAGTAAGAAGTTCAATTATTTTTTACCATGAGAGAGTCATGCTTCGGCACGAACGGGCTGGCTCGACTGGAGTGATACCACGGCCTCACAGAAAACCGGCGTCACACACCGCTTACGTTGTATTTCGCCGAGTGAGTGCGGATTCCGGAGGCCCAAACTCCTATTAAAAAGCCGGCAACGCACTTTGCTACTCCTCTGGTGTCCATGTGCGGCGGTAATCGCTTACAATCAGGCTATCCATCTACTCGTTTGCCCCCATCTCATAAAAAAAATAGATCGGCAACTGTGGTGGAAGAGAAGAGAAGAAAATAGAATAGAAGAGATACTTATTTGATATGCCGCGTAAAAACCTTTTAAAATAATACGTTTTATTATATTTTCCTTCAACGTTACGTTTTCATTTGTTATCCTATAAAAATATAATTAAAATATCTCTGAAAAAGGGATCAGGTAACAAAAACGAGTTCCTACAGGCTTTGATGAATATGTAATAGCTGGACATTGAAAAGATAAATATGAAGAGGATAGGTGCTCCACACCGTACCGTGAACACTGATTAAACATTCACAAAAGCATAATTTCTATCAACAAGCGGCAAACATTTCGAAATATACAGGGATCAAGTGGCAGCGGAAACGTAGATTTTAGAAATGTATTTATTTTCCATCATAAATGCAAATGTATTTTCTCGGTGGTAGGATCTCTTAGAATATAACTGGCAGAATCTATCGTAAAGTACTTTGTTGTGTGTTTTTATTTGTGCGGTGAAGGCCATTTTCTCTTCGGTTGCTGCGACTTGGGCAGTCTGCAGTCCGTAAGGGCTCTTAAGGCTCGGCAACACAGACATCAACACACACATCGGCGGTGACTATTTACCAATAAGTTGCCCGCCTGCTCGCTTGCCAACTTACACAATAAAAATGCAAATGTTATTGAGATTGGTTGAAAAAAAAATTATGTATGTAACTTTGGCACACCTTAATTCAGACCAGAACCAATAGAAAATGATGAAATCTACAGCATAAGTCTGCATAACTGAAATAATAGACATACACATAGACAGATACAGACACCACCGTTTATCTCAACTGTTCCAAGGGACAGCACAGGAGTAGCCGACCGAGCAAGAGACTGCTACGTCATTCTTTAGCCTGTTAATCACACGAAAACGTAACAAAACCCCGCAACAAAGCCCCCCGTATGTTTCTAACTCCAAAATAATTAACAAAAAGTTCGTTTTAATTGTCAGTAGTCTCGGGGGCTTAGTTGACTGAAGCGTCTAGTATATTTAATTGGAAGGACTCAGGTATGGAAGGACTCATGTTCAAATCCTGCCAGAGATAGTAATTTTCTTTCGCTAAAATGTATATCCATCAACACCCAGTTCGACACCCAGCAGTCCTATCGCCAACCCAAAACGTTACGATACGAGCCATTTATTTTATTTAACTTACTAAACGTGACACGATAAGGGCGTGTGCGCACTTTTCAATGTTTTAGAATAAAAAACCTGTCGACCAACTTTGAGTTCGAATTTAAATATTTCTTCTTACGTGGGAGAGCCATGCTTCGGCACGAATGGGCCGGCTCGACCGGAGTGATACCACTGCCTCACAGAAAACCGGCGATAAACAACGCTTACGTTGTGTTTCGCCGAGTGAGTGAGGTTACCGGAGGCCCAATCCCCTTTCAAAAGGCGGGCAACGCACTTGTGACTCCTCTGGTGTTGCGGGTGTCCATGGGCGGCGGTAATCGTTTACCATCAGGCGATCCGTCTGCTCGTTTGCCCTCCTATCCCATAAAAAAAATGATATTTAAAAAAACTAGATAGTCGAGGAAATCTATACTTATAATAAATCTGTAGATAGGTCAATTCTGTACATGAAATATATTTCCAAAATAACTATCAGCGGGTGATTAGTGATCGATACTGACGCCAAAAATGCAATCAGTAAAATTTTTGTCTGTCTGTCTGTCTGTCTTTCTGTCTGTCTGTCTGTCTGTCTGTCTGTCTGTCTGTCTATCTGTCTGTATGTTCGTTATAGAAACAAAAACCACTCGACGGATTTCAACGAAACTTGGTACAATTGTTCTTCATACTCCTGGGCAGGTTATAGTATACTTTTCATCACGCTACGATCAATAGGAGCAGAGCAGTGAAGGGAAATGTTGGGAAAACAGGAGAACTTACTCCATTTTTTAAGCTTCCGTCGCGTGTGCAGCCTTAATGGTTAAAGCTACACAGAAATCATGTATGACGGAAATGTTCTCCTTAAAATTATATAAAAAATATTCCACGACAGCAATTGTCTATCTTTTATGGTTGACTCACAATAACACGTGTAACTCCCGATAGCTTAGGAGTTCGGAGCTTTCTGATTATATTTGTCTACTCTTACGTTAGGTGACTGACTGACTGACATAGTGATCTATCAACGCACAGCCCAAACCACAAGTTATAGTATACTTTTCATCACGCTACGATCAATAGGAGCAGAGCAGTGAAGGGAAATGTTGGGAAAATGAGTGATTCATGAGAAAGGTTTCAAGCTATAAAACATCACGCTACAACCTTTAGGAACGGGGCAACGCAGTTGAAACCGTGGGCGAAGAACTAGGGAACAAAGTAACTATTCCACGCGGACTAAGTCGCTGGCAAAAGCTAGTACTTATAATAAATCTGTAGAGAGGTCAATTCTGTACATTAAATATATTTCCAAAATAACTATCAGCGGGTGATTAGTGATCGATACTGACGCCAAAAATGCAATCACTAAAATTTTTGTCTGTCTGTCTGTCTGTCTGTCTGTATGTTCGTTATAGAAACAAAAACCACTCGACGGATTTCAATGAAACTTGGTACAATTGTTCTTCATACTCCTGGGCAGGTTATAGTATACTTTTCATCACGCTACGATCAATAGGAGCAGAGCAGTGAAGGGAAATGTTGGGAAAATGAGTGATTCATGAGAAAGGTTTCAAGCTATAAAACATCACGCTACAACTCTTAGGAACGGGGCAACGCAGGTGACACCGCGGGCGAAGAACTAGGGAACAAAGTAACTATTCCACGCGGACGAAGTCGCTGGCAAAAGCTAGTTTTAAATAAATATGTTGTTTACACGACATTATAAATACTGCAAAAATGGTCTCATTAAATTCATCTGTATCAAATAAAACGTTATTTGTATAGCTAACATTGTGAGGGGCAATCTAGGCCTAATAATGGGACAGCAAGGATGTATGGATGTTTGTTACTCTTTCTCGCCAGAAAAGCTGAACGGATCTGGATAGGCACCCTGATAGATTATATTCTGGAATAACACATAGGCTATATCCAGGTCGGACCCAATCCTGGAGTTCACGCAGACAAAACCGCGGGCAGAATCTAGTAATAATATGAAACGTCTTATAAACCTCCCATAGCTATAATTATGTTTTGTCTTGTATTGACACGTGATATTTTGTGACAGGGAAATTAACACTATAGCTTTAATATGCTTTATATTAAAGCTATAGTTTATAAGATACTAGCATTTTGCCAGCGACTTCGTCCGCGTGGAATAGTTACTTTGTTCCATATGAACTTTCATCCCCTATTTTACCCCTATATAAGTCGAAATTTATCAAAATCCTTTCTTAGGGGATGCCTACGTCATAGTAACTAGCATAGCATGCAAGCCCGATCGGTTTAAAATTGACAAAGTTTCAAACAAAGTTTCATCTCCTATTTTATCCCCTTGGGTGTAGAATTTATCAAAATCCTTTCTTAGCGGATGCCTACGTCACAACATCTACCTGCATGCCAAATTTCAGCCCGATGCCTCCAGTGGTTTGGGCTGTGCGTTGATAGATCACTATGTCAGTCAGTCAGTCACCTTTGAGTTTTATATATATTAAGATATTATCGTAAATAAGACCCATACATTTAAGCGAAAGAAAAATATGAAAAAATACACCGATATTTCACAGAGGGAAAAAAGCATAAATAAATATATCAATAATTTTGAAAAACATTAAGTACTAAAATATGTACCTAGATTTTAAATGAAGTTCTGCAAATAGGTTTTATGCAAAGATATATTTTTACGAATCAATATATTGAATATTGTTTGAGGGCGGTATTTCCTCTGACATCTTTAGACCTTCTGATTTGATATAGGTATTCGCTAAAATAGCAAATTTATCTGTGAGTTCGAAGGTGCGTACACACCCTTATAAAAAGAAAAAACCGCTGACTCGGAAACGAACTGATATAAAGAAAAAGTCAAACATGAAGCGTGTTCATCTGAAATGACGGCGCTTTTTATACTGTTCGTCCCTATTGTTCCATAGTTACACATCAGAATGTTTGTGATGAGATTCGTCACGAAACTGATTTCGTATTGTTTTCTGATTTCTATTGTAATAAAAAAATCTTATTTACACGTGCTGATGAAAGTATCAACATGTGTAAATAAGAATAAGGGAAACAAATGCTATAAAATTTTAATTTTGGTTTCCTTTCCACACTATATTAGAAAAATAATATTTTATTTATTTATTTTTATTTATTCCTCTCAAAAAGGTAGGTACATAATATTTATTATACTAGCTTATGCCCGCAACTTTGTCTGCGTGGACTTCAGGATTGGGTCCGACCTGGATAAAAGGTAGCCTATGTGTTATTCCAGGCTATAATCTATCTGTGTGACAAAATTTATCCAGATCCGTTCAGCCGTTCTGGCGTGAAAGAGTAACAAACATCCATACATCCGGACAAGCATACTCACAAACTTTCACGTTTATAATACTAGTAAGGATAGTCATATTGATAGCATAAACTTAACCTTGATGAGAGCTGGAGTCCGCACTAGATTCGAGACCTGTATGATGGATCACTTGGCTCTTTCCCTCAGACGGTATACAATATAGATGAGCTAATATTAAATTCCCGATGGGTTGGGCAGAGGTGTACTAATGTACAATGTATCTACACGCAAATTTCATAGAAAAACGCAATAATAATTTACTTGACCTGAGAATCGATCCCAGGACATATACCGACTATATTTATGAGCCAATTCCTTTACGAACACGTTCAGTACCAAGCAAGCTATTGAAACAAATCTCTCGGAAAATTGTAACTCAAGGAAATATCTTTGATTTTGCCAAAAAACACTAACTACTCAAAGCCGCTATGGATCTCTCTTCAAAAGGATGGCCTTTTGAAGAGTGATACAATGCAGGGCAGTGTCTGAAATGGTTCAGACACTGCCCTGCATTGTATCACTCACATATTCTGATACTATTATGACTGGACTTCCACGTCAAAAGAGACCATGTTTCTCTGAGTTTGTTTCGGTGTTTCTTCACAGAGGTCGTCAGCTAGACAATGCCGACACCATCTAGTACTTAAAAAAAAGATATGTAAAAGTATCTTTGAGAGATCTATACAGAAATAAATATCATTTCATTTCATAACAGATATGTATACAAAGGGAGATAAATCTATTGGCAAAGTTAACGCAAAGTGGATGAAACAACAACTTTAATTAAGAGTGTTAGAAAGCGATGCGTCGAGGAAATTGAATATGTTTGAAGAAATAATGAGGCAAACTTCACATACATACCATCACGGCTTTATTTTCTGAAGCGTTAGGCAGATGTGTGTGATGTACACCGTTCGCTACATGTCTTTAGTATGTTTAGGTCCCTTAAATCAGGGCACCTATTGCCATTAACCGGGCATAAGTTCAAAGTTCGTATTCCTACTGAAAATTTCAAAGATAAACCCAGTAAATTCTCGCCCTGGGATATGAACCCATAACCGTAAAATGGTCTAATGTTGCTTTAATTATCTGTGATTTCTATCACAAAATTCTTAACTATAAAATATATATCACGAGTATAACATAATTATTTTTTTACAATCCCTTCACCAGTATGAGATCCTACGTATAAAATATTTTGTATCTTATATCTAACGGGACTAATAATTCTGTGGTAGACAATCTAGATTTTTGGCACAAAAATATAGCAGTAAATCTTTTTGGTGAACAACGCAAAATATCGTCCTGAACAAGCAATATTTTACAGGCTCAGCGTAAGATAATACCGAATTATACTATTATGCGACTATTATAGGAAAATTTGTAGCTAATAGAGTTATTCGTCTAATCTGTTTAAAAATCTTATGCCCATATTTATAAATGCAAAAGTCTTGTTATTACACCTAAGCCGCTGAACCAATTGTGATTGATTTTAGTATAGAGATAGAGTAGATAGAGGAGAAGGATATAGGCTATTATTTGTCTGAAAAAGTCCTTTGGAATGCGCGAGTGAATCGGCGGGAATTCTGAAGAAATGTACCTGTGTCATCCATTGCATCAGAAAGAAATTTATTAATATAACATCATGCCTACGGTCCCAAAGTCCTTGTTCCTCCTAAGGTTTGTACAAGTGTACTGCTGTTCAACCTCAGCGTACTGCAGTAAACCTGTCCAATACATACAAATCACAAGGGTATTCAGTTCTTACGTAATATTCTTCGGCGTCTAGGTATGAGATATGTGGTGACAAAAGTATTTTTTACCGCGCTTATTGTCTAGTAGCATAAAAATCCTTTTCTGCAGCAAATCATGAATTAAAATACTTGACAAATATAGTTTAAGATAGATAGATATACTTGAAGTCTACGAATTCTTTAAAGTAAAGTATTTAGAATATAAGAAAATATATTATTATGCGCTTACAAGTACGTTTGCTTTCTCCCGAGGAAATAAAAGCTGTGATATTCTTACGACAAACCTCAAAGCGAGTTTCAAATAAAATGGCGCTTACTTGCTTTGCCACAATTTCTCTCAAATGTTTGGTCGAGAATTTAGTTTGCTATGTTGGTTTCGCAATAATTTTATTTTGTTAAGTTGTTTATTTATTTATTTATTTAAAAAGTACTGCCACATCACAAACATTTAACATTGAAAATAACTTAAACTATTTAATTTATGGCCTGATGCATGTGACAATAATGGCGAACATAACATTGGCAATTCATCGGCTGGAAGATGGAATACAACTTTTTTTTTTAAATGAATACCTAATGAAAACACTTTAAAATTCAAATTTAACAAATAATACAGTAATAATTGTTGAAATTTTAATATGAATGTCTAATAAATGTCATGTCATATCAAAAAAAAGTTGGTTTTATTTAAGGAGTAAAGTGTGACAGCCTTTCTTTCGAGGTGCTGAAAACTCTCATAGATCGACTGCTATCTGGAGAGGTGGTATGGTATTTTGGACAAAGGGGGGTTTGTGTTTGTATAAAAGTCCGTCATTTTTAGCGGGTGACCCCGGGGGGTACACCTAGTATTGACTAAAAGCCGAACTTGCCATCTCTCTCTTTCCCTATCAACAAGATGCGACAAAAGACATAGAAGACTCGAGAGAGCATTCACCGAATCTAGACATGTCGGGGATACTGCAACCTCTCCCAACGCAGAAA
The DNA here is from genome assembly GCA_910591435.1 of Acronicta aceris. Taxonomy (NCBI): domain Eukaryota; kingdom Metazoa; phylum Arthropoda; class Insecta; order Lepidoptera; family Noctuidae; genus Acronicta; species Acronicta aceris. The sequence goes on along the minus strand of OU342771.1, from coordinate 14,491,696 downwards.
AAATAAGAATCTTTCATACAAAAAGGAAACATACCTAATCGATCAAATATCTCAATTATCTTTAACAATCAGGAAATATTAGGCAAATTTACAACGTTTCCTATTGCCAAGTCAAGTAATCAAATTAACTATTAATTGCCATGAACACGCTAAGGGTATAAAGTCCTTATCTACGTCATAACTGTACGTCACATCTGCCACATATACATATACAGCTAATACGACCATTTAACCACAACAAAGATAAATCAGAAGGTGTACTGAGTAACTACAGTGTTTATTTGAGAGTCTAGCCTCTAAGGCATCCATATACAATGGATCTATTGTTGGTGAGCTTGTTGACATTAACCGGGCACAAATCCAAACTTTGAGTTGTAATTTTGAATTTTATACAACAATTCAATAACCCTTTGGTCGTCCTGGGAATTGAACTTAAAACCTCGGACGTAGCAGTCGCGCTCACAACCACTAGAATAATGACGCAGTTTTAAAAAAGGTAATTTATTTATAAACTATGTGCAATTAGTTCTGATTTTTCAAAAGTAGGTAACTACCTATTGTCTGTTTAACTACCTATTACTGTGGTCTAATTGAAAAAAAAAACATTTTGACTTTGACTTTGATTATGGTATTTATAAATTACTGCTATACTTATAAACACATTTTTATAAGAAAAGAAACGCGGGTATCAGTGTTTCAAAACTGTCAAAACTATTTTATATAGAATAGATATAGAATATTTATAGAAAAAAACTTGCTAAGTTTCTCTTAACTTGTGTGTGTGTGAATTTTATCGAAATAATAGTTAATCAGCTACAAAATTGTTAATGTAAGGTTATGAATAAATAGAATAAATGCCAAACTGACATAAGATATTTTTTAAGGGTCAGAAAAAATACGTTGTGTCACCATTTGACCCGTTTAATCGTACAAATGACGTCATTTGGCACTTACGTTTGTTTAGAATAGAAAGAACATTAAAGTCGAAAATAAATATGAAAATGATTGAATAACGGGAAAATAAAAAATATGGATATCCTATTTTTCGATCTAGTTTAAAAAAAATGTATATTGGTGGTAAAAAATATATTATCAATTGGGCCTTCTGTACTTCTTTTTTTTTTCTTCTCTTTGAATGATAGAGTGCGTTTGAAACGTAATAATTATATGCAGCTAAACTGTTGCAGGACACGCCAGCGAAGTACAAAGAACAAAAGAGCGGTCAGTTTTAAATTGTTGAACTGAACTTTGTAGGGCATAAAATTTATTTACATAGTGTTTTGTACACAATACAGCTATTTCTCGCGTCCCAAAAAGGCAATTTAATAATTATCTCTTTTTTGTGAACGTAATACCAAAATAAATCGTAATTCAAACACAATTTAATTACATTGTGTTATTATTCGAATTCAGATACCGTTAATCTAGATTCCTATTCTACCATTTGGTCCAAAATATTTCACTGATAGAAAAATGTAAGCGAATGTGATTCTTGATAACTTGGCCAATTTTTGAACTATTTTCCGGTCGTTTATTTCCAGAGAATTAGTAGTAGACGAAATGGTATGGTAGGAACTTAGATTACAGGAATCAGATCCGAATAATAACACAATTTGGTAAAATATTAATTGGATTACGATTAATTTTGATATTACGTTTTTGTTTCTTTTTATATGTGGTAGGCTTACGCTTGACCGCCAGTTCGCTTGATGTAAAGCGATACTGCGATCTACGATGGAGCGCGCTTGCCTTGCAGATGAAACCGATTCAGTTGTGATTTAAAGACACCCAGATTATAACTATCGGGGAAGACCCACTCGGGAAGCGCATTCCCCATTTCTGCGGTACGCATGATAAATGTGGACTTAAAAACATTTCGTTCGCGTTTTCGGAATGTCCACCATGAATCCATGTCACTTTTTCGTGCTTCTGGGTCAATTTTGTAGACAATTCAGGGTCCGCCGGACCCCCGCGAATGATGCCACTAGTGTTGCTGGCGTCTTCAGAAAGCGGTTGGGGCTTACCGTCATGATCATCTATGACTTATTTATCATCTTATCAGAATAAAAAACATAAACAAATTTAATTGTCGCCCGCGGTATCACTAGGTCCCAGGAAGAGTAGTAATTATATCTAAGTCACTGAACTTAGTTCATTATGATTTATTTTGACGGAAAAAAGATGTAACAACATAACATAAAACATAATTATCGTAAAGATTGTATACATAATAATGTGTCCAGTCCTTCTCCGCAGTAGGGAAGTTAGATTAAATCACACAGTATGGCTGTCAGATGACACTATTATACGCCTTCGACAAACTCAATAAGATCTATAACGGCTTATCAGTTTTACGGAACAGAAAGATATTTAATTAATCTGTCAAATACAGGCAAAGAGTACGGATTAATGGAACTATTTGTGGTACAGTTTGTTTGTGTAGTGTAATAATGGTATCGGAAGATCTGTTTTATCCACAGAAAGAAAATAGTTAACTTTTTTATTAAAAGAAAGCTAGCTAAAAGCATTTGGCGTGTGATTTCAGAAGTGATGGTTGGACGTATATTTAAAATATCAGATAAAGAATTGATCAAAATCGATTAAAAAAATATACATGAACTGACTCACCGCTATAGTACTAACGCGGTTGCTAAAAAAGTCCTGGGTTCGATACCCAATTCGGGAAAAGTGTTACCTATTGGGTTTTTCTATGAAATTCTCAGTAGCAGCTCGGAGGCTCGAACGCAAGGAGTAAGCTCGCCCCCTACTACAGAAGACCTAAACGTATCGGTGAACTATGGCTGTACATTAGTACACTTCTGCCTTACCCTCCGGTAAATGCAGGCGTGATGTGCAGTACAAGAAACACAAAATTAATTCTTGGCTTTCTTTTATTTTTTAATATGCGCATAGCGTTTTCCTTTTAATACAGGCACAACTCTACAAAGCATAACACAAACTCATTAATCCCGAAGAATAATTCAACGTAAGCTTACAATCAATTAGCATTAGTGATAATCCCAAAATTTATTTTCATCTACAAACCGCTGGCTTGCGCAATTTCTTGGTACTATTTCAAATATTTCGTCCGGTTCGTGAACATAAATTTGATTGAAAATATACGGTAGGTACTCCTTTTAAACCGGGCCCGAAGATATTAAAGTAGGGTTTATTTTATTGGCAACAGCCTCTACATCCTAAATATTATTAAATGTAGGATTCGAAATCGCATATAAAAATTGAAATTTTTGAGATCATCTACCATTTAAAATTATCAAAACTAAAACCCACCTTATTTTAGTTTTGATAATTTTAGATAAAAAAATATTCTCGTAACTAATAACTAAGCTGATCAACTGATCTGCAAGGTTAAGCTTCGCTCGCTGCGGTCAGTCTGTGGATGGGTGACCATTCTTAACGCCCACCATCTTTGGAGAGTATGTAAAGCCGTCGGTCCCGATTGTCATACGAACATCTAGTCTAGTCTACCTTCCCGATATCGGTATTGCCCAGAAATTGGGTTTCCAAGGTCTGATAGCAGTCGCTTCGTATAAAATATTATCAGCCGCTTCTGGTTAGACTGGAAGCCGATCCAAACATAGTTGGAAAAAGGCTCAGAGGATGATAACGTTAAATTAAAAAAAGGTATCTGCCAACCCAACCCAAGGTACTGGCCTCAGCAAGTGAAAGGTATGGCCATAATATATCTACTACGCTAATCATACATACATATATACATACACTCACGCCTTTCTCCCACAGGGGTAGGCAGAAACTATAGACTGCCACTAATCAGTATGTCAAAATCATATAAAAGTAGAATAGAATAGAATAGAATATTCTTTATTGCACACCAAAAAAAATAATGTTAAGTACAAATTTCTAAGTCATAAAAGGGTACAATGGGCGGTCTTATCGCTAAAAGCGATCTCTTACAGACAACTTTTGGATGGACTCGAGAGAAAGGAGAGGCGAAAAATAGGTAGTCTGCAGTAAAAGTAGCTGGACCCTACAGGGTCCATGACTGCTCAAACATTATGAAACGTAATAAAGTACTGAGTATTCAAAAATATTGAAGTTCCGTTTTAATAGGACCATAGTAACCGGAATGGGTACCATGGTCCCCGCTGGCGCTTGACTACTAGTATCAATGAGGTCATATCATCATTATTTTAACGTCCTTATCGAAATTTCTTGGGGTTGGCACACTATATATTTTTAGTTTTCTTTCTGTGCATGGGTAAAGAGAATTAAAAAAACGACCCCGCTCATTTTTTATACCCGTGTGTTTTTGATTGTTGCAGGTATATTATGTTATGGCGCAGTTTATGCACACTTTCTTGGCAAGATTTCGAGAAATATACCACTTTTACAATGCATTATATATATTTTATCTAGTCTAAGCTAATATTTACAGCGTGCTATGTAGAACTCGTTACAAAGAGTTGCACGAATTTAAAGAGTACGAATTATAATGATTTATTGAAATACGTCTCCAAGTATTTATGTTTGGTTGTTTTATTGGTTTCAAAACTATTATTTAGAATATTTTTATAGGAATTGTATATTTTGTCTTGTAACGTACATATGTAAAAACAAATTTACATACCCTAACATATTTATCGTTTAGTAATTTTTAACACCAGTAGCCAGCGTTCTGCATATAAAAAAATAACATACCATCACGCCTGTATTCCCCGAAGCGTTAAGCAGAGGTGTACTAATGTACATCCACAGTTCGCCGGTATGTTTTAGGTCCCATTAATAGGTGGCGAGCCTATTGCCATTAATCGGGCACAAATCCAGACTCCGAGCTGCTACTGAGAACATCATAAGAAAACCCAATGACACTGCTCGACCTGGGGATAGAACCCAGGACCTCTAGCGTAGCAGTCAGGGTTGGGATCACTAAACTAATGAGGCAGTATAAAGAACTTTATTTTATAGATAAATTATGATCTGATAATGTACGCAATCTAAGCTTTGCATAGATCGCTAGTTTCAAATAATTATAACAACATTAAATGAATACCTTATCGGTCAGTGAAATCTTGGGTTAAACTTCTAGGTCGAGAAATATTATTGGTATATTTAATTAAATTCTCAATTGCGCCTCAGAATTTTGCGTGCAAGCCTGTTGGTATGTTGTTGTATATATGTACAGAATGTCGGACTAGCTAATTTATATGCATTTATGTTAAATGCCGTCGGTTACTGACCACTTAACCTGCATTACCAGAGGTTATTTACGTATCTCTAAACTCGCTATGGATATTTCTTCAAAAGGTCAGTTCAGACACTGCCCTGCATCACTCACATATTCTGATACTATTATGTCTGGACTTCAAAAAAAGACCATGATTCTCTGAGTTTGTTTCGGTGTTTCTTCATATATCCAGATATCTATACATTCATAGTCACAAATTTTCACATGAAGATAATTTAGTGAATAGTACATTCGATTTGACATGCTTACTTTAAATGTGTTTCGTATTACTAATTTAATTTATTTTTAGCAATATTGTTATGTACTGTTTTCTGACACTTACGCGAATATAAGACATTGAAATAAAACTACTTTTAACGGATTTTATCGCGTTGTTGTTTGTATTATTTGCTCGCCAATAATTAACAAAAATGTAAGGTAGCTGTTAGTAATTGCAACATTAAGATGTCCAATAACTTAGTCTACCCATGACCATGGATGATGTAAAGTATCCGAAACGTCGGGAATCAAATAATATTAATACAACGCGATAAAATTCGTAAAAAGTAGTTTTATTTCAATATTGTTATGGTTTGAAAGAGAGGTACATCTAAACACATAGTTTGCAAGTCCCATTTACCTAATAGGGGGCGAGCCTATTGGCATTAATCGGGTACAGATCCCCTGAGAATTTAATAGAAAAACCCAATAACACTTCGCTCGACCAGGGGATCTAACCCAGGACCTCTAGCATAGTAGTCGCGTTTGGAATCACTAGACTAATGAGAATTTGTCCCCAGTTAATGACAGGCTCGCCCCTATTACATGGGACCTAAACATACCGGCGAACTATGGGTGTACATTAGTACGCCTCTGCATAACCCTTCAGGGAATACAGGCGTGATATTATATTTACTAGTCATAATCTTTCTGGGACAAACAAACGCGGTGCTTCCAAAAACACAAAAAGTTGCAGACATTTTATTGCGCCATTAAGTCTTATACTGCTGTGATACCTATTACAAACAACAACGCGCTAAAACATACTAATTTGTGTAACATAAAACAGAACGATAAAGATCTCATTAAAGAAACATTAACAAACTAACATTATACAGGCTAACACTTAGCTAATTCTTTAAGTGTAAATCCACTTATTTCAGCCTATTACTTGACATGGAATTAGGGTGTTTCCATTCCGCCATTCTTATTCGCTACCGTACCACGTTTATAATGCAAAATATTAAGAGAAGTAGTTATAATACGATAGTTGAATCTAATAATTCCACTCATAATTTGAGCTGCCCGACTGGGGAAGTACCTCCACCTTGCAGAAAATCTAGCCAAATAACATAACTCCGTGCAGTGCGTGCAGAGTTCCCCGAGGAAGCGTTGTGTTGGCAGATAGGATAAGCATCACGCATTGTCTCCTATGCTGCCATTACAACTATTCCTCCTTTAGTTTTGATGGGTCGGCAACGCGCGAGTGATACCCCTGGTGTTGCAAGCGTCAATGGGCTACGGTAACCGCTTACCATCAAGCAGGTCGTATGCTGGTTTCGCCACCTTAGTGGTATAAAAAAAATGCAATTAGACTTGACACAACATTGCAGAACAAATGCTGATTAATTTGTTTAAAGCGACATCGATTCATGGTGTACATTCCAAAAACCCGAACGAAACGCTTTATGTCCATTTTTTATCATGCGTTTTTTTACCACTAAGGTGTCAAGCGAGCGTACCGCTGAAATGTGGCATGCGCTTCCCGAGTGGGTCTTCCCCAATAAATATAATCTGGGTGTCTTTAAATCACGAGTGAATCGGTTTCTTCTAGGTAAGCGCGCTCTATCATAGATCGCAGTGTCGCTTAACACAGGTGAATAAAGTCATGGCCACTTTCTACCCAGTCTAGAACTCAACTTAATTTACCTTGCAGAAAACCTTGTGGGTGATCAACGTAGTCCCAGATAATCACAGAAATACTGTTCATAAAAAAAATAATTCGCTCACATAAAATTGCAGTTTCGTATTTGCGACAAAGACAAAAACATATTTAATTGAAGCTGAAGGCACAAATTGCAGAATCATAAGCAAATGGATTGTGAACAAAGTAACTATTAATGTTAGACACAGTTGCAGACGTTTAACTTTTCTCTATTCCACAAAACCCCGCGCCTTTTAATTACATATAATTAACAACAATACAAATTAGAGACACTACTTCAGTGAGCAAATAATTTAATTCTTAATTCACGGTCCTTCACTCAAAATCTCTGAGCTTCACTCCACCGAAGATTTCTTTATCTTACAATTGAGCATAATTCAAAAAGAGCGAATTGAGAATAGAATTCTGAAAACTGAATAATTTGCGACCAGCTTTGTGTGAAGATAGCAAGAACCTGTACAAAGGGAATGCTTAATTGCGTTGTTTTGTAAAAGAATATTGATATAAGATAAATACAAAAGAACATTCTATTGATTTTCGCAAATGCAGACAGTTAGTCTAGACCGATGATTACTAGAAATCTGTTATTTGTATGCAACAAATTGCTGTCGTATCCTTTTCTTATAAAGTGTGGAAAATTGCATAAATTTCCTCTTAAAAACCTACTTGGGCCATTCTGGTCGACCGGTTGACTCACTAAGTCAGCCGCCCACCGGCAACAACTCATGGATGCCGAGTTTTATTTGTGGTTTCACTTTACCCCTGTCACTGCAACTTCTGTGAACCAAGTTCATCGGCACAATCCCGAAGGCGGCCGAGACAAGGATGCTTGGGACAGCCAAGCATCATCAAGGGAACAACGATAAAGAAAAAATCAGTGTCTTCTTACTTGCTAAGTTACAGTTATAAAGTAACCATCGTAATTAGTGGCAGTTGGGCCATCATTTACGAGTGCCAGGTACACAATGGGACAACCCGTCATTACAATCGCGCAGTCGAGAAAAATTCCCAGTTTAAAAACTCGTCTTTCACACTACCCTGGGGTGCCTAAAAAGCCGCTATGATTAATTACTTTGAGCCTCAAAATACAGGCACATTTTCTGCCCAAAAACTGAAAGTAGCAAGTATTTGTGCCACGTTTCGGTAATTAAAAACCGGACGAACACAAGTCGGTGCGGTTAGTGTTTTGTGCCGTAAATCATGACCTGTACTTGGTTTTACAAATTGTTGGATATTTTTGGAGAGGTAAAAAGGTTTTTGCGTGAATAATTAATGAAGGGTGGGATGTTTATCGCACCAGTAAATTTTAGCGCTGTAGACACTAATTCATTACAAATTGGGTATGTGGTGAGGGTGATAAAGCTCTACTTAAGTATCAAAATTACTGTTTATCAAATCCCCAATAAAATACCCTAATTTTGAATAACACATGTTCTAAATTTAAATCAATTAATGATTAAATTAATCAACGATTCGCTTAACCAGAACGATTAATCAAGTAAAATGTGCGCAGTCAACTTTTGCGCCAAGTAGTTTCTTCACAGTAAGGTCCAGAACTTTCTCCCTACATAAATGAAGTTTTTGTAAGCATAGTTGATTTATGTATCTCTCTTCATAGTATCCCTGTCGATAGTTGGAAACTTCTAGCATTTGTAAGAATTGCTAACTTACTTCGTCAGGTTATTATTTATTAACGTACAAATAATATTTCTACGTTTTATAACTATACATCATGATGATTTTGAATACAATTTGAAGAAAAATACTCATAATTATAAACATCTTTCACTTAGTATGAAATATGGAAAATTCCGTTTAAAATCTCAGTGTACATTAAGAGTTATTCTGTCTATAAAAATAAAAATGAATGTTTCTCTATGTTTGCGGTATATGTGCTCCTAAACCATTCATCCGATTCCTATGAAATTTTGGTGAGTTGTTGTGTGCGCGCCATCTTAATTGCGTTCCGAGGTCGTAGATCCTGTCTCTCGTGCAGGTGCCCTTCATATCAGCAAATGTGACGTCAATTCTCTGGACTGCCGTAGTTACATTGATCTCACAATGTGTTTAGGATATATCCTTAATCGTCACCAACATGACGTATGCCTCTTATCTCTCAGTGAACGCCACAGAGCCCGATTTTGAACTAAAAAAAATCTTTACTAAAATAACTTTATAATCTTAGCATGGAAAATGCAAAAAAATCACAAAAAGATAATAAAAAAAATCTATTATTATTATCTGACTAGGATTCTAATAGACTAAACCCTACACGTACATACCATAAATTAACTCTTATTCCAAGGTACACAGGGCAGGGAATGTCATTAAAATGACGCCTACACGATATAGAAAATGCTGTGTGAGTGCTGAAGAACATTGTACCCTTGAGCTTAGCTCTTGTACTAAATATGGATCACGGAGACCCTACAAGACGTAATAACTCGCAAGGCTTACAGATCAGATATTTGTTACGTCTGGCTATTTACTAAAGCTCGTGAGATTTGGCACGATAAAGACAAGATAGAAAAACGTCTTGTAAAATAATAGAATTTCTACAGAAACGCGATGATGGAGTTATGAACCTTGACTGCAATTTTGGTGACTGAATTTCGATTCCCAGTTTAACACTGGGAATTAACTGCTACACCGAACGTGCAGTCAGACTTTTTTTTATTTATTGTAGGTGAGTCACGCCATAGCACCTCGCTACCACGGTTGTGCCACGTGTTGTGGGTTGGATTCCAACCCGAGGCAACTATTTTTATATTCCATGGATATTTTTTTCGAGTTAAGGTGCATTTTGTGTCCGTTAATTGTATATTTGTGATGTCTAGTGCGGAAGCTGTCTTAAATTTATTGAAATGTTGGGCTCAAAATATATTTGATTATTAAATAAGCAATTCAGAAACAAATTATTATTTCCCCAGCTAAATGTTTCAATGTGAACTTTCATTAAGTACCAAAATGGCTAATATTATGCAACATAATATTTCAATTTCTTGTCCAAAATACTAATACAATTCGGCAACGCGACCCGGCAAACAAATAAGCAATTTAAATAAGAGAATTCTTGTCTGAATAGAACCCGAATTCATTGGTCCGTTACTTGCAAATGAAAATTGGCATTTGTTCCGAGTTCCTCAAACGAACCAAAATATCTGGTTAAAAATAAAGAGGGAAGTGTATTAAATGGACTATACAAACCTGAAATGAAAACATTTAGGATTGAACAAAAAGTTCCTGCAAGAAAATTTCGGCTTTTTTCATTGTTGTAAATTATTCGCTGAATGATTTTTATGCTACTTATTTATTGTCCGTGACTTTCCTTATATAGCTAACCCTACAACGTCCATATATGAAAAAAACAGCATAATAAGAAGCCTTCCTTAAGGCTTCTTGTTCAACCTAATAAGACGCAAAATTAAGTTTTGTGTCTATATCACCAGTTAGGTTCATGGCAGTAGTACCTACCTAATCGTGACATTAACTATACAATACTTACAAATGAGTACTAAAACCTTTGTATAAATAGTTTCCATACATAAATATTGATATTGCTAAATACTGTGCCAATAGCCAACATTGTCAATTTTGATAATATGTAGCTTTGATGTTGATAATAGTTATTTGAATTTGGCGGGCCGAATGCCTTTATAATATGGAACCATTATGTATTAGAAACCAGTTTTATGTTGTAGGTAGATATTGTAAGTACAAATATCAGTTTTTTTTTTAATACATTTTGATTACTGTTCAAAGACTTTTTATCCAATAACTAGTTATAGAAATACAGGTAAAAAAATATGATTCACGTCAAAATATTCAGCGAAGAAGGAATTGAATTACGTCGCATCAAAATCTTTGAATAATTGAATTCCAAATGACATCACCATCTGGTTGGGCGTTCATTGAAATTCGTCTAAAAATAAGTTGTTCCTCGCCAGCCGCTCCCACCCGGAAAAAACTAATGATGAAAAAATTTTACGTTCAAATAATTCGGATGAGTAAAATATTCCTGACGTTGTAAGCTGCTTAAAATAAAAAATGCGCGGTTGCTACTCTATAGGTCTAGAATGATGAGACTTATTGGGTTGTTTCCGGGTCCAGAAAAGTATTTTTCCTTCTTGTAGTTTGAACTTGTGTCCGGTTGATGGTAATAGCTAATACATTTTTTTTTTTAAACATTGCCCCACACTAGGAATTTCTCCTGTATCGTGGGTACATTTCACAAACACATATTATCACTTACACAAACACCCAGACCTAAAACAACTACCTGTAGATCATACAAATATTTATTCCGTACGGGGATCAAAACCACAACACGTAACGTAGGAGCCGATCGCTCAGCCGCTACGCTAAACGTGCTGTCAAAACAATAGGACTTAACCTTTTTCTTGTTTTTTAAAAATACGTATTTATGTAAAATATGTGTATGTAAAATTTGGTATCAGTAAACGCATCTTTTGTAGAACAAACGCATCTTTAATTAAAAAAAAAATACTGCTAAGGTCAAAAAGTTCTTGACTCCTGTTACATTTATGAAAACGAGCTAGTTAGCTTATGTTTTGACTCCACGCAGACCATTGCACGATTATCGCCATCCATTCATACGCCAACATAATTGAGTGGCTAAATTATGATGGAGCGGACAACGAAGTGGTGTAATGAATGTGGTGTATGGCACATGTGACCCACATTCATACCAATGGTCCTACCCATTACTTATAGGCATATGGCGTGTATACTTATAATGCTGAGAATCGCGACACTTATGGACCTACTGTTAAAAAAAATGGGAGAGACAAACAAGGTCAGTGATTTAACATACCATCACGCCTGTATTCCCCGAAGGGTTAAGCAGAGGTGTACTTAAGGTACACTCACAGTTCGCCGGTATGTTTAGGTCCCATGTTATAGGGGGCGAACCGATAGTCATTAACTGGGCACAAATCGAGACTCCGAGCTGCTAATGAGAATTTCATAGAAAAACCCAATAACACTTTGCTCGACCTGAGGATCGAACCCAGGACCTCTACTGTAGCAGTCGCACTTGGGACCTTGGGGGACACTAATGAGGCAGTCAGTGATTTAGGCTAGGCAAATAAATATTTTCTTTCTTTGTTTGTTTCTTTCTTTCTTTCTTTCTTTCTTTCTTTCTTTCTTAGTAGAATAATGTCATCTGACAGCTGGGCTGTTGATGCAGATATTGATGTAGAATTTTGTATAAGTATCTATACAAAAGTACCTATACAAAATGCTACATCAATATCTATAGAAAAATTGTACCCGCCAATTGAATGGCGGTCTGAGGTTATCATGGTCATTTCAATGTCCAATAGTGTCTATGGAGTTTCTTTCCCGCTCTACTGCATAAGTCCAGCCATTTTGAAATCGTGTGACTGGTTTTTGACTATTCAAAAGTAGGTACCTTTTTTTATACCACTAAGGTGACATACGGCCCGCCTGATGGTAGGCGGTTACCGTAGCATATGGACGCTTGCAACACCAGGGGTATCACTCGCGCGTTGCCGACCCTAGTTGGGCTGCCACCATAGAAAACATCCTGCCATGCATGACATCGGCGGTAATAAAACACCACTTTCCCCACACTGCCAACACAACGCTTCCTCGCGGGGCTCTGGCGACCTTGCTCACCGTTAGGAACACAATATCGCCTGGAGCTGTGTTATTTATATGTATACCTATTTTAAAGGTCTAATTGAAACAAATCGTTTGACGAATAGAACAAAAATCTATAAAAAGCAATGTCTATGATATATGTAGAAACCTTCTATCGCCGTTACCATTACAGTTACCGCGTACGACTCCGAGTATAACTTCCAACATACGTTTCCACATAAAACCGAGCTATTCTCTTAGACCACAATACGGCGGAAGTGCTTAAATAAAGTTACATCGTAATGTATGCTGTTAAGATTGTATTCAGACGGTGCGACTAAATTTACGCAACTATAGAACATATTAAAAAAATGATTGTACTGTCAGTGAAGCTATTCCAATAACACTTTCGAAGAAAAATAATCAGCATTGTTGTTATCTTTATAAATGTACTGGTGATATAGTAACGCATAAGTGTCAGCGTAGATCGTAAATAAAGCTAATATTTTATTTTCAACTACCTTTTGCCAGCGACTTCGTCCGCGTGGAATAGTTACTTTGTTCCCTAGTTCTTCGCCCACGGTTTCACCTGCGTTGCCCCGTTCCTAAGAGTTGTAGCGTGATGTTTTATGGCTTGAAACCTTTCTCATGAATCACTCATTTTCCCAACGTTTCCCTTCACTGCTCTGCTCCTATTGATCGTAGCGTGATGAAAAGTATACTATAACCTGTGGTTTGGGCTGTGCGTTGATAGATCACTATGTCAGTCAGTCAGTCACCTAACGTAAGAGTAGACAAATATAATCAGAAAGCTCCGAACTGCTAAGCTATCGGGAGTTACACGTGTTATTGTGAGTCAACCATAAAAGATAGACATTTGCTGTCGTGGAATATTTTTTATATAATTTTAAGGAGAACATTTCCGTCATACATGATTTCTGTGTAGCTTTAACCATTAAGGCTGCACACGCGACGGAAGCTTAAAAAATGGAGTAAGTTCTCCTGTTTTCCCAAGATTTCCCTTCACTGCTCTGCTCCTATTGATCGTAGCGTGATGAAAAGTATACTATAACCTGCCCAGGAGTATGAAGAACAATTGTACCAAGTTTCGTTGAAATCCGTCGAGTGGCTTTTGTTTCTATAACGAACATACAGACAGACAGACAGACAAAAATTTTACTGATTGCATTTTTGGCGTCAGTATCGATCACTAATCACCCGCTGATAGTTATTTTGGAAATATATTTCATGTACAGAATTGACCTCTCTACAGATTTATTATAAGTATAGATTTTAACCGTATGTCAAAAGAATTAAAGTTGACTTTAAATTACAATATAATAAGTCGCTTCGGTGCACATCGCTCCGTCTGCCTTTGCTGACCTAATAGAGTTAAATTTATTTTATCTCTATTATTAAAGAACAACTGACTACACTCAAAAGGGTTGAGGCACAGGGTTCGTCGTTCTCGGAAGGATCCTTAATTATTTCGAACACCACTCCGAAGTTTACCACTCATTTAAGTCCTTAAGTACTTACCTTTGATCGCACGAAAAGAACGAAATACTGATGAAATGCGGTAATAACTTGTGGTAATGAAAATTTTAAAAATGCATGACTTTCCAATACTTCTTAGACGCATTTTAACTAAAATATACGCGTCATCTAAGCAAAGCTTAAGACGCGATATCAAGCGGCATTAAAACGATGCGTACCGGCCCTCCGCCGCAACTCCGCAACTCTCAAAGTTAAACATTATTGTTGCTAAGCCGCGCGGATTTACGACAATACACACTTAGACACACCAACAACGTACACAACATAAATTTAAAAATGAGAACAGAGAACCACGGATTAGATAGAAAATTGTCTTCGAAGTTTTTACTTGTTTTGACAGGCTTTTTCTAATAATTCCTTGATACAGCGTAATGGATTTGACATTTAAGATTGATCGCTTATAGATTAAGATTTAGGCATTTAGTTTTTAGAATAATAGGCCGTGGCTTGCTAATCGTTTCAGCCAAAAAACAAATGAAAAATTTTCGCCAGTGAATACATATCCATAATACAATTATCTCCAAATAGAAACAGGACTAAATAGGAGATGGCACCAATACTTCTAATATTACGTCCATTTAAACTAATTAGCAGCTGGCAGCCGAAGCTTTTAACCTATTTCGTCATGAATATAATCAAAAGGGTTGAGGGAACTCCTTCAATTCATAAACGTTACTGCAATTTTGCTTTATAGCAATAATTAAATGTATAGGGTTAAAGGAGCTGGCTACAAGGGACAGCTTTTCCGTCTTGTCTCATTTTACTTATTGAAGGACGGTTCAACCCTTAATCGTTGGCCTTATAAAGCGGTTGAGGAAAGAACCCTTTCCTTCTTCTATTTATGCTCGATAAAATAATTTATTTGTCAAGTTTTGGTGCTAATTAAATTTTTAGGTATGAGGACCTTACCAATAAAGTTGTAACTTGTTTGTTATAACTTTTAGCTATAACTTTGACTACCGTTGCAATGCTAAAAACAAATTCTTAAATCTGGAATGGAATGGTACAAAAATCTTCACGAGCGGTGAGGTAGCTTTTTGGGTCTCCGCTGACAGAATATAATATGAGTGTTACTGACTGATATAATGATAACACCTCATGTCATGATGTTCCAGCTATGGTTAGAGTAAAACGAGAACGTATTTCTTCCGTAAACAGGTAGTTCTTAACACATCATTTACTAAAAAAATAAGCTAAATATTTGATTTGAGATTCTTTTCATCCTAAAGTGATGTTTTCAAAAACATTTATCATTTTAAAATCATCTCAAAAAGTAAATCGTTTAGATCTCGGAAAGATTTAGCTTAAATTACATCACAAAAAGCAACGACTCGTCCATTTCTAAATCATTGAGTACGTCATTCAAAATTATCAGTCGGCCAAATCAAATTTGTAAACATAAACAGATTTGGATCCTCCAAACGCTTCTTTCATTTCACGCTCCTCGAGAATTCCCTATTTCCTCGCTTGTTTTCAAACTTTTAAAAACCCCTGAAATTTTAAGCCTCCCAACAATTTGTGTATTAAATTTTCGGTTTCAAGTAATGGATGGTCCTTCCCGTTTTTGTCCCGCTTCTCTTTAAATGGGCGGATTGTGAACTTTGATGGTTTTTCAGTTTGAAGATTCGTGTTATCGCATATTTTACTCTACTTACGTATATAGAAAAAGCTTTTGAATTGGACAAACTTTTCTGAATAATGTATGTACTTACAAATTAATCTTTAAAATAATTGTCATTAATCTTCAAAAATGATTATGATCAAAAGTGCTTAGACCACTTACTTTATTAGTTGGGATAGTAGGAAACAATTATTTATTCAAAAGCTTATGAAAAACTTGTCAAGCATGCTTGATTGTCGGAATTGATTTGGAATTTTAACTAAACTAATACTTTATAAGAAATTTAATTTTGAAGAGATGAGTGGTTTAGCTGAACAGTTATAAATATGGTAGCGAGCATTTGCTAGGCGTATTTTAATATTCAGTTTTCCTAATGTAAGCATAGTTACAAATTGTTTCCTGAACCATGCCTCGTTTCATATAAGCCACCATTCAGACCACAGTCTTGTATTAAGGTGTCATATTAAATAAATTTGGTTGGGTGACGTGGGTCGACACAACACGAGCAGGCATGTTATTATGTTATATATTATTATTATTCCGTCAGGCCACGTTAGTTTATGAAGAGTTGAAGACTAGACAGCTGGCTTATTGTCCCTGGAATTATTATTATAACATAATGTACTTTATGTAAATTAGAATTTCTTTTAGTTTCTATGATCTGTTTTGAAACATAACAAATTTATATTTTTTTTGTTCATGTCCTTTAGAGTAAGTCAGTTCAATATATGTAATTTTTTTACATGAAGACAGGTTTCTTAGCTTTATTTTTCCTCTAAAAACACATGATTGGACTATACTAATGAAAACCTTTGTGTTGTTACAGATTAAAATGAACGTCCGCCGTTCAACATGGATCAGATATTCTATCACAATGGCATGATAGACCCATCTCTAACATGCGTCCCGGACAGCAGTGGCTGGCGGTCTGTCTACTCACCACCATGGTCCACTACACAGAGAACAAAAATTCCGTAGACTCCTTAAATATCGATGACTCCATCTTTTACAAGAGGAACCGACACCACCACAGGCACAAACATAAACCAGGTCAAGTGATCTACGATCCAGCATTCTTCGCTGATAAACCCGAAGACTTTTATCCAATGTTGAATTTGAAAGATGGAATGCATTTGGTAGATTATGAAATTGCTCCCAAAAATGACGCAAAAAGTGACTGGGTGAATATGTCCAATGATCAAGTTGGAGAGATGAAAGATAAGAAGCATCAGCATTGGCCTATTAAGAGAGAGGCGGTTATTGAAGGCGATTTAGTGCTTGGAGGGTTAATGATGGTTCATGAGCGATCGGACAATATGACGTGCGGGCCGGTCATGCCGCAGGGGGGCGTGCAGGCCCTGGAGACAATGTTGTATACTTTGGATATTATAAATAATGAATTGAGACTGATACCAGGAGTGACTCTTGGAGCTCATATCCTAGATGATTGTGATAAGGATACCTATGGACTTGAGATGGCTGTAGATTTTATTAAAGGTTTGCATTATTTATTATATTTATTAGGTACTTAAATCGTAAATTAAAATTGCCTCCAAAACATAAAAATAATCTTAGATGGGATAGGTCTCGGATGTTGGTGCCTTTGATTTGGTTTGATCGTTTGTTTTCGCTTCCGAAACTGTTGTGTACCTAACATTATTTGTTTATATTTTGGAAGGCGGTCTTACTTTTTGTTAACAGTTATATTATTTCAACATTTTGTATAATGTCATTATAAAAAAAATATATAAATTACACACATTTTCAAAGTTTATAAAACTAGGTGTCCTTTTGAATATGCTGTGCTATGCTGAATATAAAAAAAACTTTTTTGGTGTTTTACGACAGACTCCGAGATAAGGGTTGTCGCCAGCTAGTCAAATAAAAATATATTGTCATAAGCTTTTACAATCAATGTGACTCCCTAGCCCCTGAACTAGTGTGAACTGTATCTTAAGGACTAGTGGTGAAATTTTGGAAATAATTGGAACGAAGTTCCTTATCGCGCGTTGTGAAAGGGGGCTAGACGGAAAAAAATCTTACGAAAAGTTGTCACGACACTTTTTTTAGTACGCATTTTGTCTAATAGATGGCACTGTACTGTTGACGTCATAATCTGAACGGCGGTGTTAAGATTCTCCGCCGTTCAATGACCCCCGCAGTACAAAATTTATATATTGAGTTAAAATGAACAAAAACTGTAAAAGAAGGTCAAGTTCCAATAAACCATTAGTTCAACGGTCGATTTGGTTTTACTTCTTGCGATTTGAGTTCATCCCCAAAAAAGCTGACTTAATGAGGTCTGAGGAACTTCGTTCCATCCGGGTGTCCCTTGACACCTCTCATTTTTTCATTACTTACTTTCCTTATTTGTCACCAACAGGCTCCATCAGCAACATAGACGATGCAGAGTATGCTTGCAACGCGACTGCCGTCCGGAAGGTCATATCTGGAGTGGTCGGTGCAGCCTCCAGCGTGACCTCTGTCCAGGTTGCCAATTTGCTGCGA
This sequence comes from Acronicta aceris, assembly GCA_910591435.1. NCBI lineage: Eukaryota > Metazoa > Arthropoda > Insecta > Lepidoptera > Noctuidae > Acronicta > Acronicta aceris. The sequence continues at coordinate 14,473,234 of OU342771.1, read as the reverse complement.
CTCTTCAAGATACCACAAGTAAGATGATTATATGAATGAAGTTTAGTTTACAAATCGTTACGTTACAAAGATTTTGTATCTATGAAAATCTTCCTATGACCACACTTTTTAAACCCACAATAAATGTATTTCCTCACAGGTCTCATTCTTTTCCACCTCCCCGGAGCTGTCGAACAAGGCTCGCTTCGAGTACTTTACGCGCACTATACCTTCGGACCACCACCAGGTGCGGGCGATGGTGGAGATTGTCAAGAAGCTGGAGTGGAGCTACGTCTCCATCATCTATGAGGAGTCCAGCTATGGAATCAAGGTGAGAGAAATATTACGCATAACATTTTTATTATTATTATTTGTTACGGCTATAGTATCACTGCTAAATCCTGCAGCTACTATGAACTGCTGGATTTTCTTAGGGGTGAGCTCCTAGGAACAAATAACATACCATCGCGACTGATTGATTGATTGCTGGACTACCCACAGTTTAGATTCCATGTAAAAAAAGGGTTTGGCTTTCTGGTGCTTCCGCCACCGAGCAGGATCAGTCCTGTCTAGATCCTGGCCATCTTGCAGAACACCTTTAAACAATAATCTCTAAACAAAAAATCCTAAAAGCACTGACAAATTCCACATCATCACAAAGTCATAATATAAATCTGCCATAATACAAGATTAACTGCATAGCAGCGTGCAAACCGCGCGTATTATTCACGTCACTCGCAGACGCATCATTTACACCTCTGCGCAGATAAATTGAAATTACGTCGTATTTGGTGCCCTCCTGTTAATTTGTGGTGTAAAACGACGATGTGTTAATACCTAACAATGCATGGTTAAAGGTACGATACCAATGGTCAAACTTGCAAGTCTTCTAACATCCTTTTTCTATATTACCTATGTAGAAAGGTATTGGTAATTTTTTTATCATTATAATGATGATCCGATGAACTTATTTGCTCTCGAAGGTAATTCATTTTAATAAGAGATCTATCGATCTAAATAAAAGTTAAGTATAAAATAAATAATTCGGCATTATGTCGACTCTATCCTCGCAACTCATATTAATGATGAATGAATGAATTACGAATCACAAAGACACTCATAGCTTACACGCGCCTCTTTTATAATACATAAGTATAATGACATTATATAGTCCTAAGAAGTCATATTTAAATCAAAGTAAAATAAATTATAAAGGAATTTTGAAGATTCAGCTTGCAGTACAATAAATTTAATTATTTAAACAGATGGGTTAAAATTAATAATTTAATTAGCCCTTTGTTTCCAATATCTGTTGCGTCCAGCTGCTTCCGAATGCCTACGTTATTGGTAATGTGGCCATTTTACGACCTCAATTACAGTAATTAAGTTACATAATACTACAATTATAATTATTATGTACTATGTATTTCTCTCATAAATAAATAATGTACGCATTTTGCATTTCTTTGATTCTGTTAGCTGAGGACAGCCTCAGCCCTCATTTATTTATTATTATTATTCCATTCATTTATTCTTATATCTTATTTGTATATATTGTTATTATTATCATTACTATACTGCTGGGCAAAGGCCTCCCTCCATTTCTTCCAACGGTTGCGATTGTAGGCTACTCAATTCCAATTTTCAATGAGTCATCCAGTCTGTCCCGCCATCTCCTTTGTGGTCTGCCGCGACCCCGTGTCGCTGTTTTAGAGTACCAATCCTGAGCTTTCCAGGTCCACAGCTCGTTGGGCATGCGACAGACATATCCTGTTCAGTCCCATTCAAGTTGGGCAGCCTTTTGAGCCACGTCAATAATTTGGGTTTTGGTTTATTTGGATTATTGCGAATATTTTTGAGTTGTAAGATAGGAGCGCCGCTATACAGATTAAATAGCGCCATCTCTCATCGTCATTGTTATTCTCAACATTTTAATAGAACTATATTCCTTACAGGCATTCGAAGAGTTGGAGGCGTTGCTGGCTAAGAGTGATATCTGCATAGCTGTGAAGGAGAAACTGGTGAAAGACTCAGGAGTGGCACACGAGGGTGCTTATGATGAGATCGTGTCAAAGCTGCTTACGAAACCAAGAGCCAGAGGTAAGAGAGACAACATAGATCTTTTTACAGCTGACAATATAAACATAACATAGCATACCATAACGCCTGTTTCTCAAAAGCCTTAGTCAGAGGTTAATACATACATAATATAACAAAATCAACCAATTATACTGTCCCACTGCTGGGCACGGGTCTCCTCTCAGAATGAGAGGGATTAGGCTATAGTCCACCACATTGACTTAGTGCAGGTTGGCGGACTTCACACGCCATCGAGAAAATCTCTCAGGCATGCAGGTTTCCTCACGATGTTTTCCTTCACCGTTTAATCGCGTAAACTAATACGCACATAACTTTGAAAACTCCGAGGTGCGTGCCTTGGGTTCGAACTCGAGACCTTTGATGTGGCAGTCCAACGGTCATACCAATGCTATCACTGCTTAGAGGTTAATACGCAGAGACTAATCGCACACCCACAGTTCACTGTTCGCCGTTCATGTGATTGGTCCCATGTAATAGGGGGCGAGCCTATTGCCAGGCACAAATCCAAACACCGAGACGTAACTAGTGTTTCATAGAAAAATCCAATAACTCTGCTTGACCTGGGAATTAAACCCAGAACCTCTAGCGTAGCATTTGCGTCACAACCACTACACTAATGAGACAGTTCTGATAAAAAAATATATGTCATAAATATCTACCATTTCATATCTGTTGTAACTGTATCCTTACGTTACATAAAAACTTTATGTCTAGTGACACTGGTTTTGTGTCATGACAAGTATTCGTAGAGTGACAGGCTTCTTTGATATTTACAGATGAGGGAATGTACGCATAATATATATATATATATATATATCTAATATGTAAACGTGTAATTTTCCGCGTTATAAAAAGGCTCGATATGCATAAAAATGCAAATTTTATCTACTGGGGAGTTAAATTCGTACTCTTAGAGACCAACTTTTGTTGGAACCATTGGCATGTTGTGTGTGTAGCCGTGTGTTAGTGAATCATATTATGATTTATCACAAATAACCATTTTAGCCCTCCTGGTAAGGTCCAAACAATTTTAGGTACCCTTACCTTATCCACAGCAAAGGATTAACCTGAATCAATATATCCCGGAACATTAGTATGTAAATTTATGATGATTGATTTGAATAATTTCTGGAGTAATCTGGGATTCTAATAATGTATTCATGTGTATAGGTAATGTATTGCTTATGAGTGGGTCCGAAATATCCGAAATGACAAACAAGGAGTTACAAAGTGTAATTTTATCTAGTTCCACCATATTGTCATCGGGGATGTGATAAATTGTGGTCGTGTGCGCCACAGATAGGCAGCTGTGTCGAGTGAAACAATTTTTCGCTAAAGCGGTTACTGAAATTGAATCTATTGGTTAGCGGTGATAAGAGATGATTACCATTAAGCACGCCACTTCGCTCCCGCGTGGATCGGTGAACAATGTTGCGTTGGGACAGATTGAACTGGATTAAAACAGGTGCCATTTGACGACTCATTCGATAACGGATAACAGATGTGGTATCGAAGATTTTGGATTGACTAATGTAGCTTAGTGAATAGTATTTGAAGCGGCGGTAGCCTAATGGCTAGGGCGTTGGAATTGCGATCAAGTGGTTGCCGGTTCGAGACCCACCCATTGCGCTACCGACATAAACCCACTCGTAACACAAGCATTTAGCTTAGCACGAGGGGTTAACGAGAATACTAGTAATGTGCGACTCACATTGCTAGTAAGCTTTTAAAAAAAAGGATCACATTCCAGTAAAGTATTTCCGAGGGAGAGCCATGCTTTGGCACGAATGGGGCGGCTCGATCGGAGTGATAACACGGCCTCACAGAAAACGCATACGTTGTGTTTCACCGAGTGAGTGAGGATACTCCAATGCCCAATGCTCTTTTAAAAGGCCGGCAACGCACTTTTGACTCCTCTGGTGTTACGGGTGTCTATGGGTGGTGGTAAGCCCATTAGGCGAACCGACTGCTCGTTTGCCCTCCTATCCCAAAAAAAAACCTTTCTAGACTTATTACGCTATATTTGTAGCTAGATTACACTCTCACTCTCAATATCACTTTTGCTTGTATGGAGACGGGTTACATCTAGTTAGAGGCGAGATAATATCTGACTTACTCAGTTCTAATACCTCTTGGAGTTTGACTCTCTTTACAGAGCCTATCATAAAATACATGTTTGTGTTTTGAATTTTGAGCATAAGAGCCAATTCCCCCTCTCGGTCCCTGCAGCTTCAGCAGTCTGCACCGTAGGGGCTTTTAAGGATTGGCAATGCATTAGCAACTCTTCCAGTGTTGCAGGTGTCCATATCTACTTATTACTTGGCCAGGAAAGTGAAGTTAAGTACAGATCAGTCAATGGACGTGAAATAAGAATTGCAATAAGAATTTCATTCGAATAAAACTTAGTTTGGCTTGGAAATCAAACTCATGCAACCCGTCAGATCCTGATCATCTCACACTTAGCAACCGCGCTTTCCACCAATAGACCAAAAAATACCTAAAGAGCAGTGTAATAATTATCGAAACATCATAAAATAAAAGCTCAATTTTCCTTCAAATTGTTACTTGTTGGTGACCTAGCCTTCATAATAAATTTTACGATCATACCAGCTAACAATATATTTGTAACTAATGGAGCTGATCCAATAAATATTATGATACAATTTCAGCCAATTTCTGGCTCGGCGCCCGCATCGTCATCAAAATATTTTCTGCTATAATTAAGAGTCCGGCGGACCGAATTTCTCTCACAAACGTAATACCGAAATAAATCATAATAAAAACACAATTTAATCAAATTCTGTTAATAATCGAATTCCTTTACCGTTAATCTAGGTTCCTACTCTACCATTTCGTCCAAAATACTTCACTGGAAATAATTGTAAGCGAATGCAATTTTTGATAACATTGATGATTTACCGGTCTTTTATTTTCAGTGAAGAAGTAGCAGACGAAATAGGACCGTAAGAACCTAGATTAACAGTATCTAAATCCGAATAATAACATAATTTCATAGAATATTGTCTGGATTCCGATTTACTTCGGTATTACGTTTTTGTGACCGTGATCCGTGACCCTCAACACTAGATTAATTGCAACAGCGATCTGCATTCAACGAGTTCATGTGAAGGTTGAATTTGTTCAGAATTTCATGATGGCTGATAATGATGATGGAATTGGTGCTAAAACAGAGTTATTGAGGTTTTATGAGGAAATTCTCTTATGCCTCTAAAAACGTTCTGGCGAACTAAAGCTGTAGGTACATCAATAGACCTTTTGCCTTAATTATGCTACATGTACCTATCTTTTTGTGTTTTTTTGCATTTTCCATGCTAAGATTATAAAGTATTTTTTTTATTATTTTCACCAGAGTAGTGGCTTAGAGGTCAGAGCGTCTGGTGTATCTAACCAGAAGATGCACATTCGAATCCTGCCCGCGATTGAATTTTTCCTTCACTAAAATAAAACTATGCTACATGTACATAATAATGTATAGACCTAGTTAAGATATCGGTATTGTTATTTTTAACTAGCTGTTGCCTGCGATTTCAGTCACATCTTAAAAGGTCTGTTAACTTTTTAAGACTCAAAATATGCCTATATCACTCCCCGGGATGTAATCTACTTCGCTGCAATTTTTATCGAAATCTGCTCAATGGTTTAGGTATGAAAAGGTAACAGACAGACAGAGGTACTTTCTCGTTTATAACTTTAAATAGAATAGATTCGTTTGTCAAAATATGGGCAATTATATTAATTTGACAATAATATTCAAAACCCTCAAACCACTAACAACCAAACAGCATACTCATAATAAATCACATAATCCAATGCATACCCAAATATTAGATGGATTACATGTAGCTACCGTCTTAAACAAGCCTTAAGCAGCTTACCTGCTAAATAAAACGGAGCATCCCTTCGGATTTCCGCCCCCGTGAGGGGTAATAAATTAGTTTCGTGTACCCTTGTTTACGAGAGGCCTTGGTTCTTAGTTAATATTGAACTTAGTTTTGATATTGAACCCATGGGAGTAAGTTACTGCTTGATATTTTTGTTAGGTTATCGGAAGAGGGTCTTATATTTTTATGGGATAGGGGGGCAAACGAGCAGACGAATCGCCTGATGGTGAACGATTACCGCCGCCCATGGACACTCGCAACACCAGAGGAGTCACAAGTGCGTTGCTGGTTTTTCAAAAGGGGATTGGGCCTCCAGTGTACTCACTCACTCGGCGAAACACAACATAAGCATTGTTTCACGCCGGTTTTCTGTGAGGCCATATGAGGCCGTGTGAGGCGTAGTATAATTCCGGTCGGGCCGACCCGTTGGTGCCGAAGCATGGCTCTCCTACGTAAAATTATGAAATTATTTGGAAAGAAAACAATGTAGTTTGAATTATTGCAGTCACAAAGATATTTTCTTTATTTTGTCCAGCTGAGTTACTCGTCAGATCACTAAGCCAGCTGGTTGAGAGACGGCCTCCATTTATGAACTCGGCAGTTGAAATCAGCAAGCTAATCGCCCCCAATTCTTCTTTGATAAGGATTCAAGACATCAAAAATTATTGTTGACCCAATTCTATTTCGAAGTTTCCAACAACAATTCACCTCACCCAATAACACAGTTCTCGACATAGCAATCGAATCTAGGACCGCTAAGCCTTGGAAAGTTGCGCTTAGGACAAGTAGACTAGGCAGCAAAAAATACTATACCTATGTGTAAAATAAGGAAAATATTTCAACAACTTACCCTTTCAATCAATCCTAACAATTTCTTTCTTCCATCAACAGGTGCCATCATCTTTGGCTCCGACCAAGAAGTAGCAGGCGTAATGCGTGCTGTAGAGAGAGCAAATGCCACCCACTCTTTCAGCTGGGTGGGCTCCGACGGCTGGAGCGCCAGGTCTCTGGTCTCTGACGGCAATGAACGAGCGGTCGAAGGCACCATCAGCGTGCAACCACAAGCCAATGATGTGATTGGATTCAAAGAGTACTTCTTGGACCTTAATGTGAAGAATAATAAGAGGAACCCATGGTTTGTTGGTAAGATTGTATGATATTTTTTAATATCTATGAAATCCATATTTCGGCTCTAAATAGCTTAAGTTCTCACTTAAGTATGTATTTCCAGTTTTATATAACCTGAGTAGAATCTACCAAAAACTGTATCTCAATCGGTCAAACCATTTCGGAAATAAATGGTAACATGCGTTTGCACAGACATACAAACACACAACCTCTCACCCTAAAGAAATACACATTTTCCGTGACGTGTCGGTCAAAAGTTTACGTCGTATAGCCATCAGACGTACCTATTCTCTTTACGCTCGACATTAAGGGACAAAATAATCAGTACTGAGTAGTTAATTAATATTATATAATTCTATGAAAATCACAGAGTAAATTCAAGTCATTTTCACTTTACGACAACATTTCTGCAGAAAATCATGAACATTGGAAGCAATCTGAGAAAGACTAAACTTCTTCATAATTTTAGTCGGACACGATAATAAATAAACTCTCAAATTCCGAAAACTCATCAGACAGGGAAGAAGAACTTTAAGACGAACTTCAAATATAGATCTCGGGATATTCTCTTTTATCTCGTTTACAACATTACAAATAGTTGAAAACACTTCCACAACTTTGTTTTGGACGCAATAAAGCGCTTCTTATAAAGGTGGATCTCCGAAATCACTGATGGATTCTACTCGAAACAAACTTTATTTTCACCCCTTTCAAGTGCAGACGAAACTTTGTAATTGGTATAAATTATGAAATCATTTCCATCACGTAATTAAAACTAAATTGTTTTGGAATAGTATTAAAAAGTTTGCAAATGTACTTTTAGAAGCGCCGCTTTGAATCGAATTTGGATACGCAAAGAATTGCCAATTACGTAGTTTTTTGTTCATTCAGTTGGGTTTTTAGAGAACTTGATGAATTTTTCTTACTACTAATTGTGAATACTTAAATTATATTCTCACCGTGACACTAAATACTCCTTAGCAACTCTGATTTTCCAAATCAACAAAATGGTCACAGCTTATAAGATTACAAAAAAGCACAATAACAAAAAAACTAATCCACCTGACTAGTTTACAGTAGGTTTAACTCCTTCAAACCATAAACTTGAGTGCGAAGTCTATAACTTACGCTTAACTGCCTTCGTGCCACTACTGCTTAAGCGTAGTGTCTATTCCAGGCTTCGTGTAGCCATAAATCTTGATAATGCAAATAGATTCGGTGTAAGCAATGCACACGTGATGGCAGGTGGCTAAGGGAATTGAATGATTATTGTCTAAGAACTATTACTTGAATTACCTGCACGTGTAGATAACTGTAATACTAATCTTTAACCTGTATTTACGTTCAAGTTTTTCCCGTGGGGGTTAAGTAGGCGCAATACTTCCTTCCTCCAGGTGGATCTAATGATCCGCCTGGCCAGATACCGCTCTCACATGTAAGACTGGCTCTAAAAAGATTAACTGTGTTTAACAGAATAAAATTGTGGCCACAAAAAGGTTTCGGGATTAACATTTGAATTCGGGATTAAGATTCTGTAAATGTTAACTTTTGACAGTCTTTTGACATTTTGGACGAGTAGCAACCCGTCTTACGAGTAGATTGTGACAATACCTATCCTTTTTTCCAGAACAGATTATATTTTTTTTTTACAAACAAACACTGTTTCACCATAGGATATTCGCCTATTTCCTGGACGAATGTACAAACACAAATTCTGAAACATAAACACCCAAAATTATCAACCAATATGTCACTAAAAACAACACAAAACTGATGACACATCGCCAAAATAATTACTTTAAAAACTCCTTTTTGAAATTATAATCGTGAACAATACGCGTGTAAAAATTGGATAATAGCTAGGTATATTGTAATGTTATCGTGGTCGAACCTTAGACTAATTACCATAGTATGTACGAGTACCAACCAGATCCCTGAGATTTACTGACAGCCTTTCATTTACATATTCATTTTAATCTCTTCAGCCAGACATTTTCTTTTATTTATCTTCATCTAATTTAACATCTGCTGAGTTTGTTTTTAACCTTCAAAAAAGTAAAGGTTATTTAGTTAGATTTGTAAGTACTTTTTAATGTCCCCTGTATCTTTGTTCTAGAACTGATGTTAGATTTGTGAGTACTTTAATAATGTCCCCTGTATCTTTGTTCTAGAATGGATTTCGTAGATTATTTTGGTGTTAGAGTATATACCGTAATTAAAACACCCCAATTTTTTTGAGTTTATTAGAAATTGATACCTTTTTGCCTCAAAAACTTTTTTCCACAGTGTTTGTTTTAAAAATGTTCTAACTACATTTGCTTGTGAGATTTGCGTTATTATGTATTATGTTGACAATTTAGTGTCAACGCACGTCCTCTTAATCCACAGTTTTATGATTTACGTTTAATTTAAAGTGTTTAGTTTAAATCTTCTTACACTTCGTCTTCCTAAAATGTTTTAGTTGTGAGAAATATTGCGACATTTCATCCGCTCGCAAGCTTGTCACAGTGAGTCATCCCTTGTCACGTCACATGAGAGACAAATCAATAGCTTAAGGTTCAAAGAGCGTACGCACGTAAAGACTAAAATCCTTTGAGCACCAACCATTCATCTTGTATGACACAGACCCGAATCAATTTACATACCCACAATGCAACCACCCAATTCTTTTGTATACTCTGTTCGGAAACCGCACGACTTTGCAAAGCACTTGACTTCAAAGACTTTGACTCTGTTTAAAAGTTCCCAGCTCCAATTCCAGTTACGCGGTGCATCCGAACAATTTATTCCAGTATTCCTCATGGAAAGATTTCCCGTTATTTATTTGTTTAGCTTTGTCCTTTGATCTTTGCTGTGACATTAAATATTTCTGGAGTAGAAGGTTTGTGGTATCTTGGAAAATTCTAGAATAACAATGGGAAACTTGTAGAACTTAAGGCCTGCAGCTTGGTTTGTTTGTTCGAATATGGACTGATTATAGCAAAAATGCAATTGTTTATGAATATGAGCAAGGACTGTTTTTAGGTACTGGTATTTTGTAATGGAATTGCAACACCGAAGCCATCTATCTAGCTATAAAAACAAACTAAACCATTGACATGTAAAGTATCTCTAAAGATCTACTGGCAGAATAAATTTCATTTCATTTCAACAATATCCTCCCATCCATAACCTAATATACTTGTAGTCAGCGCAGCAAGTTGTTTTTTCTTTTTCATATATTTTTTACGTATTAAGTCGGTAAACGAGCTGAGCCACTTGATGATAAATAGTCATCGCTGCCCATGTACACCTGCAACACCAGAGGAGTTGCTGATGCGTTGCCGATCTTTAAGAGACCCTACGGACTGCAGTCTACCAGAGCCGTAGCAACCGAGGGGAACTGGCTCTTACGTGCAAAAGTCGAAACACACCCCAAGGTGCTCTACGACAAACTCCGACGTAAGGGTGGTCGCCAGCCAGACAGTCCCCTAGAGGTCCTACCGCCGAGCAAGTCAGATATTTGCACGCCTCTTACGTGATGCCTATCTGAAAGGCAGTGAAGAAAGTTATACTAACCCGTCCCCACATGGCATAAAAATTATCAGCCATCATAAGTAAAGTAGATTCCGTTAAAGTTTAAACCGAAATCCAAAAAAACATTGGACCTTCTGCATTGATCCTGTCAAAATATTAGGTGCATAAAGAAACTTTTTTCCACAGAGTTCTGGGAGGACCACTTCCAGTGCCGGTATCCTGGCAGCCCCAGGACCCCATACAACGGCCAGTACTCCAGGACCTGCTCTGGTCTAGAGCGGCTTTCCTATAACAACACGGAGTTTGAGAGGCAGCTACAGTTCGTCTCTGATGCTGTGATGGCGTTCGCGTATTCTATACGGTAAGTCTTTACTGATAGATTTTTTTGTCTTCTGTTTAGTGGAAAAGTTTGACTTTTAGCTCAACCATGATGTAAATCATTATTTTATCTGTAGTAATTGAATACCGCAGGTTGGAAGCTGAAAGTGACTTTAACAATTGTAGGTGAATAGGTAGATAAGGAGCTTTCTGTGGAAATTTTTGTAGTCATATTGTAGGTATAGGCTCGCCCCCCATTTACATGGGACCTAAACATACCGGCGAACTGTGGGGTACACTAGTACGGCTCTGCCTAACCTTTCGGGGAATACAGGCGTGATGGTATGTATGTCATATTGTAGATGACCTACTTTTAAATGAGCCCACAATTCTAAAATTTGCAGCGTCATCACATTATTAGCTGGAATATATTTCTGAAGATATGGAACCTCATACGGCTCATAATACTGCACTTGACAATAAAACCGGTTATTGGCCTTTTACGAGTTCTCCAGAATAAGGAAAGATGTTTTATTCATTTCTTACTAACTACCGATTGTAAAATATTATGTGTGTCATAATTTGGTGATAGGTGTAATGAAATATTTTAAACCAACATTGTAAGTTCTGATTTCTTGATACTATTTCACGAATAGTATTTCCCAGGGATTTCCACATTTCCATTCACACCACAAATTACAAGATAGATTTTAATTCATAAGGGTCCGGCGGAGCTTGAATTGCCCACAAAAACGTAATACCGAAATAAATCGTAATCCAGACAATATTCTATCAAATGTTATTATTCGGATTTGGATACCGTTAATCTAGGTTTCTACGATACTATTTCGTCTACTATTACTTCACTGGAAATAAAAGACCGAAAAATCGTTCCAAACTTGGTAAAGATAACAAAGATGGCATTCGCTTACATTTATTTCCAGTGAAGTATTTTGGATAAAATGATAACCTAGATTAATGGTATCGGAATCCGAATAATAACAGAATTAGATTAAATTGTATTTGAATTACGATTTATTTCGGTATTACGATTGTAAGAGAAATTCGATCCGCCGGACTCTTAAGCCGGGTATTGATATGGCGAGACGGCACGTGAGGCACGCACGCAGTAACGATCTGCTTCTAGATTTGTCTCCATTTTAAGAAAGTTTTTTTTTCGTCACTACGTCATGCCTTTTATATTGTTGACCCACCTCACCGATAATCGGCACTACAATGTTCTGAATTGCACTTAAAATACATCGATATATCGTGCCAAGAGCGATATATTGGAAATCTCCTGTTTGCAATAAAAGCTAAGCTTATTGCACCATGTCAATAGAGAATGCAAGGCTGGAGGCTGCCAATGCGCTCAATATTTTTTATACCATGTGTGGCATTTTTCATTTTGATGTTATTGGATATTGCCAATATTGGTGTTAAAAACGATAAAAACTCAAAAAATTGGCAAACACTGAGGTAATATGAACGTTGTACTTATTAATACGTACCCACAAGAGGTGATGCGAGGCAAATCACTGCTCTATGGATTGCAATGTATTTAGTTTTTATCTTATTTAGATAAAATAAAAGGTTTTGTTAGATATTACGCAATGAGAGAAAGAAAATCTGTAGTCAAGTGTATCACTAATATTATGTAGATAGATCACTACCTGAATATGAATGTATTTAAACCGCAATGTACCCTTCATAAAAATTATAAACAAATACGCTAAAGTTACTAAAGTAATCGTATTTTGTATAGTTGTCGTTATTTTGTTTTGTTATTTTGTTTAGTTCGAAACTGTAAAACAAATCCTAAAAACAAGCAAAGTTGAATTAAGAATGCATAAAATTATTTCTAGTACACATTGTTTATGCTTCAAACCGTACGCACCTCAATGGCCGCACAACCACGTGTAACCTGCATCGTCGTGTGGTTTTGGCATGAAACCGATAAAGCAATTACCCTGAGCGCTATTGCCGATAACCATTGGATTTTGAACGAATAAGCTCTTAAGGAGAGGCTGGTTTTGGAATTAACCAAGTTAGCACAAGTGTAACTAGAAGTGTAAACTCATTCTTTTGTAACTCTTCCAACTTAGTTTAGTACTAATAAATTTCATTACACGGCAAGCAAGATAATAGGATCATTACTGCCCTGGAACGCTCCAACTTCAATTGACAACATTTCATTTTTTTAACAAACCAAACATTATAAGTTTATTTGAAACAAGATCGAAAAATACGATACCCGTATTCTTTATTTTCTCGACATTCAATTGTTTTTATATTTATTTTCGACTTTGAAGTTCTTTCTATTCTAAACAGACGTAAGTGCCAAATGACGTGATTTGTGTGGTTCCAATAATTTTGAAGTGTTGTCAATTGTATCATACATTTTCTGATTGGAATCGATTGTAGGTCTTGGTTCACAAGAGTGTGATAGTTGTCTTCAAATTATCAAATCAAATCATATATATTCATTCATTACATTTTGGGTATTACATGGTCATAATGGTTAATTTAAATTGTATCACCAAAATTAGAATATAATTTAAGACAGAGATTGTACTGGGTGTGGTAGTATATTCAAGGTATCGAGCAGCAGTACTCAGGAATCTCAGTTCCGTGCTCGCAAAGGTATCAAGGGATGTATCGTACAGTTTATATGACATTGATGTGAGCAGGGCAAGATACAATAACCTGTAGTGGCATGAGGTATCAAGTAGCGTGATTTTTTATTATGTTGGGCCTGACTCTTTCTCTCATCAAGACTATACCACAGTACTACAAAGCTTTTGTAAAAGACAATTACAATTTCACACTATAAATAAGTCATAAGCCGATTAAGTCCTGACTCCAGAATTCTCATAGATACAAATAAATAATTCATACACAGCAAAGTGGGTTTAAGCTTGTTAACGAAATTTGGTGAAACCGGTATTACTTTAATGGCTGCTAATCAAATTTTCTGTGGCCATGTAAATGAAGTGGCTAGCCCATATCAATTAGTGGTCCCTACGGATGAGGTCCTCGTCAGGATCGTACCGAATTAATTTCATGCGATCCTAGTAACACTGATTTAAATGTTATCCTTTGGGGACAGTCTTTCCAATTTGTTCTCTTTGTGGCCAGGTTTGGTAATTAATTTGGGATGGAAAGTTGAGGGAAGATTTCGCAATCGGCTCTAGGGATATCTTTTTTAAAGAGATTTGGACTTGAGATTTGGAAAATTAAGAGCTGTTTCGGCGGAAAATTAGTTTTATTTGTGGAATGAATCGAGAGATTCTTTTGTATAGCTCTAAGGTATAACGAAACGTTTAGCATCTACAGTTGTACCCAATTTATTTTTAAAGATTTAAATTTTAAAAGAAAATTTATTGGGATTGGCGAAAAAATTAAGAATTCTGCGAAAAAGTGGATTAAAACAAAGTTAACAAAAGTGTAAACTTTCATAACTCAGAGATAAATTAGATATTTTAAAAGAGGGAGGGAGGGGCGGTTTACTCACAAAAAGCAAAAGCAAGAAGGGTTTCTGTTTGAATGACAGTTAACAACTTTATATAAAAGGGATAAAAGAAAAACAGTTCTAGAATGTTATAAAAAAAGTTTATTGCTTAATAGATAAACGAATAGTGGAACTCTTGACTTCGAAAGTAAGTAGGATTTGTATTATGGATGTCAAGGCGCTCTCTCTTATATTTTTATTTAACAAAACAACTGTTTTGTGTAAGTAGTATTTAACATAAACAAAAATATAAAAAGGATAACTGATTAATAACTAACTTTAAATCCTTACTGATATTATTAACTTGAAAGTTTGTGAGTATGGATGTTAGTTTCTCTTTCACGCCAGAACGGCTGAACGGATCTGGTTACAATTTGGCACACAGATAGATTATAGCCTGGAATAACACAGGCTACTTTTTATCCAGGTCGAACCCAATCCTGAAGTCCACGCAGCCATGCTTCGGCACGAATGGGCCGGCTCCACGGTGATACCACGGCCTCACAGAAAACCGGCGTTAAACAACGCTTACGTTGTGTTTCGCCAAGTGAGTAAAGTTACCGGAGGCCCAATCCCCTTTTAAAAGGTCGGCAACGCACTCGTGACTCCTCTGGTGTTGCGGGTGTCCATGGGCGGCGGTAATCGCTTACCATCAGGCGATCCGTCTGCTCGTTTGCACTCCTATCTCATAAAAAAAAGTAATTAATAACTAACTTTAAATCCTTACTGATATTATAAACTTGAAAGTTTGTGAGTATGGATGTTAGTTTCTCTTTCAAGCCAGAACGGCTGAAGGGATCTGAATACAATTTGGCACACAGATAGATTATAGCTTGGAATAACACATAGGCTACTTTTTATCCAAGTCGGATCCAATCTTGAAGTCCACGCAGACATAGTCGCAGGCAGAAGCTAGTAAATAAATAAATCTCACTTGTCTTGCATGATTTATTTATTTGTATTTATGTAACTTCAAGTAGAACGGCCGCAGGCCACTTACTCTAACTAGGAAATACATTTCTATCTTAAATAATGATTTACCAAGTAATAAGTAAATGAGTACTTCTAGGAGTTTAACATTTGGCACAGAATTTCCTGTGTCTACATAACACAGGTAAGCACAAAGATAGGATTTTTTAGGAACTTAAAATTCACCGCTGGTACACATCTAGTTTATACTTAATATTATAAATGCGAATGTAACTCTATCAGTCAGTCTGCAAATTTTATTGAACACTAGGACTTATTATATAGGAGAAGGACACTAATCAAATCAAATCAAATCATTTATTTTGCGAAATATGGGTACATGGGTTGTTACAGTTTATGAATTTCGTATCACCATAATCTGCTACATAGCATGCAAAAATTAATAAAGTTATATAGACATTAGATAAATGAATTAGCAAAAGAAGTATGCAAGAATCGTAGCAAGTGGCAGTCTATAGTTTCTGCCTACCCCTGTGGGAGAAAGGCGTGAGTGTATGTATGTATGTATAAATGAATTAAATTCAGCTCAAACATAATGCCCTTCTACGAGTAAGTAAAAAAAATATAATGTCAATGAAGTTATTAGCATAATAATAGAATTTTAATTACACTGATGTCTAATTAATGCTAAAATTATATAACAATTATGATTAAATTAAGTTATCGGATAAGTATTCTTTGATAGAGTAGTACCCCTTTGTCAACAATATCTTTCTTACCCTATTCTTAAATACTTGAATATTTGATGTTTCCAATACTGAAAATGGCAGATTATTATACAATCGAGATCATATTACAGAATATGCTGTTATTAAAAAGCGTACTTTTATTGGATGGAAACCGTATTTTTTATTATGCCTGCGACTACTTAATTTTTCAAACAAACTCATATTTTGACAGGCTACCTTTTGTCTCAAAAAGTCCTTCGGGACGTAAATGAAATCGCGGAGAATAGCTAGTATCAGATAATCTTGAAGAAAGCCCATACTTAGCATCGGACAGGAATAGGGTCATATAATAGCACCTAATTTTCTTAACTTAATGAAAATCTTTATTGTAAAATACTATCGTCCTTTGTTAGCGTTTCAAATAAACTAAAAATAAAATACCTCTGAGGTTCTAATAAACTGCTATTTAGGAAGCTTCCGCAACTATTTTAATCAAAAAAATTTTTCGTTAAACTAACTTGGACATGATACTGGCGGCTAGCTTCGCAAACTTTGAAGCCTTTTTTCATTTTATTATAACTCTCCCATTTTCTCAACTAAGTGGAAAGAATTTCAAGTGCAATAATTAACTGTCTCGGTGAGTTAATTGAGGACTTGCCTTAATTGGCATTGCAGTGCAGTTTTAAGTTTGACTTTAAAGACTTTATGGTACGTGGGCAAGTAGCCGGGTAGTTTGAAAAGGTTTTTTTTATGGATTAGGAGGGCAAACGAGCAGACGGATCGCCTGATGGTAAGCGATTACCGCCGCCCATGGAGACCCGCAACACCTTAGGAGTCACAAGTGCGTTGCCGACCTTTTATAAGGGGATTGGGTCTCCGGTAACCTCACTCACTCGGCGAAACACAACGTAAGCGTTGTTTGACGCCGGTTTTCTGTGAGGCCGTGGTATCACTCCGGTCGTGCAGGCCCATTCGTGCCGAAGCATGGCTCTCCCACGTAAAAAATCGTTTTAATGACCCATGGCCCTCTCTTCTTAATCTTCTTCTTTTTTTATACCGCTGAGGTGGCAAACACGCATACGGCCCGCCTGATGGTAAGCAGTTACCGTAGCCTATGGACGCTTGCAACACCAGGGGTTTCACTCGCGCGTTAATTAATGTGGACTAGTTGGGCTGGCAGCATATGATATAATATCATCCTTATCATTCCAATCTTTGATGACACGTTTAGCGCAGCGGCTGAGCGATCGGCTTCTGCGCCACGTGTTGTGGGTTTGACCCCCACACGGAGCATAGAAACACTTTGTATGATCTACGTAGTTGTTCCGGGTCTGGGCGTTTATGTATGTGAGTTTTTATGTTTGTAAACCACCCACGATACAGGAGAAAATCCTAGTGTGGGGTAACATTTAAAAAAAAAACTTTTTCCAACTGGTTTGGCGTCAAATTTCCAACTTCTGCATACCCATTTCTGGGTAATACCAGCCAATATCCTAAAGAAGTAGAGTATAAAACTGTTGTCAGGCTTTTTGGGCTTCTAACTGCTACTATGTCTTAGGACAACCAGGAGCGATAGGTTATCGTACTTTTCAAGGCTTCTGGATGTATTAAGAACTACCCAAAAGTAAAATAACATAGGTACGTAAACTTATCAAAACAGTCGTTGGTAATTAAACCGGGACCAGATAACATAACTAAGGTACGGAAAACTCACAAAGTTCACCCTATCATACCTTCCGCGGTAAGTATAGATTCTGATGGCTTTATGCCACATTACTAGGACAGTTAAACTATGGGCTCTATCAAAAGATGTCCCATGTCTATATCCCAATCAAATTTTTTTATTGTTTTCGCGGGAATCCTTCGTTAAAGGATTGGTCTTCGGTAATAAGACCGGTATGGCATTCTCACCTTAATGAATCCCCATAAACTGCCTCATTAGCCTAGTGGTCCTGGGCACGACTACTACGCTATAGGTCTAGTATTCCCGGAATGCCCGGTTAATGGCAATAGGCTCACCCCCTATTACATGGGATCTAAACATACCGGAGAACTGTGAAGTGTAAATTAGTACGCCTCTGCTTAACCCTTCGGGGAATACAGGCGTGATGGTAAATCCACATCGCTAGTCACCATAAACCCAATTTAAAAGGAAGATACATTATACAGTCTTAAAACACATCCACAGAATTCTTCAACAGCACCTAGATAGCTTACATTATTAATGGAATTATTTTAGGAAGCCCATTATATACTAATCCCCAATAAAAATAAACCTGAGCCGCCTTTTCAAGTAGTAAAGGTCAACTGTGTCATCCAATTTTATGGGATGCTTGGCGTCGCGCAATAAAACTGATAAGTGCCCTTTAGACTACAATGGACCTTCGAGTGTTTGTGAGATTTCTTTGAAAACTGCCATTGCTAGCTGGTAGTGAACTAGAATGATTGAATAGTAAACCATTGTGGTAGAATATAGGACAGATTTATTATAAAACACTTCTCAGGTACTGCGTTGCACTTCGAGTTAATATAGCAAACAGATCTCCGGCCTCCATGAGTTGTGGCCTGCGGGCGGCTGACTTGGGGAGTCCGTCGCCCGATAAGAAAATGGCCCCAGTAGGTGGCGCGCGTGTAGAGTGCACGCGCCCTCTTGACAAGGATACGAGGCGAGGCCTCATTATGTGGTGGGGTTCAGCTTAAGCTGGACCATAGCCTGTCAAGGTCGAGGCGAATGTCACGGATCCCATGGCCTTGACTATAGGCCAAGAGAAGACAAGTACGGTTTTTAGTCGGAACCAGTCCGACATACCTTGTCGCCTCCCAGGCGATGGATTGTCATACATGAGGATTTTCCGTACTAGAAAAAAAGGTCGTGTTAATATAATACGCCATCAGATATCTAGGTAAGGTATGGCATGTAATTCTTATATTCACATAGCACCTGTTTAAGGTACCATACCTATCAAAATAAATAAATTTGATGATGTAGTGCTAATTACATTTTATCGGTATTGGTTGATCTGTAGCCTTAGCACGAACAACTTGCGAAAAAGTATTCGTATCGTCACGATAGAGGCGCTGGTCCATATCTCATACAAATTGGTCTCCATGACGATACGAATACTTTTTCGCAAGTTGTTCGTGCTAAGGCTACTGAACAGTAGCCTTAGCATCGTCATGGAGACCAATTTGTATGAGATTTGGACCAGCGCCTCTATCGTGACGATACGAATACTTTTTCGCAAGTTGTTCGTGCTAAGGCTACTGTATAATCTTGCAATTAATGTGAAAGCTGAATGAACTTTCGGGCTTCACGTTAAGCCGATCTTCTTGGTGGAGGAAGAGGAAAATCTGGCAGAAAAAAAAACACTTATAATAAAAATTTCTAACAGTGCCAAAAAATGTTATTTTAGGCATACATTTTATATACAACCACTGAATGACACGTCATCAGATCCCACTGAAAAACAGGGCATCATTTTGAGTGGGGACCATATTACGATTATCAACGATGACATACAATTTAATCAAATAGTTTATAGATATTTACCTAGAAAGGCGTGTGCCTTTCTAGGTAAATATCTATCAATGTTATGCTATGTCTGGACATTTATATTCAAGTCATAAAAAATATATATATAATTTGTAAATGTGAGTATCATGTAGGCTTTTGATACATGATAATTAAACAAGCTTATTACAGTCTGGAGGCTTTGGGAACTTCATTAGACCTACACGAATGTCCTGCTGATCTGGTATGGTCGTGCGACAGGTCATTGAGCTCCCTAAATTATGGTTGAGCTACACGATGACTGATGCATGCGTGCCGTCAGTTGGGACTGGTCTACTCAAAGCTGCTATGGTTCTTTCCTCAAAAGGCCATTTCAGACATTACCCTACATCGTACCACTCACATATAAGTATTCTTCCATGTCTGGACTTTAAAAGAGACCATGATTCTCTGAGTTTGTTTCGGTGTTTCTTCTCAGAGGTCGTCAGTTAGGAAATGCCGAAGCCATCTAGCTAAAAAAAAACCCAAACCATTGACATGTAAAAGTATCTCTAAAGATCTCCTTGCAGAATAAATGATTTCATTTCATTTTATAAATAATTTCATTTCATTTCATTTCGCTTGCTATGGTATGGTTACTTCTGACCCGACGAATATGTACTGGTAGCTGTTTTTATTACAATAAAGCATTTCTTTTACTATCAAACTAAACATCTACCTGATGCCCATATTAGTGGATCCTTACCTACTTATCCTCTTTACATAAGCCTCAAAGGGTGCGACCACGAGCTGAATGGCAACTTGACAAGAAAAGGGCCGGCCTGATAAAAAAGGGCCCATTTGAGAACAAAACATGCACTCACGCCTGAACTGAAGGGTAGACGGGCACTCCTCGCATTGTGCGCTAACCGTGATGTATGGACTATGGAAAACCGTCGATGTATTATTTATGATTAGCATTTGGATTTCCGGACGAATCTTTTCATATCTTTTTGTTCGTTGGTTTTTTGAATATTTTACGCTTATAAAGTTACTGGTTTCTGACACTTACGCGAATATTAGACATTGAAATAAAACTACTTTTAATCAAATAATATCAATACAACGCGATAAAATCCGTAAAAAGTAGTTTTATTTCAACTTATAAAGTTATTTTAGTGAAGCAAACATTCAATCGCGGGCAGGATTCGAACCTGCGTCTTCTGGTTAGATACACCAGACGCTCTGACCGCTAAGCCACCACGAGTCCCACCCGCAAGCGGGTGATTTTTTCTGAGATTTTTCCTTCACTAAAATAACTTTATAATCTTAGCATCAAAATCACAATAAGATATTTTACGCTTATATTAGGCTTATGTTAGGCAGAGGTGTAGCAATATACACCCATAGATTGCTGGTATATTTAGATCTCATGTAATGGGAAGCGAGTCTTTTGCCATTAACCCGCACCAAACCCAAAGTTTGAGTACTACTTAGAATTTCATTGCATGGCCCAAAATCACTCCGTTCGACCTGGAAATCGAACTCAGAACCTTTAGCGTAGCAGTCGCGTTTATGAACCATAAACTAATGCTTAATGCTAATAGCATACTTAGCGCAAGGCATACTTACACATTCTCAGCGATTCGTAAAAAAATGACAGAAATAGCGTTCTCTTCGAAGGTATCTATATCATTAGCCAGCGGTATTTCAATACCTGCGCTCCAGTGAAAAGGGCAGAGTGAATGCGCATCCAAGCGATTACTATTTAGATACACAAGAGGGGCCTCCAGTATCCATTGTAAACCAACTGGACTGACCTACAGGCATATTACAAGTACCACGAATTTTTTATTTAGTATTTCCTGATACTTGAAGAAATAAGAACAGCCTTATTAATTTAGAGCAGGGGTTCCCAAAGTGTGCGCCGTAGAAAGTGAAGATGGGCGCCGTGAAGTGATTCTCTTTACCATTCTTCTCATTCATTTTTGTACCTATCTGCCTAACTAGTATCATTGTAGCCATCTATTTCGACCAGCTATATAGGGTAGGGCGCCGAGACAAAATAGTAAACATTAATGTGCGCCGCTAACTGAAAAAGATTGCAACCCATGGTCCAGAGTTCTAAAGCGGGACTTCTATACTGGAGTCCTTGGATTACGCAAGGCCTTACCTCATATCCTGGGCTCCACCCGCTGTTGCGACTAGTTCACGACTAGATAATGTCTGCCAAAACTGTGCAATGTGTGAAGTCTTGCCTTTATGATATGGCCTATAAATTATGGTTGAGCTACACGATGACTGATGCATGCGTGCCGTCAGTTGGGACTGGTCTACTCAAAACTGCTATGGTTCTTTCCTCAAAAGGCCATTTCAGACATTACCCTACATCGTACCACTCACATATAAGTGTTCTTCCATGTCTGGACTTTAAAAGAGACCATGATTCTCTGAGTTTGTTTCGGTGTTTCTTCTCAGAGGTCGTCAGGAAATGCCGAAGCCATCTAGTTAAAAAAAAAACCCTAACCATTGACATGTAAAAGTATCTCTAAAGATCTACTTGCAGAATAAATATCATTTCATTTCATATGATTGTTTGTCATCTTAATTGTATCAAAAAGTGATTATTCCTGAAAAAAGTCATATAGGTTTTTTATGAGCCAATACTGTCCCAATGACAAGCTAAAGGTCTCGCCCCAAATCTTTACCTGCGCCTTCTCAAATCAGCCCTCACTTACATCACGCTTCCGACTCATATAGGTTTACCTGCCTTTATTCAAATGTCAGCTTATAATAAAATATTTTTTTTTTTTTTACGTGGGAGACCCATATTTCGGCACGAATGGGTCGGCTCGACCGGAGTGATACGGCCCCACAGAAAACCGACGTTAAACAACGCTTACGTTGTGTTTCGCCGAGTGAGTGAGGTTACCGGAGGCCCAATCCCCTTTAAAAAGGTCGGCAACGCACTTGTGACTCCTATGGTGTTGCGGGTGTCCATAATCGCTTACCATCAGGCGATCCGTCTGCTAGTTTGCCCTCCAATTCCATAAAAAAAAATATGCAAAATACCCTCACTTCTCTCTAATTACGAGTCTAGAATTCTTACTTAGTTAACAACCAAATAATATGTTTCCAGCTCCCTATTGTCTGAGGCCGTTATAAGATTGTTTCTGTAACGAAACAAGAAAAAATATGAAGTTATTTCGAGAGAAAACAAAAGCTTTTAGCGACCATCAGCGCACTGCCACATTAGTACAGATCTAATTACAAACAATTCGACAACTTTCCAGGTGTAGATAGACTTGGCCGCGTGTGGTAGAAAACAAATGTTATTAATAATAATATTATTGCATAGAATTGGTCATGTAATAATTATGTTTTCATAATAAATACAGACTATAGCTATGTTATAACATCTTAATTCTTAAAAACTTTATTCTTATAAGATGGGTGGAAAAAAATTTAAAATGTTAAGACACGTTGATAGCAGCGATAGCCTAGTGGTATGACTGTTGGACTGCCAAGTCAAAGGTCTCCAGTTCGAACCCAAGGCAAGCACCTTTGACTTTTCGAAGTCATGTGCGTATTAAATAGTTAATTATCACTCACTTAAACGGTGAAGGAAAACATCGTGAGCGAACCTGCATGCCTGAGAGATTTTCTCGATGGCGTGTGAATTCTGCTAACCCGCACTAGGCCAGAGTGGTAGACTATAGCCTAATCATTCTGAGAAGAGACCCGTGCCCAGCAGTGGGACAGTATAATGGGTTGATGATGTTATTATGTAAGACACGTTGAAATACGTAAGTAAGAATAAAACATAGTCATTCCCATAAATTTCTTTAGCGTAACCTAAAGTAAATTTCCTCATCATTTACAGCTGTTTCGAAGCTATGTTGGGGTCAGCTTCCAGCGCCTGAATATTAGCATTTTACACGAAGCGACGTTCTAAGCAATACCGATATCCGGAGAATAGACTAGTTGTCAGCTTTTTTGGGCTTCTGACTACCACTTACGATTGTCACAGATGTTGTTATGACAACCGGGCTGACGGCTTTACGTGTACTCCGAGATGCCTCGATGCCTTGATGTCTTAAGAATGGTTACCCATCCACACACTTACCACAATGAGTGCGGCGTAACCTTTCAGATCAGTTGATCATTTTCGTTATTACTAAGTCACTTCTCCTCAAATAAACTTCTCATATTGCCAAACTTCGTGATTCTAGGCCAACGGGAACTACCGTACAGGTTTTCTACCCAAAACCTATAGGGTACTTCCAGTTGACCTAAAATTGTCAATTTTAGTTAAAAGCCCTTGCTTTTAACCAAAATTGACTTCTTACAGCACAAGTAAAGGGAAAATTCCGGAAAAATGTTGAAAATTAAGGTAAATAGGTATCTGGTATAAATTTCACCTTTCTAGGTCCCCCAGTTCCTGAGAAAATCGGTGGTGACACACGGACAAGAGAGTGATCTTATAAGGGTTCCTTTTTTTACCTTTTGAGGTACGGAACCCTAAAAACCATCACATGTAAGCGTTACATTCACTTCTCACCACAGTCAACAAGCCGAACGTGGTTTTGAAACAGTAGGAGACAAAACAAGGACCTCTATACATCTTAATACCTGTATGTACGCGTTTGAAAGGGAACTGCAAACTGAAACGTGCATGTCTATAGAAACCGTTATGGATGGGTATGAAAGGCTAAAGCAACGAAAAGGAAGCCAGCTAAGACTTCTAATGGGACTTACGATGTCATAGTAAATGCCTGGAGAAATTTTAATGGTGCTGCAAGTGAAGAATTATTTATTATGGAAGATACAGAAAAAAATATTAGAAATACCTTAGTATTATGTAAACTTTTAATGGCCGAAATGGATTTCTAATTACATACATACCATCACGCCTGTTTTCCCCGACGGGGTTCGGCAGAGGCGTACTTAATGTACACCCGCAGTTCAAAGTGTTTTTGACTAACTAAATAAAATTCTCAAAGGCACAAATAAAAAATTCAATTAAAAACCCAATAACACTTTGTTTGACCTAGGCATCGAATCCAGGATCCCATGTCTTATAGCTTATCTGGTGCATGTTTCGTCTTAATATGCCTCCTAGAATCGGACGTATAGTATGTTAATCTGAGTGAAACTGCGGGCAAGAGCTGGTAATATAACATTTCAGTTAACTTTTCTTCTTCCCATCTCTATCAAAAACTCATCCAAAAAGGTTGGATTTCCGACAAACAATTAAAAACTCCCATGTTACCATGCGAACTTTATACGATTTATTTAGATAATCTTTTTAATTAACTTGTACTTGGCTGGGATAAGCTGGGATTGGGATATAGCCCCGGGCAATAATCGCCGCCTATCCGGGTATAAAGGACTGTTACCGCATCAGGCCCCGGGCAAGACACATAAGGAATACCGTATACTAGCTCATACAGCGGTTTCACATAATCTTTTAATTAACCAGTTTTGAAAAATACATATATTAGCCAAATTGATTGGTTCCTGACACTTACGCGAATATTTGACATTGATATAAAACTACTTTTTACGGATTTTATCGCGTTGTATTGATATTACTTAACTACTTCTACTTAGTAAACTACTCACCAAATCTTTACCTATATACTAGTATAATACAATAATATTAGCCTGTATTTGTAACTGAACTGCTCCTATACAGCTTGTGTTTTTTTAGGTTAGAGTAGAATTGTAGATTATGGTTTAGATTCATAATTAGCCCCGGTAAATGACGCTGTATTATGTATATATTTAACCCGCACAAAGTCGAGGCGGGGCGCTAATAGTGTAGATGGGTATATTATGAATATTAAGTACCTCGTTAAACTAAATTCCAGTAATTAGGTCTAGCCAAGTATCTACTGATAATGTGAAAGAAACTTGTGAATGATAAATCAAATCATTCACAAGTTTGTTTCACATTATCAGTTGTGTTAGTATTAGTATTAGTATTGTGTTTTTTGACATAACTCCAACTTTTAGAATGAAATAAAGTTTTATTATACATCTTATCTGTATGGGCTCTAAATTAGAGACATTTAGAATCAAAATACCTTGCTCAGTACCTCTCACCTTAGTTCAGACGAAAATGAGCCATATTTACAAAACCTCAAGCTTCTTCAGCCCTCTGAATTGAAATGCGGGTTTTAAAGAGAGCATTATACGTCCGACCCCGATGCATTCAACACACATAAATACCGTCATCTCGTCTTACAAGACCTTTGTAAGCCAGGGGAATATTCGAAATTGTGTACTAGAAATCATATTTTTTAGATACGAGTTTTGTTTACTGCTTCATTAGTGTAGTCGTCTTAAACACAACTGCTACGCTATAGATCGTGGCGTCGTCCGAGGTTTAGCAAAGTATTATTGTGTTTAGGGTGTCGTACCCGAAGGGTCCAAATGGAACCCTGGCCGTATTGCTGCCACTCACGTGTCCGTCGTCTATCACACACATTTTACAGCCAAACGGTTGGAGCTAAAGTCTTCAAATTTTTACAGTAACAGCATCTTGTTGACACAAATCCATACAATTTATAAAAAAATATTTTTTACATACCTACAAGTTTGTACAGAACCCTCGGTGTGCGAGTCTGCACTTGCACGATTTTATTCTATGAAATTCTTAGTAGCTGCTCGGAGTTTGCATTTATGCCTGGTACTAAATATAGGTACCAGAGAACTGTGGACGTACATTACATTGTTACCTCTACCTACCCTTCGGGCAATACAGGCGCGATGGTATATTGTGTTATGAGTATTTGACAACCTCAGATACTATTGGCACTGTATCTTATAAATATGACCTACCAATAAACCCGATGGTCGCGTTGTATCAAGGATTATATTATTACAATTTTCGGTGTATTACCCCACTGTAAATATAACAAGAGCTCTTCTCATGAATAATATGACGACGACGACACGTTTGGCGTAGCGGCTGAGCGATCGGCTTCTGCGCCACATGTTGTGGGTTCGATCCCCACACGGAGCAAATATTTGTATGATCTACAGGTAATTGTTCCGGGTCTGGGTGTTTGTGTATGTGAGAATTTGTGTTTGTAAACGCACCCACGACACAGGAGAAAATCCTAGTGTGGGATTTTTTCAACGTTTTTTTTTTGTTTAATAGGGTCAGGTGCTCATTGCGTGTTGACGATTTGAAACTTGTAAGCTTAGGCTTTTAGTGTTATCTTTGATATTTTGTTACTGTACTAAGAAATTCTTAGTATTAGCTTGGAGTTTGGATTTGGCCGGAGGCTTACGACGTATTGCCATATTGGAATCTAACAATATATCGGCAAAATCTAGTTATACTTAAACCAGTAGGTACCCACATCACTGTGTAACGCTTTCGGCTCACAAGCAATGGTATGTTATGTTCTGTTTATGTTTTATACTTTATGACTTCTATATAAATTTGGTTCAACGATTTAGGCGTGAAAACGTAACAGACGATAGAGAGAGTTACTTTGTACTAAAGAATATACATTAATTTATAAGGTTTTTTGTTCAACCAGGGATATGCACGCTGCAGTCTGCGGGGGTCGGGCAGGACTATGCGACGCGATGCGGCCAGCCAGCGGGGCTGATTTGCTGCGGTACCTGAGAAAGGTCAACTTCGTTGGTAAGGACTAAAATTATTACTTATCTTATAGCACTCAAATAATAGTTCAAGTATGTTCAATCCGAAATTTTGTGACTGTAAAAGCATCCATTTTAATTGCCTGTTTGACGACTATCCGAGTTTGATTCTGATACCAAAAACGCATGTTTCAACTGATCCAACGCCGTATCAGCTTTAAAGGTGAAAGAAAGGGAGAGTAGGATGTATCAGTCCCTGGGATAAACTGCTGAAGTCATCGATCATAATGGCCGGAGTTTAAATCTCAGTCGTGGCATCGAGTTTACGAAAAGCGATCGAATCGCCGATCACTGACGCTAAATGTTCGTTAAGTCAAGAGCGTTAAGATCCACTATCGTTCAACATAAGTAAATCAAGTTAACGTACTCGAAACTCTGTATAGAAATACAGATTATTATTATATACGAGTATATACCTTGACACCCGAGCAACTACCATAATTATCAACTCACAGCCTAAACCTGCTACGTCTAGATAATTTAAAATGATCAAAGAAAGACGCAAAAATGGGATTCAGGGACCTCGAGTTTGTAAAAGAGATCAACTAAGAAGATATTAAATAAATATTCGTACGTATTTAAATGCCGGATCTAGCGAAATCTTATAACTTAATAATATTTCAGTTATTATTAAAGTAAAGCGAACAGGAACTTTTTCTTGTAGTACCTACGGATAATTCTCATAAATCGTCTACCACCCGGGGAGTAGGCAGAGTACCAACAAAAACCGTACTTGACTTTCTTCGCCCTATAGATAGTCAAGGCCATGGGGTTCGTGACATTCACAACGACCATGAAAGGAACATCTGTCGGAGAACAGACGAACGCTGGAGCAAACAAGTTCTCGAGTAGAGACCGCGTCTAGGCAAACGTAGTGTAGGGCGCTCGCCAGCCAGGTGGAGTGACGACTTGCGGAAGGCAGCTGGCAGCGACTGGCGAAGATCGGGTTCTGTGGCGTTCACTAGGAGAGGCCTACATCCAGCAGTGGACGAATATAGAATGATGATGAAGGGAACAGGACCTCTCTTACGGGAGACGATGCAAATTTACAATTAACGGATAAGAAGTACCTAAACTCCAGACAAAAATAGCTTATGTGGTTGCTGGTTAAAACCCACCCAGTGCACTACCGACGTGAACCCACTCGTAACAAAGGTATTCAGCCTCACTGCTCATTAGTCTAGTGATCCTTAGTGCGACTAGAGGTCATGGGATCGAATCCCAGGTCAAGCAAAATGTTATTGGAATATTCTATAAAATTCTCGGAGTTCGATTTTGGGCCGGGTTAATGGCAAAAGGTTCGCTCCCTATTACTTAGGACCTGCACATACCAGCGAACTGTTGGTATACCTACATTAGTAGGTACGCCTGTGCCTAACCCTTCGGGGACTACAGACGTGATTATACGTATTTTATGTCTATATCTTGTCTGTTTCATCCCACTGTTGGGCCAAATATTTCTCCGATAACTCCTTAGTTGTTTTGTCCCGTTAGCAAAATAGTATTTCGTTTATATTTACAAACATATGGAAAAAAGTAATTCCCTGAAATGCTGAAACATTTTTTCGTAAAAGTACCTTAATTAGGGTGACTCACGGCTCAGAACAGCTTACACGAAGATTTATTTACAACAAATGCTTTTCAGGCTCGTACGAGTATATGAAAAAGTAAGTAAATGTATCTACCTACCAGTCTGACACTGCAAAATACTTTCTAGTACCTGCTGCTAACAAAGAAATATGAGAGCTTTGTGTAAAAAAGATTTTTAGATACGAGATATTTTTAGACAGTTTTGCTTTTATGGGTAGCAATTTTAACGAGATTATTTTAAGTTTTAACCGACTTAAAAAAAGGAGGAGGTTCTTAATTCGACTGTTTTTTCTTTATTATGTTACGCAATTTCTTCGTCGTTCATAAAAAGTTTCTATCTTTCCTTTTTATCTGATAGATTATACGCCTAGGTGGCCCCATTGTCCGACAATAAGATTCCTTTCTTTAAAAAAATATAAATATCAGGCTGGTGGGCCTGATTGAAATTTTGCCTTCATATTAATAAACTTGTCTCTGTAACTCTTTTCAGTACTTGAATGTTTTCATGTGTACTTTTCTTCAAGGTCTAAGCAAGGACGAATTCCACTTCGACAACAATGGGGACGGGCCTGCACGCTACAATATCCTGCACTTCAAGCAGGTCAATAAAGGGGAGTACCGGTGGGTTAATGTCGGACAGTACCTCGATGGAGAACTGCAGCTCAATGTTGATGGTAAGAAAGCTTATCATACTAGGGATCTTCAATTAATGAAAAATTTGACACGCAGCATGATTTTAAACTGCGTTTGGTATACTAAACCTCACCACATAAATTAGACTTCACGTACAGAAATGTCGGTAGCTTAGTTGGTTAAAGTATCCAGTATACCAAAATGAGGATGCAGGTGTTACAATGGTTAAGTGGTCGCAAATGCGGCCACTAAGCGTCACGAGTGAGATCGAGCAAAGTCTCCGCTGAATAGGAGCTCGGAATGTGGATTTGTGCGCAGTTAACGGCACTAGTATCACCGTTTATTACTTGGGACCTGAAACATATCTAGACTGTAATTGTATATGTACCTCTGCCTAACCTTTTGGGAATACAGGCGAGTTGGTATGGCCAGATGATATACTGAAACCAAACCGAAGTCGATTTCTTGTTTCATAAGAGATCATATTATGTATACCGCTACTTATTTGAGGACCCTACTTTTGCCAAACGCTGTAAGATCTGTGTGTGGACCGCTATATTTGTCACACAGAAATACAGTTCAAGTGGAGCGAGCGTCGCCCGCCCGAGTCGGTGTGCAGTGCGGAGTGCGAGCTGGGGCAGGCCAAGCAGTACGTGGAGGGCGAGAGCTGCTGCTGGCACTGCTTCAACTGCACGCAGTACGAGGTATAACATATTCATTCTCATATATGTACAAAACGGTCTTTCGAAAAAAACCCACAGCGGCTTTGAGTAGATCAGTGGCACAATTTTAGCCTGCCCAGGAGTTAATTGCCTTCTTTAGATTACTAGTCTACATAAAGCAGCTATGGTACTTTTTTCGAAAGATCGTTTTAGATATGACCCTATATATTGTAACCCACTATTGTACTATCTATTATTAGTCGTATTCTTTAAGTATAGATAAAAATAGGCTTAAGAGTATCGTTTGAATAATTTTGCATAAAAATAGCAAATATTATTATATAGTATACCTATAATGTAATCTATACTTCTATAATAATATCTGCTATACGTATACAATAGCATAGAAATAAGTTTTTAAAATGTGTGTTTGTAGGAGTTAACCTCTGTAGACCCGATTCTGAAAATTATTTCACTGATAGAAAGCTACGATATAGCTGACAGACATAATGCAATGTTTTAATGTAACATTTACGCAAACAAAGTCGCGGTAAGTAACTAGTTTAGAGAGGTTTAGGACATGTTAGTTACTTACTACCTAACAGTACCTAAGTCATGGAACCAGAATTTACTGATATATTTTCGAATATACCAACACTGCTTATTCTAACTCTTAGATACGGTCCATCGAAGAGACCCAGTGCACAGTATGCCCCCGAGGCACCCTACCAAATCCAACGAAGACTGAATGCCGTCCCATCCCCGAGGCTTACCTGAGGCCAGACTCCGCCTGGGCGATTGGTGCTATGTCCTTCTCATCAGTAGGGATCCTGCTGACTTCGTAAGTTGACTTTAAAATTTGGATTAAGTAACACAATTTTGAAATTCCCAGCTCTAGCAGGAATGTTGAGGTGATAGGACACCGCTGCTCAAGTTCATCTGGAGTGTTATCGTCACTTGGCTAAATATTCTGTTGCTAAGCAAAAATGTGCTAACATTATTAATCTGGTTTGAAGGGCAAATTATGGGGCATACAAGACTCAACAACTGTGTTCACGAGTGATACCACTTGTGTTGCTAGCGTCTATAGGTTACGGTTGCGCTTCCCATCAGGCGGCTCGTGTGCTTCTTTGTAATCCTATTAGGTACCTACACTAAAAAAATTAATATGCTACCTAGGCCATCACATTGACCTATTGCAAGTTGACAGTCTACACATGCGGCGGTAACCTAATGGCTAGGGCGTCTGACTTGCGATCATATGGTTGCCGGTTTGAAACTATTATTATATTTCTATTATTGTCAATTAACACACTCCTTATTCCTTATTAACATTGTTAAAATAAGTAACGTTAAGTTATTTAATAGTAAAGGAAAAAATTCAATCGCGGGCAGGATTGGAACCTGCGTCTTCTGGTTTGATATACCAGACGCTCTGACCTCTAAGCCACCGCGAACCCTACCCGCATGATTGAAATTTTGCCTTCACATTCTGAATTTACGTCATAAGGTGACGTTATAATAATTTTTTCCTTTACTATTAAATAACTTAATAATCTTAGCATGGAAAATGCAAAAAAATCACAAAAAGATAAGTAACGTTAATTAATCTCCACTTCTCACTCATGACTCTTCTCTCATGTGTTGCATATAGATCTTAGCAGTCTATGATTCATATCACAATAATAAATTAATACTTGCGAGTAAAATGAAAAAAACAGTCTTATTAGTAATAAGACTGTTTTTTTCATACAACAGCTGTTCTATTGTCACCAAACTAAAGACAGTCTGATGTGAAAACCACGGCGCGTGCCAAGAATTCAAACAAAACTTCATCGTTGCTGTTGTTGTAATATGAAAACATTTTTTATTATTAAAAATACTTGACTTCCTTGGAAAACTGTTTTTATCCTTCTAAGATAACAAACAAGCACCTACCTACCCCGGATTACCTATTAATAATGAAAAATTTGGGATCATAACATCAAGACGCCCAATATCTCAGTCTTCACGCGTGATATTCGTCAGAATTTTAGTAAATTCGTGATAAAATTAGGAAAATAGTAGTTTTATGTCAGTGTCAAATATTCACGTCAAATCAGTAAGTAAGCATATAGCCAACCTGATGGCAAGCGAGCGCAAAATAATTCATGTCGAGATGGTACAAAACGGTAAAGAAGACATACAAGTAATTAATGACAAGATTACAAATATTTTCAGTAATTTATACTTACAAATAAAACGGTGTTTAGGTTAACCAGCCTTGATTAGTTCTGCTGATCGGTGGGCCGGTATTATCGGTAATATGAAGGAGTAAGAAACATGAAGTATGAAGAAGATAGAAGCGACGCTAGCTTAATGGCTAGGGCGTCAGACTAGTCGGCTAGTAAGCTTTAAAAAAATACCTACTCCTATTTATTCATATTCAAACATCACAAAAACCTGCAAATTAGGACATAAAACAGGACATAAAAATGATATAGGTAACAATATTCGTTAGAATTCATATCAGTTAGTAATTTAGTATTCATGATTGACAAAACCAATCAAGGAGAAGAATCCGCGATTGATCCATACAATCTCAGACTCGATACGTGGCTTGAATAAAAATTGTTTCATTATTGACGAATTTCGTGTTTCTCGTGACTGAAATTCATTTTGTTGAAATTGTGGCGAGGTTTAGTCAAATTACAAAAGGCTATGCCCATTTTATAAATATTGCTACAAAATGTTTCCGTTCAGCGTCTTGAAATAAAATCTAAATCACATTGTTAAGTTTATCGAGTTCAGTCATAAATAAAATAGACGAAATACTATGGAAAACAAAAAAAAAATGAAGTAATTAAATCTTTCAATTTCATTCAAATAAATTGTATTTATTTGTTAAAACATGCGAATATGGTGTAAAAACGAGTCTGGAGAGACAAACAAACCAATTGTTTTTCTGTATCTGCTAAATTGATCCCAAAATATTTTGTTGTTGTCTTGTCCCTAACTTTTATGTTGTGTTATACGTTTCTTCTTCAACCTTGAAAACAACATTATCCTCTTATATTGTGAAATCAAAGAGCACCGCAATAATAAGGAATCCTTTATTATCCCCAACAGTTTTGTGTGTGGGGTGTGGGTGCGGCACAGCTCGACGCCTGTGGTGCGCGCGAGTGGCCGGGAGCTGTCCTACGTCCTGCTCGCTGGTATCCTCATGTGCTATCTCGTCACCTTCGCCCTCGTCTTCAGGCCCACTGACATCCTCTGCTCCATTCAAAGGTAAGATAATTTCCAAAAGCACAGCTGAAAATAAGAAGAATAATTGTAACATACATGATATTCAAAAATATATCATTCTAGATACTACCTCCAACATAAAAGTATATCTTAAGTACCACTACCAGACTCGGTCGGTCGGCCGAAAATACGGTCACTACAAAGTACCACTACCAAAGTCTTCATTGTAGAAAGAACCGTAGAGTTTGTTCTACAAATTACCTTTTTATTTATGGATTAATTCGGCAATCCAGCTGACGAGCCACCCGGTGGTAAGTAGTCATCATCGTCCATGGACACCTGCAACAGCAAAAGAGTTACGGATGCATTGCCGACCCTGAAGAGCCCCCATAGACTGCAGACTGCCAAAGCCGCAGCAACCGAGGGGAATTGGCTCTTACGCTTTAAAGTCGAAGCACACACCAAGGTGCTTTACGAATTCAACGTAGACTCCAGTCAAACCCCAGGAAGTCCTGCCACCGAACCACCTTAACTGCTGAGCTTAAATATGAAAGTACCATACGGTTAATTCTGCAAAGTACCATCGCCACAAGCGAGATGCAGTGCTGTGTTCAGTAATCCAGGTTTCCACGTCTCCCAGCTATTTCAGAGTAACATGCAATGACTTTAATTATTTACACCTAAAGCATGATTATCCTAAGTAGACGTGACTCTTACTTATTACTGAAGTATTCAGGAATAGCTGGAACTTGGGAAACGGAGTTCGGGGATAATACTACTTCACACGGTTATACGTATATTCGGACTGGCATATCGAGATCTAACAAGTGCAAGTTTTATCACCTTACCCACAATACTCATAATAATCAGAAATGTGATTTATTGTCAATGTACCTTCAGACATACATGTAGATACATACATCACAATTAAATTATTAAAAGGACCAACCAGAAGTTTAAAATTTTTAGGAACCATTTCCTGAACTGAAAAATAAATTTTTTGTTATAAGCTAAGATATTATGAAAATGTATACCTGTTTCAAGTCTAGGAACTAATTAAAAACGTTAACAAGTGAAGTAAGTACCTACCTCGTGAATGTCGACGCAAAGTAAATAGTTAATTAATGTTGTCGTGTGAGCTGTCACAAAACTGGTTGGGGTCCTAAAAACAGTGGGAACTATAAATGTGGTTATATTTTTCTGGTTTATTTTTAAAAAATATAGCAAGTAATAAAATAATGTTCTTAGGTCAATCAGTGTTAGATTATTGTGTTTTTCTTTAAGAAAATTCTCAGTTTTGGCTTGGATTAAAACCTTACTAAATGGGAACTAAAACTTATGAACTGTATGTGTTCTTTAGTATACTTCTACCTATGCCTTAAGGAATATAAAGTGATGGTATTTCGCTACTTCGCCCAATACCCTCAATCAAACCCGTCAAATTGAAATCTTCGCTGTTATTTGAAATCGATTATTATGACTCTCTTCCCTGTCGTCAGTTCGTCACACACTTGACAGAGTGGTCGTGGTCGTCATGACAGGGGTGATTTGGCACCATGTCATGACGCTTCACAATTCGTCGCCATTCCTCTCGTACTGTTGTATATCCTCGTGCATTCGTGGAGTGGACTATTTAGTGCAGTTTTGACTTGGTCGGTCCAGCGCATTGGTGATCTACCGCGCACCCTTGTGCCCTCAATTTCAATATATTTCAATATATGATATGACAAGGTAATTTCTGTTAGTTTAATAAAATGGAAATGGTGAAATTGCTCGAAAAGTAAATTTTCTAGAGACAATTTACATACGACCACACTATCACGCCTGTATACCCCGAAGGATGAGGCAGAGGTGTACTAATTTACACCCACAGTTCGGCGGTATTCTTAGGTCCCATGTAATAGGGGGCGAGCCTATTGCTATTCATAGAAAATCCCAAATTTAGCGTAGCAGTCGCACTTGACAACTAGACTAATGAGGCAGTCAGAGACAATTTATAAGCATAATTTTACGTAAACATATAAATATTAAAAAAATCTAATATTTATTATTACTGGTTATTTCAAATGTTTCATATTCGCGTAAGTTTCAGAAATCAGTACAAAATATTAATTTTACATAGTACAATATTAACATCTTATAAGGCTCTGTACTATATTTCTAATTACAAAATAACTAAAACTATCAATTATGCAAATGGGACTAATTCTACGTTAGCTTTAGTTAGAATAATGTAACACACGCTACCCGCGCCGCCGCCGGTCTCGTGGCCACACGACGCCGTAATAAACTGAACATGAATTATTTTATGATTAGACTCCGCTGTTACTTGTTTTACTGACAAATAGGTACGTTGTACGTGCTGTTAATTTGTATCCATTCCATATTTATGTATGTGACTCTGAAACTGGACATCAATAACCCACTATACTGTCCCATTGCTGGGCACAAGTTTCTTCTCAGAATTATGATTAGGCTAGGCAAACGTAGTGTAGGGCGCCCACCGGCCAGGTGGAGAGACTTGCCGAACGCAGCTGGCAGTGACTGGATGAGGAAAGCCGAAGATCGGGTACCGAAGTTGGCCGTCCAACAGTGGACGAATATAGGCTGATGATGATAGTCCACCACGCTGCCCTACTGCTGATTGGCAGTCTTCACACGCCGTCGAGTAAATCTCTCAGACATGCAGGCTTCCTCACAATGTTTACCTCATTATTTAAACGTGTGATTCGTAGTAAATATTGATATGCCCATGATTTCGTAAAGTCAGCGTTGCGTACCTTCCATACAAACTCCTTTGACTTGGCATTCCAATGGCTATCACTGCATTACATAATCAACCCATTATACTGTCCCACTGCTGGGCACGGGTCTCCTCTCAGAATGAGAGGGATTAGGCTATAGTCCACCACGCTGGCCTAGTGCAGGTTGGCAGACTTCACACGCCATCGAGAAAATTTCTCAGGCATGCAGGTTTCCACACGATGTTTTCCTTCACCGTTTAAGCGCGTGATAATTAACTATTTAATACGCACATGACTTCGAAAAGTCAGCCTTGGCTTCGAACTCGAGACCTTTGACTTGGCAGTCCAACGGTCATAGGTTATCACTGGGCTATCACTGCATTGAAAAAACAATACAATAAAATGTAGATCATCATATCAGCCAACGGAAGTCCACTGCTGAACAAAGGCCTCCCCCAAAGACCTCCACAGCGATCGGTCACATGCCGCCTGCATCCAACGGCTCCCAGCGACCCTTACCAGGTCGTCCGTCCATCTCGTCGGAGGTCGTCCCACACTGAGCTTTCCGGTGCGTGGTCTCCACTCGAGAACCTTTCTGCCCCAGCGGCCGTCAGTTCTACGAGCTAAAAAATGTAGATATCTAAATAATATTTGTAAACATTGTATGCGCATATTACACAAAACACCGTGTGAGACCACCAAAAAAAGCGCCACGCGGTCTTTGACAATGCCGATGGCTTATTATGCTACTTTGAAGGAATTTCGGGCAAAAGTGTATTAATTTACATCCACGCTGTTATATTTTAGGTCCGATTTAATAGGAAATGAGCCTATTCTCATTAACCGGACTCAAATCTAATCTCAGAGCTGCTAAAAGACCCAACACACACTTTGCTTGACCTGAAAATCATACATAGAACTCACGCTGCAGCAACTCACCTGACAACTAGACTATTGATATCTATTGACGCGAAAATAAAACAGTTTTTTAAACGGTTTACGTTGACGTGGTTATTGTAAAATATAAAATGTAGCGGCGATAGCGCAATGGCTAGGGCGTCGGACTGGCGATCATGTGGTTGCCGGTTCGAAACCCACCCATTGCACTACCGATGTAAACCCACTCGTAACACAAGCATTTAGCTTAGCACGAGGGGTTAAAAAGAATTAAAAAAAAAATGAAAATTCAGCGAGAACTTGTGACTTCGACGCCAGATGCAAAGTAACCACAAATTTCAGAATTTCAGTCAAGACTGTTAGTTTCAACGATAAGTTTCCTTTGCTTAACCACAAACGATTTAAATGTATCCAGATAGATAATTTCAATTTTATTGCTGTGTGACGTTTTATAAAAATATCCTTTAATCTAAAAACAAATATTTCTATATTATATCTTAAAACATTTTACCAAGAAGAACAAGTAATTAATTCACAACATTTTCTTTTTCTTAAATTCCAGACGAAATAACTAACGTGGCTTTCTTGCCCCCAATATTCAAACTTACTAGCTGTTGCCCCAAAAAAAGCTAAATTTTATCGAAATTTATTCAATTTAGGCGTGAAAAGGTATCATACAGACAAAGTTACGTGGAGAGCCATGCTTTGGCTCGACCGGAGTGATACCACGGCCTCACAGAAAACCGGCGTTAAACAACACATACGTAAAAATAAAAATAAAAACTTACAGAAGTTACTAGTAAAAAGGTATTCATAATAATAATAATAATAATAATTTGTTATCATATTGATGAAAGTTCAATTATGTCTGCGTCTCAGAATGGATGTAGGAACGGGTCTCGCGGTACTAAGGAGTTGCTTCTCATAGATATGACCATCAGCCAACAGGTTCGCCGACTCCGAAAGAATCTGTCGACATGCTGGATAGATTACAAGAAGGCCTATGACTCTGTGCCACATACATGGCTCATGAGGGTGCTAGAGCTATATAAGGTAGATGTTTCTCTACGCACCTTCCTGCGGTCGTGTATGGGGCAGTGGAGGACAGTACTTCATTATCCAGGATGTCGACAAATTCAAAGAATCAGTGAACCAATTAGGATTGAGCGTGGTATATTCCAGGGTGACAGCTTGAGTCCTTTGTGGTTCTGCTTAGCCTTGAATCCTCTCAGTACATTACTAGAGGAATCAAGGCTAGGATACCGATTGAGGCGGGGAGGTCAAGTGATATCCCATCTACTTTACATGGATGACCTAAAGCTCTTTGCTTCCTCTAATTTGCATCTGATGGAGTTACTAAAAATAACGGAAAACTTTAGTAACTCCATCAGAATGGAATTCGGTGTGGAGAAATGTGCAGTCATGCATGTAAAACGAGGTGGGATTGTGGAATCTGTGGGAATTCAACTCTCGGATTCCACTCAACTTAGATCCCTTGCCTCAACGGAGACTTACAAATACTTGGGTATGGCGGAGGCTCTAGGCATCAACTTGGCTGACATGAAACAATCGTTGCAAGTGCGCTTCTTTGGGCGCCTGACCAAAGTTTTAAAAAGTCTTCTGTCAGGCGGAAACAAGGTGCGTGCTTTCAATGGTTGGGTCATGCCAGTCTTGATGTACTCCTTCGGCGTACTCAAGTGGACTCAGACTGAACTTGAAACCCTGGATAGGAAGGTCCGTACACTGCTTACGGCATATCGAATGCATCATCCACGCTCCTCGGTAATGAGACTATACATCCCGCGGAAATGTGGGGGTCGAGGATTTTTAAATGCCAAAAACCTTCACAACCGCGAGGTGCGTAGTCTCAGAGAGCATTTCTTAAAAACTGAAATGGGGATGCACCGAGATGTGGTTGCAGTGGACAATGGACTTACCCCTCTCTCCATGGCTAAAGAGAACTGGCGCAAACCTGTAGTTCTTAGTACGAACGATCGTAGGAATGTGTGGCAAGGCAAAGAGCTACACGGACGCTATTACAGGGCTCTTCATGAACCTGGTGTAGACACCTTAGCGTCCGTTTCCTGGTTACGCTTCGGAGATCTGTTTGGAGAAACTGAAGGGTTTGTTTGTGCAATTATGGACGAAGTTATGATGACGAACAACTACCGGAAATTTATCGTGAAGGATGGTACGGTTGACATATGTCGGGCATGCCACCGGCCGGGAGAGTCTATCCGACATATTATCTCTGGGTGTTCGCGTCTAGCTAACGGCGAATACTTGCACAGACATAACCTGGTAGCTAGGATTATCCATCAGCAACTTGCCTTGAAATACAATTTTGTGGAATCGGAGGTACCGTACTACAAGTATGTGCCCGACCCAGTTCTTGAAAATGGTCATGCTACATTGTATTGGGACCGGTCTATCATCACTGACGGGACTATTATTGCCAATAAGCCTGATATTGTGGTGATAGATCGATTAGAGCGTCGTGCAATGATTGTTGACATCACTGTCCCGCATGACGAGAACCTCTTCAAAGCCGAAAAAGAAAAAGAAATAAAGTATCTTGATTTGGCACACGAAGTTGTCGACATGTGGGGGGTGGATGCGGCGATCACAGTACCAATCGTTGTGTCTGCCAATGGTTTAATAGCTAAGAGCCTCGACCGACACCTAAGGAGGCTCTCATTAGGTGGTTGGATCAAGGGTTTGATACAGAAAGTAGTACTCCTGGACACGGCCCGCATTGTTAGGAGGTTTCTCTCTCTGGGACCCTGACCATCGGTAGCTTGGACCCTGCTCCCGATGCCGATGGGCTACTATTTTTTATATTTTTAAATGTTTTTCTTATTTTTATAAAAATATTTAAAAATATATACAAATAAGTTAAAATAATAAATAAATGGAATAATAATAATAAGCATTTATTTCGGTTAACCCATATATAGTAACTATTGTCACATTAATCATTGAAAAAAAAGTCTTATATTTTTTATTCAGACCAGCGTTCTATTTGACTGCCCCTTAAACGAAACAGCGTAACAAATCATAGCTCTATCAATCTGTTTCTTTTAATCTGTCAAGTAACAATGAGCAGACACAATAGAAAACAATCATTCCGTCTGCAGGCGGGCTACAGTTTTGTTAATGAATCAAATTCAGACATAGGTTTGTTTCGAGGAAAACGGAATAACATTTCGTTTACAAATTACTTTGCATTTTAAAGGGCATGTCAGGGAGCCGAGATACTTTTATACTTGTTACTGTTGTTGTTCTAATTTTAACTGAAAATAGAACCTAAATTAGAACAATTTTCAACCGACTTTAAAAATGAGGAGGATTCTCCATTCGGCTGCTTTTTTTGTGTATCTTTGCTACGCGTTTATTCTATCAATTATGAACCAATTTTGATGATTCTTTTTCGATCGGTAGGTCATACTTTAAAGGTGGTCCCATAAAAATTTGGTCTAGATCGTAACGACCGAGTAAATGATAACGTCGTCTAGGTATACGTGAAATTTTACTCGCTGCTAAAAATGTTGAAATAAAATAACTTTTAAGAAAGAATAAAAACGCCTTCAATATATTATCCTGCATTCTTATTATAGTGCATTGGTATCTCATTTTCTTAATATAGCACCCTAGAATGTGGCCACATTTAGTAATTCTTCTCAGTAAGTAGGTAATTCGCTCCCCGCCCAAAAAACAAATCATTTTTACCCCTTTGTTCATCCACTGCTAGACTTAATCTTCTTCTAGTGAACCTTAAAAATATCTTTTTTAAATTAACTTAACACCAAAAAGTTACTTTTTAACGTTCGAATAATTTCATTTCCATTCTCCTACATTCTATCATTCTAATAAACGAGTGTGTATACTAATAAACAATCTTTCCTATTTCATCTACATACATAATGTATGGACAACCTAACTCTCGACTAATATTTCACGTGAGATATGAACTCAAGTTTACACACTGCTCGCAAAGCTAAGTACTGGCCGTTTCCCTGCCGTCGGTACCGGAATAGTTTGCATAGAGTTGGGTGGAATCGAATTATACAATTCGAATTGTTATTCGATTTTCGATTCGAGTTGGTTGGGACAGCTGTTGAAACATGTGTTTTATTTTCCATTGTTGAAACTGTTACTGACTGTACTCAACTCTTTGAGCTTTACTGAATGGTATTTTTTTAAGCTTCACCATTTTAGCGTTAACTGTAGCTTTTTGGAATTTCAAAGAGCTTAAAATCGCCATTTGTTTTAGTTAGAATCTAAACATGTCAATACAGTGTAATTTAGTTTCTGTAGTTTATTTAAATTACCAAGAACTATATTGTTATGAAGAAAAAAACCTACACAACACTCACATTACAATAAACACATACAATATAAACACACACCAATCATGACTGTCTACGCTAAATATGTAACTTTCTTATGATCACTCTTATTTTTTTTTTTTTTTTTTGTTAATATTAGTCTACATACTTATTATACATAGTTGACATAAATGTAATTAAGTAGCAACTGCAACAGGCGAGGACTCTGGTCCCTATGATACAGTCTATATATACTATTTTAGGGGCCAGGAG
This sequence comes from Acronicta aceris, assembly GCA_910591435.1. Taxonomy (NCBI): domain Eukaryota; kingdom Metazoa; phylum Arthropoda; class Insecta; order Lepidoptera; family Noctuidae; genus Acronicta; species Acronicta aceris. Next base: position 14,431,600 of record OU342771.1, on the reverse strand, counting down.
ATTCACATCTATTGTACCTACCATATAATTTATATCAATAAAATTCTTTTGTTTTTTTTTTGTTTGGATACAAATGAAGACAAAAAACTGCATACTAACACATAAATAACAGTAACCAATTATGTTCTAATACTCGAATAATCGAATAACACACGATAAATTCCCATCTCTACCAACTAAATGCAGGCGGCTGTTTATATTTAACATGCTCTCTACACCGAGTCTTGCCAGCAAGTACTTTATGTCATTCCAAATCTTATATTCTTGCAATGTAGTCTCGTTTTCCTTTACAGCTGAGAATCGCAGTGCTTTTGAAAGTCATGTTACGGCACTTGAGATTATATTTTTTAAAACTGAATGTGCATCAATATTTCAGGGTACAGCATATCTTTTTAAATGATTACTAATGGCATTGGATTGGTTGACATGGATTTTGCTACCTTCCTGACAATGCATTCAAATGAAGTTTAAGGCAATTACTTTTTTCACTCGCAAAACCATTTTTATAGCATAACATACCATAACTCATCACAAAACAAATAAATCACGCATGTATTCCTCGAAGGGTTAGGCAGAGACGTACTTAATGTACACCCATAGTCGCCAATATGTTTACATCCCCTGTAATAGGAGGCGACCTTTAGCGTAGCAGTTGTGCTTGCAACCAGTAGACTAATCAGGGAGTTATACCATATAATATGTATTCTACTAAATTCATTATTATCAAGTTATTAGGATGTCGATATAATTTGCTAGCGTCATTAATCTTAATCTACTAGGAGAGAATAAGTAGATAAATACTATTTGACTAAGATTATATTGGATGTTACTAAATTTTGATCAATTATGCGGTCTCAATACTCACTCACCTAGCTTTACTTCTCACTCACTCGGCCTTACTACTCACTCTCTCGGCCTTACTACTTACTCACTCGGCCTTACTACTCACTCACTCAGCCTTAGTACTAACTAACTCGGACTTACTACTCACTCATATGGTATTACAAGCCTTTTTAGACTCTCTCAATCGCAAAACAATCACAATAACTCGCAGTGAGTCAGAATCCAAGGTCGGTAGTCAGAATTCAAGTGTTAAGAATAAATACCAATTTTAAAGATTGACAAATGAAAAAGCCAACTTTATTAATTATAACTTAATCAAATCAAATTAAATTGATTTGAACGTTAATGGAAACAAATGGCGATTTATATTTACTCTGTAATTATATTAACGGTTTTGTAACAGTTCGTGACATGCCATTTTGAAACGAATTGTTGACTGTTTATGAATTCTGTCGACTCACAAACGAAATAAAATATGTAGGTTCTATTTACTAGGCTATTATTCAAATTCAAAATCTATATTGTAGATGCCATGCTAAAACGTGAAGAGCATGATATAAAAAAAAAAAATTATATGCAGTCATTTATAACTGATATTAATAACTACTATCTACCTAGATTAATGAAAAAATCTGATCCCAAGAAAAATACCCTAACACTCATTATTATACCCATGACGGAAACTGCTTCATCAAACGATACAACATAACATACCAGATAGGTGACGAGGCTATTACCATTAACCGAGCAAAAATCCAAACACAGGTGCTACAAAAACTTTGCTCGACCTGGGAATAGACCTAACGTAGAAAACGTGCTTAGAACTACGAGACTATAAATGAGGCAATTAAAAAGTTATATGGTCTAAAAGCACCATTCACTCACTCAGTCTCAGAGACTACAATTCTAAAAGCGAGCTCTTCGGAAGTGTATAGAATGGGACTGGGTAAATAATTACGCAGCAGAACTCCAAAATTCCTAAATTAATTACATTTGATAATAGCACCCCATGCTAACGATCAAGCTGCAATAGTGACCGAGGTTTACTACCAAATAATGACAATAGGTCACAGAGAAAATACGACGAAGTCAAAACGCCAACCGCACACCGATAACAAGCCGGCCAACATAACCGCAGCACGTCCAAATTGCATTGATGGTGGAACACGTTCCGGCATGCGACATATCTAGACAGGCCGGACGTCGCTTTCTGCTCGGACGTCCGAAGATAACCGATGTCCCGATTTGCACCAAGGAAGCAAACTGGTCTGAATTATTGGCAAAAGTTTGTACGAGCTATACGTCGTTATGTGTTATGTAACTGATACAACAATCAAACTTCAAACTTCAGAATTTAATCCGTGAAATAAAGTTATTCTGATTATGAATATAAGTATGTTTTATATGTCGCAGTTAGATTGTATAATTCGCTGTTTTACATAACCGCTGTTTTTTGCTTTTTGCATATCAGAGCTGTTTTGTAAAACACCTAGTGGTTATGTAAAATAGTGTATTATATAATCCAATTTCGACTTAGCACATATAATCAGAATAACATTTTTTATGTTCCTCTATGAATTTGCTTGTGCTGCGATGGTGTGACATTTATTATCTATTTGCAATTAAAACCTAAATGTTTTCCTTTAAAATTGCCACATCGAAATAATCACTTAAATTATTACGAAAAACTATCTAATATTATCGCATAATTCATTTAAATATAGTAGAATAATTTCAGCAAGTGAGGGAGAGACTTCAAAAGCATACAGCAAAACAAATCGCGTTTTTATCCATTGTCGTCAGGTTTGGGACTGGTTTCTGTTTCACCGTGGTGTACGCAGCACTCTTGACGAAGACCAACAGAATCTCCAGGATCTTTAACGCTAGCAAACACTCCGCTAAACGACCCATCCTGATATCCCCAAGCTCACAGCTGGCGATATGTGCCGCCCTTATATCCATACAGGTAAGTGCAATGAGCCTTAAAAGGGAAAGCTCCTGCATAGTTTTAAAATTGTGACTTATATATTTGTATTGTAAAAAGTATTCCTAATAGCACTGAGCAAATTTAAATCTGGAGCGCTAAAAAGGTGCCATATTTTAACAATTCTTGTAAAATCAACTCATATTTAGAACGAATAGCAGTTTTTTAGCTATTTTCTCATATAAATCAAGTTACGCTTCATCAAAAGTGGCTTTTAAACCTTTTTTGCGTAATAAAGATCGGCTGCAACCTGGAAAAACAGCAAGAAACATGACAGATTCATACTGACTAAAAACCGCACTTGTTTTCCCTTGCCAGTCCCTGGGATTCGTAATATTCGCCACGAAAATGACAGGCTGATCTCCAACAATCACTAGATTCTTTTAAGAAAGGGTCTTTTTAGTTCTGGTAGGTTTAAGTCATTCGCTATAATACCAATAATAATTAAACCTTTCATCCAGGTGCTGATAGTTGTGGTATGGATGATAGTGGCGCCGGCCAAGGCCATGTTCCACTACCCAACTCGGGAAGACAACATGCTGGTGTGCGACTCCTACGTGGACGCGTCGTACATGATCGCGTTCTTCTATCCTATCGTACTGATCCTCGTCTGCACGGTTTATGCTGTGCTGACCAGGAAGATTCCTGAGGCTTTCAATGAAAGCAAGCATATAGGTAATTACTACTCACTATATTAAAAGAGTATGACTGTGTATAACAAGATATATGAATGTGGAAGAAGCAAAAGAAATATAATTAACGGGAATAAAAAAAAAAATTACTGAGCCTAAAAATTCCGGAATGAATCCCAATAACACTATCCTCGTCCTAGAAATCGCATCCAGGGTCTTCCTTCTCTTGTAAATTCTCTCACCTTACTCTTGTAATTTGTTACCCGTGACAAAAGCGTATCCAATAGTATATTCTGCAAGGGTTTAAACAAGAGTCTAAATCCTTAGAGAGTCTATATTCTAAACCCTATCGACAAATCTATTAAGCAAACTTCACAAAGCTATCGTTAGTGTCGTATACCGGATGGATCTTCGTATATTGTTGATCTATTGTTCAGACAATGCAATCCACTGGCATATTGACGCTGTGTGTCAAAGCAATCGCACTGCAATGCTCGATGCTGGATACCGTCGTACGTTTTAATTAGCTATTGTAATCAAGTGTGTGACAATAGGTATTTGTGATTGTAAACCTGTTCGTGGTTTTATGTGTATTTTTTTTGTTATCTAGTGAATTTGTGTGGTCTATGCCTGGTGATGGTAACATTATAGGCATACATATAAAACATGTCAGTTTATCATACATAGTCTCTAGAATATCGGTGGAACGAGGATAACAGATTGCTATAGATTAAAATATTACTTTAGCTCCTGCTTCCCTCTTACCAAAATTGATCCTTCACCGCAGATCTGGCGTGCCAAAATCGTCACTTTTGATCACCGACAAACACGGCTACACAACGTGCTGCACGTATCTCTAGTCTGCCCTCCCATTGTATAAGCTTTTCGTACACTTGGAGTTCAGCTTATACTGGATTCATCAGAAGTAGCCAGTGCAGCTCCCATGGCTTCACAATATATGCGGTATGATGTTACCCCCCTCGAACTGCCTCTCTTCTTCCTCCTATAATATCGACAGGACATGTGAAGGGAAAGAAAAGAAGCTTATCGAAACATTAAACCCAGTGTTCCGCTGCGCGCACTACATTTTCAGTAGCTGCTATACGTCTTGCGTGCAGGTGTGGGGCGCACTGGACATGATAGCATATGAGCCATATCTTCCACTGTACCACACGTAAGTGGAAGAAATGGTTACTTATTGTGTAAAGAATTAGTTAATCCCACTGGAGAATCCCATCGGAGCATTTATTATCTTTGCTCCGGTAGACTGGGGTTTGAAGTCTGTTGAGACACTTCCAGTGACCCACGTCATTTTTGGTTGCTCCAACCGCCGCTGTGTTTACTGTGCAGGGTTCACGATGTACACGACGTGCGTCATCTGGCTGGCGTTCGTGCCGCTATACTTTGGCACGGCGAGTCACGTGCCGCTGCGCGTCACCAGTATGGCCGTCACCATTTCACTGAGCGCCAGCGTCACGCTCGTCTGCCTGTTCTCACCGAAGGTAAATATAATGGAATCCGTAGATGTGAACTTATTAGCTCCGAGCTTTTTCTAGTTAAATGTCCCAGTAATACTTTGTTCGAGTTGGGAATAAATTATATTTTTTTCTGTAATCTCTGTAATTTTTTCTGTAATCTGCATCAACATTTCCAGAAAAGAAAAGCCATATCAAATTTAGAGAAACGTGGTCTCTTTTAGTCTAGACATATTATTTTTAGCAGGTATTTATACATTTTTTTTTAAAAAAAAGCTTACTATCTATGTTGGTTAAACATTACTAGTATTCTTGTTAACCCGTCGGACTAAGCTAAATGCTTGTGTTACAAGTGGGTTCACGTCGGTAGTGCAATGGGTGGGTTTCGAGCCGGTAACCACATGATCGCAAGTCCGACGCCCTAGCCATCAGGCTACCGCCGCTTAAAGAGAATATAAATGGGTGTTACAATGTAGGACAATGTCTGCAAACTGCCTTTTGAGGAATGAGCCATAACAGCTTTGAGATGATCCATCCCGACAGATGGCAAGCACGAATCAGCCGTAGTGTAGTGCTCAACCGTATTATAGGGAGCTCAACAATCAATAGACTATTTGCCTAATTTATTGCAAATACTTAGCACTCCCAGAATAGAACTTAAGATTTCACTAGACTTGGTCTAGCCATTTTTTTTAACTACAGAATCCAATAGTAGAAGTAAAATTAATGATAACGGTTTTTATGCTTTTCCCTAACTTTTTTTGCTTTTATGTAACTACTTATGAAATTCTCAGTAGCAGCTCGGAGTTTAGAATTTATGTCTGGTTAATGGCAAAGGCTCGCCCCCTATTACGTGGGACCTGAACATACCGGCGAACTATGGGTATACATTAGTGGGCCTCTGCCTAACCTTTCGGGGATTACAGGCGTGATCGTATGTTATGTAACTACTTAAAGCAAAGTCAGCAGTGTCTAAAAATCCATCCCCTTGATCTTATAAGCTGCTTATCGTCCCTGAACATTTAAGACGGCAATTTGGATGGTAATCCCGTTATCTGTAAAAACATCTTCCAGGGCTGTGGACATCGGCAAGATGTTCCCTCGGCATAAATATTGCAAAGCCAGTGTTCGATTTGATGACACTGTTGCGATTTTCTCTTATAAGAAGAAGAAAAATAAGGAAACAAAAAAATATTTATTTGGACACGCATGCCGAGACACAACACAGTCAATAAATTTTCTCTTTATCTTGCTGGTTAAAGTATGGTCCAAGATTGTAATAGTATTCTAGATTATTTTTGATTGTATTTGGCATTAACTCATGCTAAATTTCTTCAAAGATATAAATTTTAGTAAAAGATAAACCTAGGAAACTTAACCGAAGGGATGCAGTTTCGAATCCTGCCTGATTATCGCATTATTCTACAGAAATCAGTATTATTCTTTTAATAACTGATTGAGACTTTCATTATTGATTTTCAGTCTTAAAATTATATCATCATAAACAAAGTACCTAGTCCATACCTAAACTATTTAGCATTCTAATTGTAATAAGTATTTATACATATTTATTATATATTTATTTACCAAAGGGTATTATGAATGGCTAGGGCGGCGGATCACGTGGTTGCCGATTCAAAACTCACCCAATACACTACCGACGTGAACCCACTCGTAACACAAGCATTTAGCTTAGCACGATGGGTTAACAAGAATACTAGTAATGTACGACCCACATTATTAGTAAACTTTAAACTTCAGTAACAAACAATGACGATATCTATTTATAAGTACAAAACAAAATAAAGGGTAAGGCACTTTTTTACCTTTTACGGGTCATTGAATAGGTAACGGGTCAATAGCCACGAGATATGTTGATTGTCGAAACAGTAATACTGACGCACACACACTTATTCAAAAAGTTTTTTATGTTAGTTATATGTTCTTGCATTTCTTATTGTTTATGATTCTTTTTTTAATTTTATAAAGAGACAAACTTTAAAGATGAGCCCTTATATATTTAGTTGTTTTCTAGCATATTATTATATACTACTAGATTTGATAATTGCTATACTCAAATATGATATTCTAAATAAATAAATAAATACATAGATACTCCATAAATAGCTCGAAGTTGTTTTTTTTAAACTATTCATGTACTCTATAAAAAATTGCAATTGTTTATTGTGATGGCTATCAAAATATAAACCATCCGTTTATGGTTAAACCACTTTGCACGTTCATTGTGGAAAGTATTTTTGGCCGTGCCAAATTTAAACAAATTTTTTTTTTCAATTTATCAGATTTTCCGGCAGTAGGTAACATGAATGGCTGTGTCCTAATTGGATGGTGGGAAAATGAAAAATATTTTAAAAGGAATTTAATATTGTATAAAGGTTGGAGCTGCGTTAAATGGGTTTTTGTATTTAAACTGAATAAAGAAAATATTGGCTCCAATTGGCTGTAAATTTTATAGATAGATTAACGACATAGTTAAGTAATAGCTAAGTGTTTTGTTCTGAATAGATATATTATAAAGGTATATTTTAAAAACCCGTTCTTCATTACTCTAGTGGTCCCAAGCGCGACTGCTACGCTAGAGGTCCTGGGTTCGAGCAAAGTGTTATTGGGTTTTTCTATGAAATTCTCAGTAGCGGCTCGGAGTCTGGATTTGTGCCCGGTTAATGACAATAGGCTCGCCCCCTATTATATGGGACCTAAACATACCAGGCGAACTGTAGGTGTACATTTGTACACCTCTGCCTAACCTTTCGGGGAATAAAGGCGTGATGGTATGTATGTTGGTATATATTATAATTTTATTTAAAACTACTAAATCGATTTTTTATTTTCTCGATATTCAATCATTTTCCCATTTATTTTCGACTTTGAAGTTCTTTATATTCTAAACAGACTAAGTGCCAAATGACGTCATTTGTATGGTTAAACGGTGACATGGTGTCATTTTTCTGAAATTGTCTCATGTCAGTTTGGCATTCATCTTATTTATTCATAACATTACATTACCTATTTCGTTGTTGATTTACTATTATTTCGACAGAATTTCAATTTTCTCAGATTCCGCCGTATAAGTGACGTTATCACGTTTTTTTTTCTCCGAAATGAAGAAATATAATAAATCAATAAAACATTTTTGGAACTCGGGATAGGAAAACAAAGAAACAGTATTTTTGTTTCGGGCGCTTAATAATTTTGAGCCCAACGTATTTAAGTTTCACCATCATCATTATCATCAACCCAAATATACTGTCCCACTGCTGGACACGGGTCTCTTCTCAGAATGACAGGAATTAGGCTATAGTCCACCACACTGGCATAGTGCAGGTTGGCAGACTTCACATGCCATCGAGAAAGTATCCCAGGGACGCACTATTCCTCACTAAGTGTTCCTTCACCGCGTGATAATTACTATACACGCACATGACTTTGACAAGTCAGAGATGCGTGCCTTGAACTCGAGACCTTTGACTTGGCAGTCCTTGGCACTCGGTATATACTATTATTGTACACAGGGTTAAATTTCAAAGATCGTTCAAAGTTTAAAATTAAGATATTAAGGTCAAACTCAATGTACATTGTCAAATTAACACGATATAATAATTATAAAAACATTAATTTGAAAGTGTCTGAAAAAATCTGAATTCAAAAATATTGCGGATTTGTGGTCGTTTGTGTGCAATGTCAAATTTATGTATCATTGAACTAGTGGTAACTATATCCTTCTTTTTTATGGGATAGGAGGGCAAACGAGCAGACGGCTCACCTGATGGTAAGCGATTACCGCCGCCCATGGACACCCGCAATACCAGAGGAGTCACAAGTGCGTTGCCGACCTTTTAAAAGGGGATTAGGCCTCCTGTAACCTCACTGACTTGGCGAAACACAACGTAAGCGTTGTTTAACGCCGGTTTTCTGTGAGGCCGTGGTATCACTTCGGTCGAGCCGGCCCATTCGTGCCGAAGCATGGCTCTCCCACGTAAAAACAATATTATTATTTTACGCGTTTATTATTTACGCCCTATTTACGCGTTATGTAATTTAGTGGCGGACAGGAATAAAATCATGTGAAAGTTTTATTTTAAGTTTTTTATTTCGTAGTTCGAAAAAAATATCTATTATAAACAACCTCTATAAATTTCGCCGGGCATTAAAAAATAGGCCTCTATAGAAGGTATACATATATATTAATTTAATGTAAGGTCCAGTTATAGGTAGGTACTTACTTATATTTAATGTTTAATGTTTCAGTTATACATCATCCTGATCCGGCCGGAGCGGAACGTCCGGCAGAGCATAATGCCGGTCCGATACAGTCGAAAGCCTCCGCCAATGCATCCTCTGCCGCATCCACCGACCAAAAGTAAATACTGCTGTTGTTTTGGAAACTAGATGAATAACTACGGAAATAGAATTTGCGAATAAATAACATTCGTGGAAAAAAACCATCATAAACCGCAAAGAACAGAATTATACTATGTACACCAACTGTTCGCTGATATATTTATGTCTCATGGTAATCGGCCGTGTCTATTGCAATTATTTAGCACAAATTCAAACTCCCATATCGTAAACCTCTTTTTGTTATATTTTTTTTATGGGATAGGGGGGCAAACGAGCAGACGGATCACCTGATGGTAAGCGATTACCGCCGCCCATGGACACCCGCAACACCAGAAGAGTTATAAGTGCGTTGCCGGCCTTTTAAAAGGGGATTGGGCCTCCGGTAACCTCACTCACTCGGCGAAACACAACGTAACCGTTGTTTGACGCCGGTTTTCTGTGAGGCCGTGGTATCATTCCCGTCGAGCCGACCCATTCGTGCCGAAGCATGGCTCTCCCACGTAAATAAATTATACTTTCAATTTCAGAAGCGCCAACCGCTAACAAGGAAACTCAAACAGACCCAGCTGACTTCAAACTCCTCAACGGACAAACGATCCAACCAATGGACGACAAAGACAAAAAACCCGAAGAACCACTTAAAGAAGATAATGTTAAAACACAATGTAACAATATTAAAACTAGTACTAATGATAAATCTAGTCACACTTCATTAAACAATGAAAAAGCTGATACCTTATAGCAAAGACATTCGTCTATGTCCCTACACGATTACGCAAGCAAAAATAATAATATTAGTTTTAAAAAGAAAAGTTGCTCATGCAAATATAAAGAAAGGAAACCTGTTATAGTTTAAGTAGAAAGCTTTCAATGTAAATAAAATGTACGCTTCAATAAAACTATGTAAATAAAATGTTAATAACACATGTCTTTTACTTCCATTGTAAATAATCAATTTGTAAATATAAATGAAAAGACAAATAGTGATGTTTATTGTATATACTCGTAAATCTATTTAATCGTTTTATATATAAAATATATAATGTAAGTTATATAAGAATTATGATATGTGCAGAGAAGAGCTTTGAGCCAGGACAGTAGAGACAAAGATTTTAGTGTAATTTTTAATCTACAATTTTTCTAAATATCAGCTGCATTTATAAATCTTTGCAATTAACTCTGCAATTCTGCTTAAAAACTCCTGTTATTTATTTATTGTTATCATATATGCTGAATTCGTTATTATTTTGTTGCGCCAACAATCAGCATTATTCTATATAATGTTATTTCAATTTATTACTAAAGCAGAAGTGCAGAGTTTACCACGAATTTCAACTCTGCAATATGACTTACAAAATATACATATCATAAAATTTTCAAAACTACGATTACTAAAAAAGTGTATTATTATTAATCAATATTGTCGCTACTGTCTTGCTCTTCCTGTTCATATTATTATATAAAGTTATAAAATAAGAACGTAAATATTAAGAAGGTATTTACGAAAATAAACAGTTTGATGTTACAAATCTGTTTCCTTATTATGTTGATTTTTTAAATTAATTATGATTTTATTGTTTTTCGCAAAACTGTGACAATGTTTGATATTTTTTACTCGTAAAAAAATATCCGACTTCAAAGAGGAGGTTCTCAATCCGTCTGTACTTATTCATCTGATTATTTTTGTTGTTGTTACTTGCTTAAACCTCTAACGTTTCTCAAAGCTTTGAATGTTTAGAGACTGCGCCAGGGTTCGACCTATACCAATAGATATTTTAGATTAATTCAATACATTTTGGGTATGTTACGATTAAAGGTGTTTAAAATTTTCCACCATAAGGAAGTAAAAGACAAAAATAATTTTAGGGGAAGTCAACTTTTTCCATAAAGTAAACGAGAAAAGGAATTCAGCATGAGAAACTGAAAATAATTTTCATTTATTACATAAACATTGTTACATGCCGATGTCACCGTGACCCAGGTCCCCTTGACTGAACTGTCCCTCGTACCTATACCGTACGGTCCGGTCAAAATAACTATGCCTGTCTGAAGTTAGCCATTCCGAACGACCGCGCAGGTTTTTATGTAGTAACATCAAAATTACTATTATCTATTATGTACATGTTTTTACGTGGGAGAGCCATGCTTCGGCACGAATGGGCCGGCTCGACCGGAGTGATACCACGGCCTCACAGAAAACCGGCGTTAAACAACGCTTACGTTGTGTTTCGCCGAGTGAGTGAGGTTACCGGAGGCCCAATCCCCTTTTAAAAGGTCGGCAACGCACTTGTGACTCCTATGGTGTTGCGGGTGTACATAGGCGGCGGTAATCGCTTACCATCAGGCGATCCGACTGCTTGTTTGCGCTCTTATCCCATAAAAAAAAACTTATAGCTAATCAGACTGACAGAATGGCTAAATAGACTGCAAGTATACAAAATATAAGGTAGGTAAATACTAAAACAAACATAGCGATAATTGTCAGATCTACGTAGCTACGCTCGGTTACACATCGAGATGTACATTTCCAGTATAACCCTCAATTGTATGGAAAGTCCATATTATACAACGCCACTGGTGGCAATCAGGACAGGCCACTCGCCATTTGCCACCAGTGGTGACAAATGGGAAACATACATTGAAACGCCCTCAATAGTGGCGGTGCTAAGGCTGAATATATAGTGATGTAAATTCAATAGGGTATAACTCCCATTTTTGAGAAGTACTTCAATTAGATTCATTAGTGTTAATAAACCGTGCAATAAAATGCATTCAAAAGGTATATTTTCAAATTTCGCACTTATTTTGAACAATGAGAGGTCGGCTTATACGGGATATTTATAGTGACAGACTTTCATACAAACTTTCGCCCCCCTTTTTACGACCATAAGGGTTAAATTTCCAAAAAATCTTTTCTTATTGGATGCCTACGTAATACAAAGAACACACTCTCCAAGTTTCAGGTCTCTACGATTAGCGGTATAGGCTGTGCGTTGATCCATCAGTCAGTCATTCAGGACAAAGCATTTTATATGTATAGATTATAGCCGTGTATACCTACCTACATAAACCCTTATCTGCTATTGATGTTGTAGGTTTTCGGGTAGGAATTACCTACATACTATTCATTTACTGAATGCCTAATAACTAATAGCATGTGTTACTATTACTTTGCTGTTTGTAATATTTTATTTAAATCAAAACAAATCACCTACACCGCAAGATAAATTTAAATTTATCTTGTGGTATTGTACTACTCAAGAATGTAGAGCATTCCTTGCGATTGGTCTGTTTGCTGCTATCAATGACGTATACGCGTCAATATGTACCGATAAGATAATACAAAATGCTGATATAATAATCTATGAGTCAGTGCATATTGTATCGTCCACCATGGGGCCCAAAATCAAAGATGACGCTCTCAAATGTAGTGTGAAGGACAACATCATTCAAGCTGCTTTACCTTATAATAAAGCAGAGTATCAGAAGGTTGAAGAAAAGGAAAATAAAGATGATAGTGCAACAGTTACAACTGCAGTGCCTTCGACCAGTGATCTATCCGAAAATGACGATCCTTTAAGAGTATCAACTAGAGCAAGATTTTCTTATGAATTAGACAGGTGAGTAGAAGTGAATCATGACATTTCAATAAACTGATGATCCTTGCAATTTCACGTAGAAGCGCTGATAAATTTATCTTCTCTGCAAAACATTGATTTACTTGAGAGTGTTTTTCGGAATATTCCAAGTTTGATTGTAAGTATACGCTTTAAAATGAGGCTAGTTCAGTAGATTCTACCAATTGTTTACTAAAATGATGTAGGTAAGTATGTAAAGATATCAATTTTAGTGAAAGAATAAATTGATGTCAGGTGGTATTCGAACTAGCGTGTTGAACATCTCAGATGCTTTAGCCAAGACGTCCAATGTATCTTCCAATATCATATTCCGTTTAATATCAGTATTTTTTGTTATAAAGTCCAATAAAAAGGGATACATTAGACAAGTTATTTAAAATTACAGATATAGCAAGAATGCTATGTTGATTTTTGAAGGTAATGCTACAGATTTGGGTTTCGATAATCCCATTGAAGAAGAAACTGCATCAGACAGTGAAGATAATATCAGCATAAAATTCAAAAAGACCTTCGAAAAATTCCGGTTTGAAGTTGAAATTTATAGAAATTTTACGGATGAAGAAATCTCTAGTACTTGTGAACAATGTAAGTAAATCAGCATGTTTATTCTCAAGCAGATCTCTAGTGTTCTAATATAATGGTCATATAAACGGTTTTTAACCAGTATTTACTGTAAAATTACGATTACGAGGGAGGAGGTATCAATACTTAATATAGCCGTGCCTACGTATTAAATAATATTTTTACCAGATTTTACTAATTAAATTAAATTCAAAATGATTTATTCAAGATAGATAGTCCTAAATCCAATTTTTTGTAATGATTTCTAAAATTTAAGCGGAAAGCCTGAAGTGTAGCTGACAGTGTGGCAGCCAGAGAGTATAGTAATATATAGGAAGTGAAAGCTTTAGAATTTAGACTGCCCCCAAAACACAGCTAACTACCTTCACAATTACACTTCATTCACAATTAGTTCTTATTATTTGTAAAATTGTATAATACATAAATACTATTTGTTTTTTTTTTACCATGGGAGAGCTATGCTTCGGCACGAATGCCTCGCAGAAAACTACGGCCTCACAGAAAAGCGGCGTGAAACAACGAATCCACTTTTAAAAAGCCAGCAATGCACTTGTGACTGCTCTGGTGTTGCGGGTGTCAATGGGCGACGGTAATCGCTTACCATCAGGCGATCTGTCTGCTCGTTTGCCCCCTATACCATGTGCCAAATGACTTTAAAGATGACATCTTTAATACCTTTAATGATAATGCAATAATATCGACCACTTTAGAATCAATAGTATTAATACCGATGTCTATAAAGACGGTTCTAATAATGTCAACACCTATAATAATATATCTACGACTTTAATGACGGCATCCATAATTCCGACGAAACCATACAAGTTTACTTAGATCATAAATGTATATTTTCATAAGCTCGTTATCTTATGAAAATATAAAATAACCAGTGATAGGTAACATAATATACCATCACGCCTGTATTCCCCGAAGGGTAAGGCAGAGGCGTATTAATGTACACCCATAGTTCGCCGGTATGTTTAGTTCCCATGTAACAGGGGGCGAGTCTACCATTATTATTATTGACATTAACCGGGCACAAATCCAGACTCCGAGCTGTTACTGAGAATTTCATAGAAAACCCCAATAACTTTGCTCGACCTGGTGATCGAACCCAGGACCTCTAGCGTAGCAGTCGCGATTGGGACCACTAGACTAATGAGGCAGTTATAGGTCTAGTCAGTGATAGGTATCATCAAATAATGAATCCTAAGTTTAAGTAGGTATACATATATATACCAACTATAATAAGTACTAAATACTCGTATATTTCGTTTCAGTCTTCCAGCGTGATTTCTCAGAATACGGTTGCGTAGCAGTCGTGATGGTACCAAAATCAATTGATGGCATAGTAGAGTCAAGTCACACGCCCAATACTGAATTTGGAGTTATGCGCTACATGTCCGATCTGATGCCTCCGACATTGCAAGATAAGCCTAAGATTTATATTGTGCAGGTAATTTGGACTTAAACTTATTGCATCGTTACTGTATTAACAGGGCAGTAGGTAAAAGGAGATCTTAATTAGAGGTTGAAAGAAATTATTGAAACGATTAACGCTAAGCTCAATATGTATTTTAGGATATTATAATATGCACTTATCTGTAAAACAATACGCTATAAATATTACTATTATACTTTATTTTCTTGTATCTCAATGTAAGTGAACCATGTTCTTATGAGAAATAAATTCTTTAAACCCATGTAGATATCCATCTTTCGCAGTTCAGATCTTAATCAGTGATATTGGAGAGCCTTATTATGAGTAACAAAATAGCTGGCAACTAACTGGGCACCGCTCTTAGCTATCAAATTCAATAGCAATTGCATAGACTAGCTTTTTTATTATGCTGGCTGGCTACCGACAAACTTTTAATAATTTCAGACAGGAGGATATTACGTCATTCCTCAAGCGCGGGTTTGGCCGACACTACCTCAGGATAATCTTGAGTTCAGACTTCCGCCCCCCATCGTCTCGGCGGCCGATGCAAGCGGAAAGCGATCAAAGTATGACCGACTATGATAAATACTTAAAACCTTTTTTTTCACCAAGTTTATTCGGTGAGGTTACCTACATCAATTTGAAAATTAGGTTTAAGTAGGTACCCATTTTAACGAACAAATTTTCCAACTACCAAGCCTGGAGGCTGGAAGAGGCCTTTGCCCCCTGGCGGAACATCGTATTTTAAATACTAAAGTCATAACGCCTGTACTGCCAAAAGGATTAGGCAGACGTGTACTGATGTTCACCGACAGTTCTTATGTCTTAGGAGTAAGTCTTAGGGCCCATGTTATAGGGAGTGAGTCTATTGCAATTAACCAGACAGGAATCCAAACTCTGTTCTCTCTCAGCTACTGAGAATTTTTTAGAAACACCTAATACTGCTCAATCTATGAAACAATCAAACGCTCATGTGATCACTAGACCATGGAGGCAAAAAATATTAATTAATCTAAATTCCTCTTTTTAATAAAAAACATACATACGGATTACCTGATAGTAAGCTGCGCATCCTGTAGACGCCAGCAACACCAGTACCTGCAATTTATCACTAAGTTGCTTACGCCTCATACCTATGTTACAGGCCAAATTCCAACGACGGAGTCCTTTAAGAGTCCGGCGGACCGAATTTATCTTACAAACGTAGTACCGAAATAAATCGTAATTCAAACACAATTTAAGCAAATTGTGTTACTATTCGGATTACGATACCGTTAATCTAAGTTCCTACACTACCATTTCGTACAAAATACTTCACTGGAAATATAAGTAAATGAATGCAATTTTTGATAACTTTACCATGTTTGGAACGACTTTCGAAGTAGTGGTAGACGAAATAGTACCGTAGGAACCTAGATTAACGGTTTCCAAATCCGAATAATAACATAATTTTATAATAATATTGTCTTGATTACGCTTTATATAGGTATTACGTTTTTGTGAGCAATTCAAGCTTCGCCGGACCCTTAAGCCAACTAATCTATCTTTCTCATTTTGACTTAATTTTATTTACAGAGTGTGCTGCCTTTTGGAGCTTATTCACAGGAACATTGACAGGTTGGCCGATCAGACAGACTTGCACACAATCCTCTACGACTCAGTGAACGAATTCGCTCTCCATCTTCACACTTGGCAAATCTATGATTTACCAATTGGATTCTATTCCTCATTAACTAAGGAACTTCGATTTTCTAAGTCACCGGAATCGTAATAATTGAAAAATATTTTGGTAAACCAACTGGCTGTAAGTCAACCTCGAAATCTTGAATACTGAAATTTTATAATAGGTTCCTTATAGAGGACCAACAAATGGGGAAGGATTTCAGAAATGTCTAGAATTGTCACTAGCTATTATTGCTATTATTAATTACACTTATTACTAATTACACACTTACACTAATTATTAACACTAGTTATTATTATTATTAAAATATCGTTAATAAAAATTACGTATTTATTACTGTTACGCGAAGTGGCTATTAGTACGGAGATGGGTCACGAAGATTCTAGATAAGTCGTAGAAGCACGTAGAACATTCGAAGAAAAGCCGGGTTCAAGGTGAATGACCGTAAACAATAGACGATCACTTTATCGTCTATTGTTTATAAATAGGTACTTAGGTACTTACCTACTCGTATTTTGTGGACCTATCGAGAATGTTCGATTCTAGAATCTTCGTGACTCATATAAATACAGGTCGTGGGGGCCGGCCGGAGCAGTTTAGTTCTGAACACGGTGAAGTGAATATCGAAGCGAAGTTAAGTGATTACAAGTGCGACACTATAGTGCGATAAGTGATACTGTAGTGACTCTCTCAGTAATTTCTGTTGTGTGTTTGTCAAGATAATTAAAATATTTGTTGTTTCGGTGAAATTTGTGTTAATTAAATTTATCCCGAACCCCAGCTCGTAACATTACTTTTAAAAATTTGATTGATTTTTGAAGATTTCCCCAATAGCCCTTCCTTCTTCTTCCTTGCTTCTGTCATTAGGAGAGCATAAGCCAGCTGTTGGCACGTAAGATAAATTGACGTCATCAACGTAGTGTGGTTTAGATTCTTCTTCATATAGCGTGATAAGAAATTAGCTTTTAATAATAAAATGACTGCCTCATTAGTCTAGTGGTCCCAAACGCGACTGCTACGCTAGAGTTCCTGGGTTCAATCCCCAGGTCAAGCAAAGTGTTATTGGGTTTTTCTATGAAAATTTCAGTAGCAGCTCGGAGTCTGAATTTGTGCCCGGTTATTGGCAATTGGCTCACCCCCTATTACATGGGACCTAAACATACCGGCGAACTGCGGGTGTACATTAGTACCTATACCCCTGCCTAACCTTTCGGGGAATAAAGGTGTGATGTATGATGACGATGAATAATAAATCAATGTTAGGCACCTACTTAGGTACATTAGTAGGTAATGAGTACGAAAATTAAACACAAAACGGAGGTTTAACCGAAAACGATTACGATTAGATGAATCTTCTCACTGAATTGATTAATGGTAGTGAAAAGCTCCGTCCATAGCTAAACGGCCAAAATAAATAGAACTCTCCCAGTGTTTCATAGGATGTATGTTGGGGTTCAAGAGATTTGGTTGTGTTTTGGGCCCGGAGCCAAATCTCATGTAATTCATCCAATCCGTGAGATTAGCGGGCAATATTGATGACGCTAGGTAAACCTCTGAGGATAGTAGTTTGTTATCGAGTGTTCGGAAGATTTCTGTAGCTACATAAATTCTTGCCAATATTTATTTATTACACAACTTATGTAGTAGGTAAGTACGCAAGTAAGAACATATTAAAGTTATAAGTAAGGTACTTACTCATTTTAAATTACAGTAAAATTATTAGGTAGATACCTAATCCTAATACGTATACCTAGGTAATATTATTGTTTTTTTTTTTGCTTTAAGTACCGAACTAAATAAAATTAAATAAGTGGTAAAGAAATAGGTAAGTAGGATTTTTATGAAGGTATGTACTTTTTCTAATAAATTATTAGACGTACCTACCTAGGTACTTACTTAAGGAGAAATAATCTTTTAGCCGTTTCCTGTCTGTAATATTAAGTACATAATAATATGTTATTTTTGTATTCTTAAGGCGAACCGCGAAATCAGCGTTATTTAATTATTATTCTACATCCAAACTAAACAATCCAGTCCATTTTACCCGTCAAGCTACTTATTAACAGACACAATAATAAGTAAGCAATACCTACAACTACTTAAAAAAAACTACTTAAGGCGGATCGTTTCGCTGTGCCCGCGAAATTCAAATTTCGAGTAGTTTTTCGCAGTTTGTAGGTCTATAACAAGTTCTAGATTTATGGTAGTTGTAATTGCGTCATCAATTATACAACATTCACAACTGAGAACTAAAACCTTTACTAATAAATCCTTATCGAGCCAAAAACTTGGCGCAATCCGTGTAATTGGTCAAAATTGACATTTTACACACTTTTACATTGTGAATTTTGTATAGTTAATGTCGCAATTACCATTGCCATGAATGCAGAACTTATTATAGACCTACAAACAGCGAAAAACCACTCGAAATTTGAATTTCGCGGGAACAACGAAACTGAAAGGTAGAGATGGGTCTAAATTTAATAAGCTGCTAAACTAACAGTGTTAATTTTTTTTAGTGTCAACACTTTGTTAAATAATTTCTAAGATAGCTGTTAAATTTAGCAGTCACAAAATAATGAATGAAAGTTGATACAAGCTATCCGTGGCAGACGACGCGCGCGGGCCAGTTGTTTCTTTCTTTCTAAGACAGACACACAATAGGCAACAGACTGAACGGACGGATCTATGTTTGTCTCGCTTTATACTATGAACAAAACGTATCTAGCAAAAATGAAAGAAGACACTATGATGTTCCATCTCAATTGCATTTTTTTCAATAAGTATTAGCCTATAGTAATAAGATTTAGCACCTGTTAATTTTGTGTTCAGTCTGACAGATTCAACAGATCGTTTTGTTATTTATTCGAGTTGATATATTTTACTGCGTTTGGATTCGTAGATGAATATTATAGCTACTTAGTGTTAAATAAAGACTGATCTTCTTAAGTTTAATTAGGTACTTTGTTCGTACGATCTTCGCTTCGTTACGAATTATATTTATGTTTTAGGGCTGTATGTGTCGAAATTTAGCAGTTGATAAAAATAGCTATTAAAATGTAAGTGTTTAGGTTTTAGGGCTCAAACTTAATAATGTTAACAATCTGTATGTGTTGAAATTTAGCAGTTGCTAAAAATAGCTATTAAATGTAAGTGTTAAATATTATTAGCATTAGCATTTAGCAGTGTTATTTTTTTATGTTTAAGCCCATCTCTACTGAAAGGTAACAAAAAAGACGTGTGGCACTCGGGGACTGCCGCGGTAAAGCTATTGCATAGCGTTTTTTATCAACTTATGTAATACAACCAATGCCACCTAAAGGCGGGTTGCTGAACTAAAGAGACAAGCGTGCTAGGTTTTTTTCGTTACGGAATTTCTGGATTCGGTCCCCACGCTCAAGGCCCGCGATAGAAGCTATGCAATAGCTTAACTACTGTAAAACACTAACAAAAGTATTTGCTTAAATGAATACACTAGCCTACCGAGGCAGAGTTTACACAGTCATCATCTCCATGAACACAATGAAATATCTTTACAATTTCCGGTCGATCCATCGAACTCAATATTAATTAGGTAGGTGTGGTAAGATTAATTAATAAGTAAGTACTGTCTTTAAAAAAATCATTCCAAAATGCAATAGGTTTTTTTTAATATGTAGCCAATTAAGTTGCCAAACCATGATCCAAGTTGTACTCTCCCGAGTCCCGCCTAAAAAACTTAACTGTCTGTATTAAGTGACTGCCACTGTCAGTGTCAGTGTCAACTTTACATGTCATGCGTTTATTTACAATTACAGACAGAGATTTGTTTAATTTAAAGTAGGTAAAAAAGTAATTCTCCGTAAACGCTAAAATTTAAATTAAAATGGATGAAGAATCAATAGAAAATATAAGGGAAACGAGTCGTAATCTTCTTGTATTGAACAGACGGAAACACCGTGATGAAGAAGCCGATGTTCGCAGGTCCATGCACAATTTGCGGTAGGTACAAATTCACAAAACAAAAACACAGGAATGGTCTATTCAAGCAGCCCAAGAGTTATTGGAAACTCAAACTACCCACATTTAGAATTATCTATCGCTGTTAAGTTTTATGTAGTTGTTCATCGTTGTTCCTCAAAGGAATAATATCTAAAGTTCATACTGTTCGGCTTACTTTACTTTTAATGGAATTATCCAAGAAGTGAGTACCTACTTACTTTTCTTTCCTGCTGTGAATAAGATTTGCTTAATGCATACATTACCAAATAACTATTTAAAAGTCCTCTGTCATACGCTTTTCAGAAGACTGAGATTAATTATTCCTTCATACTGCAACAGGTCTTTTAGCCAACTGAAGCGGAAGCCTTAACAAGACAAATTATTAATTTAAAAAGTAACTTTAACTTAATTTTATGTGGAAGAGCCATGCTTCGGCACGAATGGGCCGGCTCGACCGGAGTGATACCACGGCCTCACAGAAATCCGGCGTTAAACAACGCTTACGTTGTGTTTCGCCGAGTGAATGAGGTTACCGGAGGCCCAATCCCCTTTTAAAAGGTCGGCAACTCACTTGTGACTCCTCTGGTGTTGCGGGTGTCCATGGGCGGCGGTAATCGCTTACCATCAGGTGATCCGTCTGCTCGTTTGCCCTCCTATCCCATAAAAAAAATGTTGCATCACTTGTATAGTGCATTATCTGTGTTCTTGTATCTCTACAGTCCTTAGCATTTTATTTGTCCAGGGTAATATATTTGCAGAATTAAAAATAACTAAGATATTGGACAATATAATTTTGAAATAAATGCAAATATTCCAGAATAAATTCCGACACAGTAACAAATATATCCAACAAATTGAAAACAAAGTCTGCAGTCAGCGTGTCTGAACTACAAATCCTGAAGAATGCTCTGATAGATGATGCAGCTAACACAGAAGTGGTTTTACACACTCATGGTGCATTAAGAGGGCTCGTGCGGGAAATGACAGGTATAATGTTATATTCTCTACAACATAGTGGGTAGAACAATGCTGATACATACACATTGCTCATGGACAGGTCAGTTCCTACATGGTCAACCATTTCCTACTACCCTCTATTTTCTACAATACTATTACTATATTCTGTTCTATATTATATACTCTACTACTACTTCTATTACTATATTATATACTCTGTTCAATTCATGATTTTATATGTATTTGATTTTTTTAAAGGAACTCTTCTTTGCCATAGTAATTAAGTATACATTTTAATAATGATAGTATATAATGGGTGAACATTTGAACATTAATTAACAAATCATTATACTCATCATTGTAATTCTTTCAGATTCAGTTCAGATTGTTTGACTTTTTTAAAACCAAAATGTGCCCAGCACACCATGGATGTGACTGCACAACAGATTGCTATAGATATTCGGAAGTTTTGCGCTGAGGATACTGGCTTCTGTTTTGAGGTGGCGGTCAAAGGGTTAAAGATATTCTAATGTTTTTCAAATATTCACTCATATGTACACAATGTTATTCGTGGACGAGGTTGGTTGGTTGGCGATGATATTGACCTCTTTTTGCTGACGTGGTATGAGGAAGCCCAGGATAGAAAACCCTGGACTGAGCTAGGGGAGGCCTGTGCCCAGTAGGACATAATAGGCATTTAAAAAAAATGAACACTTAGTAAAGAAGTACTAATGATTCATGAAGGCCCTATAAACTAATGGAACTCTGTAACTTGCTCATTATTCTAGTGGTCCTAAGCATGACTGCTATACTAGAGGTCCT
Source organism: Acronicta aceris (assembly GCA_910591435.1). NCBI lineage: Eukaryota > Metazoa > Arthropoda > Insecta > Lepidoptera > Noctuidae > Acronicta > Acronicta aceris. The sequence goes on along the minus strand of OU342771.1, from coordinate 14,409,199 downwards.
AGTTTGATTCCCAATTTGAGCAGTGACCAGTGTTATTGGAGTTTCTATGAAATTCTCAGTAACAGCTTTTGGAGTTTGGGATATATGCATAGTTCATGGCAATAGGCTTGCAGGCTATTACTTGGGACCTAAACAAACTGGCGAAGTGTGGGTCTATGTTAGGACGCCTCTGCCTAACTCTTCAGGGAATACAGGTGTGATAGTATGTTATGATAAACAACGAAAACAACACTAAGTAAAATGAGATCTTATTTTCCAGGTCATGAAGTGAATAAGCAGTGTGCGGCCGCGGGATGCTGTTGTAACTTGGCGCTGGGAGACTCCAGAGCTGGTCTAGCAGTGGCCAAGGCTGCAGGACCATACCTTGTGGCTTCACTGGACAATCTTACCACTGAGTTGGCAGTAAGTATGTTCTCTAAGATCTTGAATGGGGTTTTATTATAGCAAAAGTATGTGTAAATCCTTAAATGTAGCAGTAATAAAGCTGGGATTCGGTACCTTGATGCTGCATTTGACATTTGTCTTGCAGAAAAATGACAGGAAATCCCCTCCCAATCCAAAAACTTCTTATATCTGAGAACTTTAATTTAGATTATATTTAATAAAAAAGAATTATTGGAAGAGGAATATAACAAAACTATATAGGAGTAAGTGCATATTGAATTGTATTTGCTTGCTCAGGTGTTAGTTGAAAGAAAGATAGTAATTTTTTTTTCTCTCCAATTAGAAAAACCAATGGCCATATGTACATTTTGGTTTTCAGGTAAACAGTGCATGGGCTTTGGGCAACCTCGCCGGCTCCGGGTCGAAGGCCTGTGAGATTTTGACCGTTCAGGGAGCAATAGCTAAGCTAACAGAACTTCTGACCAACAGCAATGAAGAGATAAGGGATGCTTCGTTATATGCTCTCGTGCATTTTACTTATCAAATGAAAGATGAATTGAAGTATGTATTACCTTCATTTGTATGTTTTTGGGAGTATATCTTCTTTTATTTGTCTTTGAGTATTTGAGGTCAAGCAGCCCCCATTATCTTGCCCAAAGCCGTAATAATAGTCTGTCTAGACTGCAAGTGTTCTACGACTTCTCTTATTTATTATCTTATATTAAATTAAATTATTAATTACTTAGAGGTTTTGAGAACAGCTAAGAGATCTTCTGCCCGCGACTTTGTATGCGTCGACTTCAGGATTGGGTCCGACCTGGATAAAAAGTAGCCTAATTGTTATCGCAGGCTAGCTATAATCTATCTGTGTGCCAAATTTTATCGAGAACCGTTCAGCCATTCTGGCATGAAAGAGTTCAAGTTCAAGTTCAAATGTTTTTATTACAAATAAGCTTTTACAAGCGTTTACGAAACGTTATTATTCTAGATGCACGGTTCCAAAAGGTTGATCCTATGGAGAAGAATCCGGCAAGAAACTCCATAGTAGAGTAACAAACATCCATACATCTCAGGATTCATCGCTGAGATGGTGAAGGAAAATGTTGTGTGGAAATATGGAGGCATTTTCTATGGTGATGTGTTAAATCTACCAGTTTGCCATTGGCCAGTGTGGTGGACTAAAATTTCACCTCTCTTATTATAAGAAGAAGACCCATACCCAGAAGTGAGATAGCAACTAAATTAATGGTGAAAAGCACTTAATTTTTTTTTTATTATTTCAGGCCAGAGCACCTACACAGACTACTCCAGATACTTCCATATTTAAATGTGGCTGCGTCAGCGCAGCTTCTATTCATATTATCATGTCACAAAGAATTCACACACACTTTTGTCACTGAAGAGTTTTTATTCAAAATGTTACATTATTTATCTGTAAGTATTAAAAAATCTGTTGACAACCCTAATATTGGGTACATATTTAGAATACTAGCAAATTTGAATTCTGAGCATGTTTATATCGTAGCTTTAAATTACTTCATGTCAAATAACATGGTAGATTCTATTAAGAAATTGGTAGAAACTGGTGATGTGAATAGTAGTGTATTATGGTTTTTGGGAAATGTATACAAGTATTGTAGTAATCATATGTATTTTGATAGATTTTTAAGGTGATAATTAAAATGATTTTCCTAAACTGAGTTTTAGCTTTTGGTTATCTTTATTATCTCTTTATTGATTATTTGGAGAATCATGTAGGTACTTATTGGTATATTGAAAATGAAATGATTATTGAATGAATTGAAAAAAAAATATCCATAAATCTATATTCAAGCATTGTTAAGATGTTTTAGGATAGTATTCACTAAATAAAACAACAAACATTTTCAATAAATATATTATTATATCAATAATTGTAATATTCAAATATAATAATTAATAGTATTATTTAATAAATTAGATTAATATGGATAAGGCTACAAATATAGCATTTAATATGTACTACTTCACTCTCACAAATGTAGCTTATGGGCCGTTCACACTTATACGGCAAATCGGGCGGACAACGGCGTAACTATAATAATAAAAAAACGTCGCTTTATCTAAAATTCAAACATGATTAAAATCGCAGATCATTTAACTATTATTATTAAATTTAATATAATTCTAAATTCCGCTAAAAATATTTTAGTCTTTATTGTACATGCCGTAATGCCGTATTTCATGTGCCGAGAGAAAATAAATGCTAGTGGCAGTATAAAGGGATACCTCACTAAATTTTCGAATTCGAAAACATTACGAATATCAAGAAAAACTTCTTTCGTATCCGCCAATGTCCATCTTGCGTCCATTTTATTCGTTATAATAAAAGAAAGAGACGTAACATTAAGCAACTATTTACGTAGTATTATTGCTCATAATTACTATGTTTTTCTAACGTTACTGCTTAAATGTATGTACAAAATTGCACTTTTAATCACAAATGAGCAAAATCTAAGGGCGCTTGCGTTATGTTAAGACACGACAACGACGCGTGACTAACATGACACAGAACATAAAAATATGTGACTGTGAAAAGCGTTTTTTTGTCGACATGATAAACCTACTTTTTAGTAATTGACAATGTTGAAAACTCGCCGTCGTGAAAAATATTGTGCTGCACTCTGTGCGATTCGAAAGACTCGACCTCATCTTTGTCCCGAAGGAAAGATTGAAGTCAAAAGCAAGCCCATTTTTATTAAAAAAGACGCTTGCAGCGCTCCATTTAGACTACTATAGCGCAACAGTTGGTCGACTATAGCGCAACAGTTGGTCGACTATAGCGCAACAGTTAGGCGACTATAGCGCAACAGTTGGGTGACTATAGAGCAACCGTATTTTATGTTTCAAAATATTTCGACTGTAGGGCACTGTAGGCACCATGGGTCAACTAGGAAGGAAAATAACGTGAAATTGAAATCCCACCTTATGGTATTGCACCAATCGCGGTTCGTGACTTAATCGGTGTCGGTATATAATTATGTTGCATTCGTCTTATTATCGCACCACAGATTATTGCTTAAAGGAAGTCACACTCACCGACTTAATATTAATTATTTATTCCAATGTGGTCATTATCGTATCGTACAACAATACGCAAGCGCTCTTTAAATACGGTAGTTTCAGGCTATACATGATAACTACGAGTTAGGATATATTACCGTTACAGTATGCGATTAGGATATTATAATAGTAATTGAATCCATCGACTATGCAGTCCGTGTTAATAAGCTAAGTCCGACCGTCGACTTTTTTTACTAGGAATTTGCTATCTACCTATTTTTAATGACTTTCAGTATACTTACTTCAATTACTAGGCTAAGAGCCGTTTGCACAACGACTGAGTAAGACACAGTTGTATCCATTAAGGCCTTGGCACATCAGCGCGTATAAAGGACACGCATTTTTATATTATGCGAATGTAATACCTACGTTCGGCAAACTCGCGGATAAAAGTCCAACGTTTGCAAAGGCTCTTACGAAAAACTATCCTGTATAAACTTTAAACAGTCTATACAATATATATTAAGTGAGAGATCTGTTGTGCAAATGGCTCTGAACTAACAAGCTTAACACATAGGTATGTGCAGCGAGATAAGTTAAAGTTCTAGTATCTTATACTGAAAGATTTCCAACACGAGTGGCGAAAAGTGTTGTAGTCAAAAGTTTGTTAAAAATGACACATGACATCGTAGATCAAAAAATTTAGTCTTTGCCGAAAATGAATCTGCTTATAACGTGGGCACAGTTGATCTCCATCTAAATGATGAAATTGAATTGTCGATGTCAAATGTCGAAGAACAGTTGTCTTAGCGTAAGTATCTAGACTTGGTTGGAATACACGTTCATACAAGGCCCTGGCACAAGTCCAACTACAGCGCTAGAAACTGTTCCTGTTCGAATGCAGTAGTTGTCAAAGACAAATCATATATCAGGATTCTGTGGTACAGCGTATACGAGTAATAGATTGCCTTAATGGATTGTTTCAATGAGAGGCTTTTAACGCTAGCAGCTTAATCTAGATTCGTGTCTCCAGAGAGACAGTATAGTATTGAGCTAAATTATCATTCTTAGCTCTACATTGTATGCCTTCAAAGCGGTCATATTTAGCAAAGATTACAAGATGTTAATATCGACGGTCGGCGTGTGAGATATGAAGGTACACAGTTGGTAGTTGTCACTTTGTGTGTGTGTGTGTGTGTGTGTGTGTGTGTGTGTGATTACGTGTGGTCGGGCGCGTGCTTGCGGTGGTGCGGGCGGCGCGGGCGGCCGCGCGCGCCCTCTGCGCACGCGCCGCTGCTCACTGTTACGATCAAATATTACATTACAATAGGTTCGAAAAAATCGCGTAACATTAGTTTGAAGTCACAATTTAGGGACAGCTGAAAATTTAGGGTTTTGGCTTACCATTATCCACACAGCAGTAAGTTAAGTGCGAGGTACTTATCGGAACTATTTCCATTCTAGTCTGTCTCATGCAAATCGTTTGTTGATTTTCTTTTAGTTTTTGGCTCGCTATACGTTTGATTATGTAACGATGCTTCATTTTACCCACAAAGTAAAATCTAAGAATACAGTTTTCATAAAGTTAGACCCTTTAGGCCGTGATCGTGGCTTTGACAGCTTACGCTCAACAAAAAGCTTAGCCAATCAGCAACAAGCATTGTAACGTGAACCTAAAGTTACCATTACTTATGCTGAGTAATAGCTAACTCCATGATGGTTCTAAATTTCAGCATTAGTCTCGTTTAGTCAAATTGTCATACTCGTGTTTAAAATAATGTCATTTCAGTTAATTTTCTTTCCGTTATTACGCTTTACGTCTTCTAATATTTACATTAGGTACTAGTAATAAAGGGACAATAATTTATCTATGTTAGTAACGCATGCACAACAAGCCAGTTATTAGATACTGTTAATATTTGTTATAGCTCCTGTAAACAACCCGAATAACGTTCTCACATTCTAAACAATGTTTCTCAACGTGTTTTCAATTTCGAAACATGTTCACCAACATACAACAAAAGTTCAATATTCTACATGGTTCACCAACATACAACAAAAGTTCAATATTCTACATGATGATGTAGTGATGCGTATTGAAAAGAATATGCTGAGATGGTTTGGACATGTTGAAAGAATGAATGAAAGACGATTAACGAAAGGAATTTATATGGCGAATGTCAGCGGCAGCGCCGGTAGAGGTCGCCCTAGAAGGACATACGCCGATCTTAGTGGCGAAATCCTTCAAAAAGGTCAGGTGCGTAGCACTCGCAACCGGCGTGTATGTATGAGAAGATGTATGAATGTAGAAGAAGCAAAAGAAGTATGCAAGAATCGTAGCAAGTGGCAGTCTATAGTTTCTGCCTACCCCTGTGGGAGAAAGGCGTGAGGCGTGTATGTATGTATGTAATATTCTACACCATAAGAACTAGTTTAAGAATTATTACATTTATATTTTGTTGATAAGTTTTTCGACTTAATTAATACATTGTTCAGATGATCTAGTTGACTTCGGCGGTTTTTAAACTCTGCGTTCAACACTTAAACATTGTATGCATGCTGACCAGCTCGGCTGGCTGGGTCTACATACATACATACTCTGTATGATGTAGACCTGCTGTAATACGAAATATATTACCCAGCAGTACTATACCGTGAAATTTTTACGTTTAAAAATAACATAAATCATTGAGTAAAGGAGCCATAACAAAAATAAAAAAAAACGTGCTATTTCCTCACCCTGGCTGTGTGATAATAGTTTTGTGACAACCATTTTCAACTCTGGGTACATGGCGTTAGAGCTCATGTTACTACTGTCGTGTTTCGCTATATCGTTCGCGTGCTTTGGTCTAACTCGGCATTCTGTAATATCAAAATAAATGAAAATAAAAAGTAGTAAGTACTTGCTGTGCATGTGTTTCAACAAGAACATAGAAAAAAATTAGCTTCGTTTTCCCTGAAGTGAGACTGTGATTTGGGCTTGAAAATCAGAATTCTGAATTTTCAACTCTATGTGAATCATGTAAGTATGATTTTTATTTGTCAGGCAAAAGTTGCTCAAGCAGTTTTTCGGCATAACCTCGACGATCCATTACAGTAAATACCTAATAATTATCGATTGCTTTTTGAAGTCGTTGGTTTCAAAAACACGAACCACAATAACGATAATTTTATTGTATAATGGGTAGTAGATATTTTCTTTTGATAGTTTATTTTTTTACTTCGGTAAAGTAGACCAAGAAGGCTGGCATGCATTCCCACACAATTTTGCCGTCATTATCCCATATGCAATGCTTCGACGCAAGAGGGCAGCCAAAATTATTTCCTGATGCGATGGCGCAACTGGAGCTTTGCGATCAGACAGAATCTTCCGTCGACATACACGTTTGAAATCGCCTGTATGTATTACCTGTGGGTTCCTCTGGACTCTTAGGATTTGGTGCCGTTTCGCCGTTTGTCGCCTGAGGTTTTTTATTCTTCTCATATCCATTCGCTCTAGGCCGCGTATGATCTGCAATTAATAAAATGATGTGTTATCTTTATTAGCGGTGGTATATATATAACCTGAACCCACTCGTAACACAAACATTTAGCTTAGCACGAGGAGCGATTGCCGACATTGCTAGTTAGCTTTTCTTTAAAAATATATCTTAAGATGTTGGTTTTTCTTATACTTAACCACGTCTCAAGATGATGCTTGTTCATCCTACTTTTGAATAGTTTCGGGAATAGATTATACAGTTAATAAACTATCCTCTTTATTTTTAGTTGTTCTATCGGTATTTTCAGAGCTAAGTGTTTATAAATAGGTGATATTTAGGTATTTCTGTGAATTATAAAGAAAATTGGAATTTTTCAAATTTAGTCAATCTTGTTTATATTTAGTAGGTACTAGATGGCGCCGGCGCAGAATGGAACAGTCAGTGTCATTATTTTTGACATTGCCGTTAGCATTGCCCCATACATAGGATGTCATAGAAAGATTTCCAATGATTTTTTCTTAATCCTGAAATCGTCTAAATCCTGAAGCTCCTATGACCCTAGTAGGAGTTTTAATATTCTTCACTGAGGTAATTCAGGGTACCTACTATATATAATACCTACTTTGCGTAGGTAAAATACTCACTATTAGCATACACGGTAGAGCGATGCATCTGTTGTCCGGATAGCTCGGGTAGTGTCAGCGGCCGCCGGGTGCTTCTCCCCCGCGAACCTACCATGTTGAATTCGCTGCAATTGTAGATAAACATGTGAAAACATTTGACCCTCTTTATTTTTAGGCTAAGAGTTAACAGACTTGAGTAAGTTTCCCAGACATCATTAGAAGTTAAATAAGGAACTGTAGGTAAACAGTGAAAGAAATTCAAGCTTATGCACGTCTTGACCCTGCGTCCTCAGGACTGTTACACCAAATGCTTTAGCCAACTAAGCTAGTATGTTTGCCCGTAGCTTTTAAATAAATTATTTTATTTTTCCACCACAATATTATATAGAATAACAAACATATTGTTCTGTAGTAAGCTAAGTACAGGTACATAATATTGTGGGAGAATGGTGCGTAACCTAGGCTAAATTTCTCTACCACCTTGTACGTGTTAAGATGACGTCAGTAACATAATTATATATATTGATTTCTCGTTAGTGTCTTTATAACTTCGAAATACCGAACTGTAGTTCATTATTTTGTTAAGTCGACCATCTGACCCAGCGCAATATATATTTTGACTACACATGTGGCGTAGCGATTCAGGTGCACCACGTTTCCTAGTTACAATTCCCATCCCATTGTACCTATGTATTGTATGTTTAAATAAAAAATATATGGTGTACAATTAGTATACCTCTGCCTAACCCGTCGGTGAATACAGGCGTAATGGTATGGTAAGGTTATAAATAGTACTCACTCTCGGAGCGGCTCTCGCCAGAAGTCGGCCGTGTGCACAGGCGGGAAGTGGTAGTTGTTCTGATAACCGTACGCCTCCAGCCCGCTGGCTCGCAGACTGGCGTGCAGCGAGTTCTTCATGCACTGTAACTGTTCACACACACCACTTGGACACCTGGGTTTATCTAACCATAGCATTACAAAAGTTGTTCCGTTAAACATACACATGAATTTGTTATCAAATTTTTAACTGGCAATTTTTTAATTTTTTTTTGGCAACATCCTTCTCGCTCTCTGTTAAATTTGATTCAAATGTGAAAAATCGTTATTTTTAATGTTCTTCGTTTTATTTTGTCATATAAAAGCTTTCAATGGTTACGTTTTTAATATTTCTGGGTATAGGTCTACAGGTCTCTGCTATTGGCATAGCTATTTCTAGGATTCTTCTTTCTTTTCTTCTTGTATCGTGTCAGATCAGCGTAAAATTGGCCCAGTATAATAAGTTATACAAACTTAATCAGTTAAATTCGGTCAATTTTCTGGCTTTCACGATTGAACAATGTTACTTTATAAAAACAAAAATATGTATAATAATGATTTTCAAAAAGTTGTCGATAATACCTACCTAATCGTTACAAGAGTTAAAAATTAACAAATATCGATTTTTATGGTAAACGTATCATTTGATTTGAATTTATATTGTATTCTGTTATCAAAATAGGCCATAGATAATTATAATAGGCTAGACTGATCTCTGAGGTTAAAAGGGCTGAGGGCAAAGTTATGTTATTTATTAGTTATTTTATTATGTGCAGTGCATGTTTCAACTATGTTTACATATCGCATATGTACTAAGGGACTAAGTACTAGTATTTATTTTAGCTCCATTTTAACAACTGCTATAGTTAAGTATTCCTTACAATAAGCATAACTACTCTTTAAGAATAGGGTGCTAAATATCGTAAAATATCAAATTATGTAAAGCTGCAACGTGTTAATAACATCGCACAATGTAAGCACCTATTTGGAAATTGATTACCTGCTAGGTAGAAAAAAACAAGAATTCCTAATTAGTATCCAGATTTAGAAATTCCAAAGGGACTGTGTTTAATTTATCGTCTACTTAGTGCGATCTGGACCACCAGTTTGCTATTGTGTCAAAATTGTCTTGCCATGTCTTTAAAATTATGGATATTTGACAATTTCATCTACCAAATCTGTCAATCCTTGAGTAGGTTAATGGCTCATATAGCGAATAATAGCGAACTGGATGCAATATGACACAATAGTGCCATTGGATGTTTTGATCCAATTGGCATTGCAGACCTGACATCCTTGGGCAAAAGTGTCTGTCGAACGTCAGGTACTTTAATGCTGCTTTAGTGACAGCTTAAAACTTTTTTTTTGTAGGCGCGATCCACTTTTTTTGCGCTCACATTTTAAGAATGATTAAACGTGAATCAATCCGATATCCGTGTTCGAACTGAATAGTTTTAAAGCTATAAAATTGTTGAATAATGGCTACTAACTCACCAGAGGTCCACAATGTTCTAACAATTGTAGAACATTAATTAGATACAGAGGCTTTCAACTATTTCGAGTTTCAAGCGTAGATTAAACAGACGTTAAAACTTGGAACAAAAATACAGTTTAACTTAAACTGTAATTTTTTCTGGCAACTTCTGATGACTTGGCAACCCCAAAATTGTCATAGAAGCTGCTGCTCATGTATTTAAAAAAATACCAGCAACTTCTACTCAACCAAGACAAGGAATATAAACTAAGATTAGTACAAAAGCGCACACGAGGACGGGACACAAGACAAAAACTACCGCATGCAAGTTAGAAGAAAACTAAAACTTAACACAACCACCACTGTGTTTTTGTGCAAAATACTATGGTAAATATGCAGTAAAGACCGTAGCCAAAGAGTACCAGGGCTCTCGAAGATGAAGGTTTGAAGAGTCTGAATAAGTGGGTACATAAATAAGTGTGGAGTTAGGGATCTTTGTGTGTGGCCTTACTTAATCGTTGCTATTATCACTCCTCATTTTTCTTTCTTTGAAGCTCTTTTCAAATTATGTAGGTAGGTACCTCAAACACACTTTCATTCCTTCGCATAAAAAAGCCCACTGAGGTGTATCAATCAGAAAAAAACTCATTACTACATTGGCGTCATGGCTACATTTCTTGAAGAGCTTGACAGGAAACCCCGTGATCTTCGTCACAGACCCTGGCATTTCCCTGGCTACGGCACCGTGTATACGTGACGCAATCCCGTCCGCGTTTGCGCGCCATTTGGCTGCTGCGCCGCAACTTCCACACTACCACTCTGTATACCCCATACTTAAGTGATGTTTATTATCAGACATCCTCAGTGACGTCAATGATGTGTCCTAAATTGCTGAGATGTTACAAACAAAAGACTTTTAAAGAGTATTGTAACAAGTTTAGGACTGCAGGATAATTATTGTTTCTGATGTCGTGCTGATATTAAAGCGGGTTACAGCGTAGTGATGCGGGTGGTGCGGCGCGGGCGGGCGGCGACACGTACGTGAGCGTGGCGCGCGGCCGCGCCGTCGAACAGCAGGTTAGTGACGGCGCCCCCCGCGCCCCCCGCGGCCCCCGCGCGCCCCGCCTGTACCTCTCTGCGCTGGCGCTCGGCGTCGGCGCGCAGGCGGCGCACGAGGCGCTCGGCCTCGCCCAGGCGCGCGCGCAGCTCGGCGCGGCTCTCGGCCGCGCACCCGTCCGCGCACGCTGCGCACGCCGGAGACACTTCCAGCGCGCGGAGCTTTCTGTTATAGACCAAGTTAGTTGGGAATATTTGTGCAGCCGACTACGTTTACCAGACAGCGGCGTGTTTGGCAGAGTTATGAGCTTTTATTCCACGTCTGCAAAGGGCCAACCGCCTCTTTCCTAAACCCGGTCTAAACTTTGTTCATAAAATTACCTCTATGCTATAAAGGTTAACTACTCACACCATTTGTCCCGTAAAGGCAGCTTTTAGTGATTGTCGCGCATGGAATCACCACATCGCGTTCCCAATATTTTTTCACGCACGAACAACGTAAAATATCATCATATAAAAGTGTTATACAAGTGAATGTAACGATCTAGGGCTAGGTCGTACAGTACATTATGTCATCAATTCCTTGACCATGTAGGTCAGTACTCTCTCGCAAAAACTATGACGTGACCATAGAGAGCTGCACGCGATATTATCATATTGCGATTTGTAATGAAGATCAAAGGATTTTTAAATCTAGATAGGTAAACCTATAAAGCCTAAACTCTTGCCTCTAACACTTGACTAAACAACAATATAATTATCTTACAACTAGTGCTGGTTTTAGGGACAGGTAGGGTGGTCAGCTCCAGATTAAACGGGGCATCGCACTGTACTATGAAGCGCGTTGTAGCACGTCCCCTATATCGCCCGCTGTGTCTGTAGATACCATTTAAGTAGGTCGGTAAATAAACAAGGTATGTACGTACTCAGTCTGCGTGTCTACAACCAGCTGCAACTGCGACGCGCGCGCCTCGGCTGCCTTTGCTTCGCTCCGCGCAGCCGTCGCTTCTTGCTCTAATCGGGAAACTTCGCGCTTCAGCTTTATCTGCTCACCACACGGTTACGAACGGTCAAATATATACTTTACGTTTAAGGTTTTGGTATTAGGGTTTAGGTCCTATCCAGTGTGAGAGAAATAGACACCTACAATCTAAAGGATTCCTCCCCAGGCTTCATGAGGAGAACGTTAAGATGTCAATCATTAAGAGCGGAGGATTGTGTCGAACATTAGAAACTGCCTCGCATGTCCTACGACCACGGACAATAGTGATCGTGGCAGCTACATGATTTTTGGTCTGTTGCAGCTAATATTATCTTCACGTCTAATTGTATGTATGTCTAGTTTCAATTGCAAATCAAATGTTTTATTTCAATTAGACAATTAGGTATTACTTTTGAAGTGTAACATTGTGAGACCCAGATTTTTGAAGTGAAAACTTCTTTAGGCGCGTTGAGCACTTTTTGGGTGAACAAAAATCATGGAACTCGCGTCATCGTTGCCGAACGCATTCCATGAGCTATATGTATACTGTGTAAATATGTACACTTTTTGGGTGAACAAAAAGCGTGAAACTCGCGTCATCGTCACCGAACGCTTCCCACTTATCGACGATACAATACACAAGTTACTTAGTTTTTACTTCTATCGGCAGTTCCCCAAAGACTGCCCCGCATGTTTTTTTTTGCTAAGTATTCAATATGCCTTTGGTTTCTATGCGTCGATATGGCGATGCGACCACCACACATGATCATCTTATCTATTTGTATCATGACTGCTCTGCCATACTTAGGTATTCATTCATTGAAGGTGTTTTGCGAGGCAGAAGCATTATGATCTACATATTTATACGTAGTTAGTGCCTAAATAGTAAGTCACGCGTACATACACGTAAAATATGAAGGTAGGTGCTTTCTAAGACTGACTTCACCTTCAAAATACTTTGAATTTAAAACGGAAAAAACTAAATAAACATGTTTCTCAGTAGGTAACACAAAACAACACATAATTAAATTGCTGTAACATGGAGTTAATCGCGATGCGCTAAATGTGCTCGTTTTACTGACCTTAAAATTACTAACTAGTCATTAGAATAAAAAAATATTTGTATTTTTTTATGATTAACATAATAATAACGTCATAGAATTAGGTAAGTACTTTTAAAAGCCTTCATATCTACAATGGTTAAAAAACTTTTTGAAGCCGGTGTGAGAGCAAAAAGTGTAGGTACAATGAGTTTCTTTGGCTTGTTAAACGATATTGAGAAAAGCTACATTTTCAATTATTCTCCGGATAAAACCCAATTTTATGCTGGTAGTACAGTCAACAAAAGAGTTAGGTTTGCAAGCAGCTAAAGACATCTGTGTTTTAATAAAGATTGTGTAATAGTGCCTACTACACAATCTTTATGTCGTCTAGTGTTTGGTTGGTTTGCCTTCATATCAAATTTATAACTAATTCTATGTCAAGAAACAGATATCGTTATCTTTTTTTTTACGGGGGGAATCCTTCAAAACTCGACGGGGCTTCGGGGATTAGACCGGGGAGTGTGGGATTTTTACCACCCCGGTGGCCACCATCAGCACATGAAGGGATGCACTGTGTCCTCTAAAAAGACCACCCTAGAACTCCTCCTGTGCAACGCCCGTTCGGGCACATCCCTGGGGAGACTGTAAAGGGATATCCCTTGAACCTTGCTGTGCACGGCAGCACGTGACCATGCCACGCCTATCGCCTGACTCTGGAGTCAGGCGATGGGCGAACAGAGTCCCCTCTCTGTACGACCACGACTCCAAAGGCCTGCCTGGCTAAGGTGACGCAGACGGGGTTTCGGCTTGTTAGGCGCTGAGGGGTTTGCCTCCCCGGCGCCACCTTCTCCGAGTAGGATCGGCTTTCTCAAAATCCATTGCCGACTGGCCATTTCCGCCCAGTTATCTGGTTCTGCCAGCATAGTCCTCACTACTACTGGCAGGGACAAATCTCGCCCGATCCCGGTGGTCAGGATACGCCGTTTGGAGGCACACGCAGGACATTCCTCGAGCGTTTGCTGTGTGGAATCTAGGCCGCCGTGACAGTGGTGGCAATTTGCCGTGGCCTCTCGCCCAATTCTGTTCACATACTTAAATCTTCTGTAGACTATACTATCTACCTACAATGTAAAAAACATTGATTTTTTTTTGAAAATCTCTAAAGGTATTTGTATTTTATAACTAGACTAATGGGGCATTGTTTTGAAACATCAATTTCCTGTATGGCCAGCGAACTATGAAACGACACGTAAAATGTAACATTCGCACGAACTTGCTATAAGTATTACCTCATTGTTTTCGGCATTCTCCTCGACTGGAGGTGAGCTGGCTTTAGGTGACGACTCCTTGTTGAAGATAAGTTGAAATTGCAAATCTGTAAAAAATTGGGTCGAATTAAAGGCAAATATACCAAAACAGAAATATTGAGATAATATTTTTTTAAGTTTTATTGTTAGGTAATGTTACATAACATTGAATAGCGCGAAACACAAAGGCCTTGAGTTAATTTCCTTTACCTAGACAATGTACGAACTAAAAAAATATTCAGATTACAGTGATTATATCAAGTCAACATTGGATAAAATGAAAAAATAAATATTAGGTAAAGACTCGGCACTACGAGTATATTGCTTTTAGTTGGGAGTATTCCCATGCCAAAATAGTTGCATGGCCATTATAAAATTAAGATTTTTAAGCAATAATAATTGTTTAATTATACAAATAGAAGGTGGATCAAGCAGTTAAGTTCGTTAAAACAACAATTGTGTGTGAACATAAACCAAAACAATTTATCTTAATTTTAAATCTGATCAGCTGAGCTAATTTATGTAGTGACGATAACTAATTGATGCACGAGTTGCATCCAATGGACCAGTTTGTGGCATTGCTTTAGATCTCTCGGCTTAGTGTACACCGCATGACTCACCATGAACAAGTTGAAATTACGTACGAGTTAAAAATAAAGCTATAAGTTATTATAACCTTCGTTAAATGTATCGCGATCGCATGAATGTCGAATACTGCATGAAATAAAATTGAAAGTCCGGGAATCATCGGTGCATAGTTCAAAGGTGAGTTACATCATTATCCTCGATATTAACCTCAATTTAGCTTAACTTTTTATAATTTTAGCGCCAAATATGCTGGTGGTAAGCCTCTTATGACCAAAGAGTCAGTTTGACTATAACTGGGAAATTATAGACTGCATGAGAGTTAACTGCGTCTTAAAATTGAGTAACGTAGTCCTAGCTTTTAATAATAGGCAAGAAGTTTCAGGAAACATGTGATGTCTGTGCGTAGTGTAGACTATGATAAAGCAGATATTGTTATTCTGTTTCATGGAGGACGGGGTCATCTTAGGCCATACAGGGGCACTTGGGCACAGGTTTGGGACACTTTTAGAAAGTAAAAAAAATAATATTTTGTGATTCTTTGTATGTGCCCCCTAAATTCGGGGGGCCACGGGCCCTTGTTATGGTAAGGACGGAACTGATGGCAGATCTGTGATAGCTATTGATAAATTGGTAGGTGAACGAAATATATTCAGTTACATATCTCAATCTTAAAAAAATATCTATTTCAATTCTAGTGATATTATTATTTAACTTAAAACTTAGTGGTTCCTGACATTTACGTACGCGAATATTAGACATTGAAATAAAACTACGTTTGACGGATTTTATCGCTTTGTATGGATGATTTGTATTCCCGAAACGTAGGGAATTAAATAATATCAATACAAAGCGATAAATTCCGTAAAAATAGTTTTAATTCAATAATTTAAAACTTCGATTTACAACATTATAAAACCAAGCCGTCATATTTAATATCCGAGTAAAACTAGAAATTCATTCATTCCGAAGTGTGTTTCCAAAACTGATTGAAGCTAACTTTGCTAGCACCAGTTGCTTTAGCAATGGCGCACTTACAAATCTGTCAGTAGATTTGCTTACCAGAGATACGATTTTGACATAAGTTCCATAGAAGTAATGCCAAAATTCTATCTCTAGTAAGCAAATTTAACGATGGATTTGTGATTGGGACTAGCCGTTAGTAGGACCCGCTTGATGCCAACATCATAAGTCAAACTTACCTCTGTTCCTCTCCCTCAAAGCTTCGATCTCGGCGTGAAGACCACTCAGCATAAGCCGGTGCTGTTCTTGCAGGAACCTGACACTATGTTCCAAGTGTGCTACCCTGGCAAGAGGGTCCCCGCCAATGAAAAAGCCTCCACTCGTCGGCTCCGGTGGCGATTTCTTGACCTGAAGATAAAGAGGATCTAATTTAAGGATATTTAATATGGAATGGTAAATTCTCTTTATTTATATTTTATATCAACAATTTGTAGGTTCGTAAGACGATCAGACATACTCATCCTTATTCTTATATCAAGTAGTCTTTAAATCGCATTTCTTTTTCATGTTTAATCAATAGTTGGTAGTCGTTAATTTGTTTATAACTGATAAAAAATAAATGATACTAGCTTCTTTATTATTTATATGAAATAACACAAAAATCCTTCCCTTTGTTCATATGAATAAGTAAATAATTCACCTTGCAACAATATACGGAAGCAGTTAATTGCAATAAAATTACCCCTATCGGTAACGATTTCCCATAGCCGGGCGATGGGAAAAGCCCCTTTAATATGCATAATGACTTTTCCTATAATGTCAATGACCGGAAGGTAGTTCTTTGTGCCCCGTGACTTGACAATTTATTTATTTTGGACACACATAAAAACACTAATTGAAGACAAGATACGACAGAAAACAGATGGGAAACTGACGGGATATCTATTTCGGACACAAAATCCGGAGCTGGTGACATGGAAATGAAAATTGAACACAAAATAATAATTGATACACTTACTTGTAGCTTCGCGAACGGGGCAGCTGGCACTAGGACTTTGGACGCCATCGCCGCTGACCAGATTTATTCACAACCACAAACCAAAGAAATAAGAACTCGGGAAAAAGCGATTAGCGCAACCTCCTTTGTTGTGTACCACCGCGGAGCACGCGCGTGTTTCCAATGATAAAGATACAACATTTGTGCACGGCAAAACGCACCTCGACCTTGCCCACTACACGTAATAATTAAAAATAAAATTTCACAGATCACAAATAATAAACAGCGGCGTATTCAACTAACGCTTTATGAGGTAGACGTTTTTCATAAACTTAACCGGGGTCGTCGACCGTCGCGACCTTGAACCACTGAACTGGTTAGTAATGGTGAAATTGACTTGGATGAAAGCAGTTTTTTGCTGTTTGCGTTGATTTTCTAAGGATTTTTACGCGTGTTTTTGTCGTGTGGCGGACGGCGAGCTGGGGCTGAGGGTTCTGTTGGCAGGTGCAGGCGGGCGGAGACGGGGAGGGGTGCAGTATCTATCGATCGCGCCGCCGCACACAGGTTCCGCGTACCGCTGACTCACGGGCTTCGTTTCTGTCACTATTTGGCTGTGGCGCGATGCCAACTCTTCTGATGGCTTTATGGCGTGTCACAGAAATGGCAGATAATAGTTTAATATCATCCAACCTTATTACTTAAGTACCATACGAATTTTGACATACGTAACACACTTGAATTAGATTTTTCCTTATTTTCGCGGTTTTGTTTTAATATCAGTACAATATAATACTAATGAAATGAAAACTAATTAACTTGCACAATTTTTGATCATGGGAACCACGCACGCTACGGTCTTTCCCTGCCTACCTCAACAAAATTTGCATTTACTTCGTATCCCTTTCTGTCGGCAGACTGGTTCATACCAAAACAAATTTTCAACTAAAATAGAAAACATGCTAGTAATCAATCTCTCTAACTATAACGAATTACCAGCATACAAGTACTAACATTGTCGATACCATTAAAAATATTTTTAACTGCCGGAGAAAGTGCAAACTTTCGAAAACAGATGCAACATTAAACAATTGGCACAATGATAAGCATGCTCAGTGATGATGACGTCATAAGACCTAAATAAATGCTTCTGCTTAAAGCTAAAATTCACCGAAAGTGCTAACTTAGACCCATGCCCTGGCGAATAATTATACTGTTTCCTCTATCTCGTAAAAACTCCTATTTTAAACGACATCAAAAACGGAGGAGTTTGTCTTCGTCTGTTTTTTTTTGTATGTTAGATGATATCTTTGCCGATCCGCTATCGGCAAAGGTATCGTTACCGTCGTTACCAACAATTTCTTCTAACTTCTGATCGAGATGGTCCCCTAGGTATACATATTATATATTTGATCGTTTGAAATGCTAGGACTTTCTCGGTTTTCTTTTCCTAAAAAGTTATCTGTGTAATAGCTAATAACGTGATACTACTGAGAATATTATAACAAACCGTCCTTACTTGTAGTTCCATTCCTGTCGCGTTGTAAGAGGATATCCTTGAAAAACTCTTGATTCTTTGTCTTTAAGGAAAACGCCTTGACCGTGATTCTTTATTTTTTTAGGAGTCCATATAAACACAGGCATTTTATGACATTAAACTTTTTACGACGACGAACCCAAGCTCTCCATTTCATACAGAGAGTTTATAAACATGTTCATTAATTGTTAAAAAGATTATTTCAGGAAGTCTGACATAAATCAAAATGTTAAATCTACAATAATACGTCGGAACGAATATCGAATGCAGTCATCAACGTAATCGTCATTGTTTGCATCAGATTTCTGATCTAATAATAAAGTACAGTAAACTTCTCTATATCATTTAAATCTATGAGGCCAGTGCATCATGATAAACCCCTTCGGTGTTACAAACAACTATATTACAATTTGGAGCGAGCGTTCCATGTTATTAATTTAATGGACCTGCAATATTACAGCAGACATGCAACCATTTGTATGAATTGCAAAGTTTGTGAGCTGCGAGCGCTGTCTGTTGCTTCATTTTGATTGAATTACGAAGTTACTCGGATGTAACTCCTTGATATTATGTAGGCCACCTTTCTTCGCTTGTCAAGTAGGTAATTCATCGCCGCTTGAAGCCTGAAGGTTCAATTACAGTACCTTCTTAGAGAAGAGAGGCTGGTTGTCTCAAGTCTTTAATCTCTCGGTGGCTTTAATCTTTCAAGAGGTCTATACTTCTTGTAATACATCTGTCAGTTACGGGGCAAGGTCAGGTGGAACGAATCTTCAATTCTATTAGAGCAACTCTTTTACGTAACCCCTGTATTATTTAATACATTTTTCTCTACGCGATAAAATCGTAATTATACATAACTGCAAACCATGACGGTGTAACAGTATCTGCGCAGTCAGAAGAACGTTATATTATATAGCAAAATTCAGTGAATAACTACGAATTTAAGGATTGAGCACCACGACTCACGGGTCCGTTAAGCGACCTGTAAGTAATTGACCCCTACATTGACCTTTATGCCCGACCAGCAATAACACATATTGGGTTCAAAGCCCTTATTATAGACCTTTTTGCGTATGGAAATTCTCATAGGTATAGTTCCGCCCAGGGAAGGCAACAGGGAGTATCGGACTATTCGGGTTCTCCGCTCCACCCATATTGGGTGACCAGCCGATACGCGGTATTTCACCTCACTACTTTCGTGCTTTAACAGAGAAGCTACCCTCGCTCCCTACTATATTATATTAAGTGCCTACCTACCTACCTGCCATTTCCTTGCATTAAAACAACACATTGATTTTGATAGATACCTATTTCATCTGAAAAAAAAGCAACATTTATAAGGTACTTAGAACTTATTTTTCTACCCACCTCTGGAACAACGTCATCTTCAGAAACAGTGGACAGTGTTAAAATTGCTGTTCTGCTCCATTGTGGAAAATGCCTTGATTGTGGCTGTGGAGCCGGTAGAGGAGGGGCCCCCATGTCAGACAACGGCTGCGCGCTTAATAACATACTGAACCCAACCCACGCACATGTTATACCTAAGCCCACAAAGTCACAACAAACTGTTCATTTCACTACCAAACAAACAAGCTTTCACGAGCATATAACCTATAAAAACCACGCGATTGTTCCATTTAGGTATTAAATATCAAATAACGTACTTCTCAATTACCATAATATTCTTTTTAAACAATAAATCGCACACTTTTATCATTGCGCAATAAATAAAAATATGGATTTGTAAGTAGCATTCCCGTTCACTTTTTGTTGATGTAAAACAAACAAAGCGTTGCCTAGCAACGGAAAAATATTGTAACATACCGCATCATCACACAATATTTGAAAATTATTTTAATCATTCACCCTAGTCACATAATTAGAACTTATCATAATTGTATGTATATTATTAACACTTAAATAAAATATTTCAGTTAAAAACTTTTAAATAAATTCCTGAGGTCAATAGTGTTTTTTTTTTAATTATTCATTGCCTTGACATTTCTCTTCCTTTTTAACTTGTCAAATTCAAATGTTTTGTTTACACAATGTACGTAATGGCGAATAGAAGCTAAATAATCAGGATTTTTCTGGCAAATATATGACATTTTTCTTGTTATACTGTTGTTTGGTGTGAGTTTTAAAAGTGGTGAACGGGTATGGAGACTTGCGTTCGAGGATTTTCTTTTATGTCCGATAACAAAGTTGATTTGGTAGATTTGCAGGTTTGTACAGTTTTTGTTAAATTTTTTGTGAGATATTATCATACTTTGATAGGATATTAGCGGTATTTAAGTTTTGCTTTACTTGCTTTTTTATGTATCAATGAGTATACTAATATAAATATAACGCTCGTGTTTGTTATTAGCGCCATCTGTAATTTATGTTACAAACAACGTGACAATTTCTGGGTAATTATTTAAGGCGACTGTTAGCCGGTTGCTGAATCAGAGCACACCCACTCAGGACATATCTTAGAATTTAATACAACACTTTCAGCTATCTGTAATCTTAAAGCCTCAATGATATATAATTATTATAGTACTTACTTTTTTTTAGAAATTAGAATCGCTACGCCATCTATTGACTGATCTTGGTACTTTTAGTATATTGAAGGTGGTGAACTAGAGAGGGCGTGGCGGAGCTCGCGGCGGGAACGAATGAAACAACGCGAGCAAAAAATTTGGGACGAGTTCGTGAAGGAAAAAGATGTCGTCAAGGATGTCTGTACTGGTACGATTTTAAATAAATATGATGATTTATAAACATATTGTAATTCGGAGTGGTATGAGGAAGCCTAGGTCAGAACTAGGAGGAACCTTTCCCTAACAATGTGGCCAAATAAAATAACTAAAAACCTCTGTATTTTACAACGAAGCTTCCAAGGGAAATAAACTAGAATGTATTTTTGTTAATCACGTTTTTGCTCTGTTTGCGAATTATAGGTAACTGTTTTGGTTTTTTTTACATAAACATACCATCGCGGCCATATTCCCCGGAGGGTTAGGCAGAGGTGTAACAATATGTACACCTCGCAATTCGCCAATCTTTAAAATCCAATAACGCTACTCGGCCTAGAAATCGAACCCAGGACCTCTAGCGTAACAGGCGCTCTTAGGACCAGTATTCTAATCAGGCAGTTTTTTTTTATTTGACTATCTAATTGTTTCAAATCGATAATATCTTACAAAATTAGGACCCATTCTTTACCCAGTAGAATCATACGATTTTATATCTTAACCAGATGACCCATATCAGTTTCTGGACGAGTTGCCAGAACCTTGTTTAAAAGAAATCATGGACACAGAACTTCATAAAATGACGCAGGAAAACACTGAAGAAGAGGCAAGAGCCAAGGTAGGCACCTACGTAGGTATACAAAGGGTTCTTACTGAATTTCAAGGTAACCATTTATTCGATAGACCTCTGGACTAGTAAGGCGGTCAGCCATATATTTTGATAGCCACTATATTATGGTGTTAACTAGTAAAAGTTATATTATTATGTCATGAGCCGATCGTGTAACTGGGCCGATCAAGATTTGTCTGGGCAGATAATGATGTGCCGCACTTCGTGATATCTTATGGCCGATTATTCCATGATCTGCCATCTCATCTTCTGTGTAAGTATGTACAATGGCTACAATTCGGTTCTTGCACTCACCGGCCGCTGCCGCTGTCGTTCATCCGTTGTATCGCGATTTACCCAGGCAGATCTCGATTGGCCCATTTAAACGATCTGCCCACAACATATATAAAATCTAAGGGAAAGATGAAATAAATGTTCAGCTGAATGCGGCAACCACCTTTTCCAAATCTGAGTGTAATCATGAGAATGAGATACATAGAGATATGGCAGATAAATGGAATAAACCCTCTAAGAATGACAGGTGGTGTAGCAAAACATTGTAAGTTACGTAATAATATTTCTTTGTCTTGTCGTTGTTGTAAACGGGAGTAAAGGGTTGAAGAAGAAGAAAAGGAAGGTTAAGGAAGGTGAAAACCGGCGCTTAGGAACCCTCTAGTAGGGGGTATTATAGTTATTTTGTAAGTACCACAGAAAACCGATTTCAAAAAACGCTTACGCTTACCATGTGTTTCGCCGAGTGAGTGAGGATACCGGAGGCCCAAACCCCTTTTAAAAGGGCGGCAATACACTTGTAACTGCTCTGGTGTTGCGGGTGTCTATGGGCGGCGGTAATCGCTTACCATCAGGCGATCCGTCTGCGCGTTTGCCCCCTATCCCATAAAAAAACCTAATTGCTACAATTATGGCTGTAATATTGAAATCAATAAACCACTATTCATTCTAATCCCATGGCTAAAACTAGGCAAGGGATGGCAAAGCCTGTTTTAGACGTTACGAGTCCAACATACCCTGGTAGCACGTTCCATGACTATTTTTCGTACTCCCAAAAAGAAGTAGGTACAGGCTACCCTAAGATGTTTCACTAGCATAACTTGGGTACAGGAGCTGGCCCAGCAAGGCAACGGAGACGATGCCCCCGGTGATGATAGCCAGCACACCTGTGTTGTAACCTTCGCCGATGACATAGACAAGGATGACTGCGACATGTTCCACATATTCGATGATGAGCAGTCAGGTATATAACTATAACTTTTCTACGAAGAACTGCCTTACTTCTTGAAGGTTTTATATGCGTTTTTCTGAGAATAAAGTGCGAGAGTGAAAGCCAGTGGTTCCCAAAGATTACTGTACCGTGACCCATCTTATAGCAACTTCTGAAATCGAGACTCACCTTACTTACTAATCCACCATATTATTATGAATAAGAAGTGCGTACGAAGGAAAGATGTTTAACGAAAGGAATTTCTAAGGCGAATGTCAGCGGCAGCGTCGGTAGAGGTCTTCTAGAAGAACTTGCGCCGATCTTATTGGCGATATCCTTCAAAAAGGTCAGGTGCGTAGCACTCGCAACCGGCGCGTATGTATGAGAAAATGTATAAATGTGGAAGAAACAAAAAAAGTAGACGTGAGTGTATGTATTTATGTATGTAGTATGAAGGACTGTTTAAATGCATTTTTCAATATCATCCAATATCCTACCAGTGGGTCGTGTTAACCTATAGTTTGGGAAATGCCTAGGAATATGACAATTAGACTGCCAAATCTCTAGTTCGAATCCAATGCACGCGCGACCGACTTTTGGGATCCATACGCGTATATAATTATAGGTATTACTTGCTTAAACGGTGAAGGAAAACACCTTGAAAGAAACTTAAATGATTTTCTTAACGGTTTGTGAAATTTATCAAACCGCAGTAGGCTAGCGTGATGGACGGTCCCTCTCATCTAGAGAGAAGACCCGTGTCTGGACATCGGACAGTTAATGGGCTGATGATGAGTGTGCGAAATATCTGGCTTCACGTTATAGCTTCTTATGTATTATGTGACCTTGTAAATGGCAAAATTATGCTCCAAATTCTCAGTTTTTGGGGCTCGAGATTAAATAACAAAATTCTAATAGGTTGTACTCATCGCTTGGAGTAGAA
This sequence comes from Acronicta aceris, assembly GCA_910591435.1. Classification (NCBI taxonomy): domain Eukaryota; kingdom Metazoa; phylum Arthropoda; class Insecta; order Lepidoptera; family Noctuidae; genus Acronicta; species Acronicta aceris. The sequence continues at coordinate 14,385,398 of OU342771.1, read as the reverse complement.
AATTAATGGTCTATTATGTAGCTTTCGTAGTCTGATTTTAAATGATATAAATATTATTAGTTTTCATTATCTCAGTTTCAAGAGAATAAGATTTTATTATCTTTTTATCCTTAATTTCATAGTTAATTTAATTGAATTTGGGAGTTCTGTCAATGTGTTTCCGTTTGTCAGGAGGGGAAGACGAAGTTCTGAATGACTCGCTGAGTCCGTCCACAGTGCGGGAGAAACAAGCGGAAGATGCCTCCGAGAATCAGTCACAAGAACGACTCCATAGCGTTGATAAGACATCCAGTAAGCTGCACACATTAATTCATATTAATTTTTCAGTTTACGTCTGTCGTGTTTATGTCAACCCTTTCGTGCTTCGAAGAGCACTTAAAGTAATTGTTGGTCATCTGAGACTCCTTAGAGAAGTAGTTAAATGATAATTTCACTACTAATACTATGTAGCTGTATGTAGCGTACACATACATTAGTATTTTGTAGTTAATGCCGACAAGTTAGAAGAATTGGGCATCTTTCAAAAGAGTTTTCCCTGATAGGTAACGACTAAACAGCATAGATTTGTTTCTCTTATAAAATGTATAATGTATTTTCTTTCTTTACTTTAATATCTCGTCAACTTTTTAATCTTCTTATGTCTTCTTCAGTCTGCAAATGTCAACAGTTTTAGATCCTATTTCAACGTATCCTTTGATTAATTGTGTCACAGGTAAATCGTCCGAGAACGTCACTAATGTGATTGAAAGTAGCATATACTGCGCCAAAGTGAAGGACCTAAGGATGAAAATCAACGAGGAGTTAATGGCTTTGATGTAAGTGGACATTTTATTTGACATACGCTTCTGCATACAACCTCATACACAATTATTCAAAGACTACACGGTTTACTCACGCGCATTCTCGGGATCGCCCGACTAGACAGCCGTCGAACAGTCGAGTTCGACTCGCGACACCACCACCGCCGCGTCAGTTCATGATTAAGGACTCCTATTGAGTCTGAAACTAGTCGGGCGATCCCGAGAATGCGCGTGAGTAAACAGTGTAGTCTTTAAATAATTATGAATACGCCTCACGAAAGTTATTATACAAACCTCATACACCCTCTTAGATCCCTTCCATTTAATTCTTTGGTTAAATTTTAATTAACATTTGTTACAACACCAAGTTTCTAGGTTTCCATTTGCTGTCAACTTGGTAGGTAATTACACTTGGTACCTACATTCAGCAATAAGTGGACTATAGAAGTGACAGAACAATATTGAAGCGCTACTCCATTACTGCGATTAACATCTTTCCATCAATCAATAATTTAATTTTTCACTCCATTCACTTATTTAATCTGTTTTTGGTTTTATCTCAAGTAGCATTAGGAATCAACAAACTAGTAATAAGTGGATAATGTTGCTAGTAGTACAATAAGTATTTTTTAACTAGTAAGATAAGTGTGTATAACATTTAATTGTACTCCTGTTTTTTATCCCAAAATAAAATAAAAGAATATAAAAAAAAACTTGGAGAGCTAAAATCGCCACTTTTGATGAACCATAATGCAATTCACTAACACACGGTTACACAACGTTCTAATATACGTCTAATATAAGCTGATCATACATTGTATAAGCTTTTCGTACACTTAGAGATCACCTTAAATAGGAACAGGCCCTGAATCTTAAATCTATGACAGGACCATAAAATCACACTCAATGACAAATCCGTCTATAGATTTGCTTACTAAAGATAAGATTTTGACATTAGTTGTATGGACCTTATGTCAAAATCTTATCTTTAGTAAGCAAAGTCAAAATCCTATCTAAACAAATCTTTTTTTTTTAATTCTCATTTTATTTAGGGGCTTTTATTAAAAAATATGCCAGCCCCATCGTACCCTTTTATATTGATTTTCTACATAATACAAGTTAATTTCTTTGATGTAAGGTAATGAGAATAGAAGTTATCCCTGAAGAACTGTAATTAAATAGCATAACTTTTTGGTAATCTCTGAGGATGGTGCACATAAGATGGATTGGATAATGCCTATATCAAATCTATTTAATTTAAACTCGTTCATGAACAACTTCCGTTCCTCTCTGTTTCGTGTACACTCCATCAGCAAATGTTGCACGTCTTCAATTTGATTACAAACCATGCAGAGGAGAATTAATTTTTTTCATCAATAATGCAAATTTTGCCGACGGGTAGTGTCCAGAACGAAGTCTTAAAATTAGTCGAATATAATTTCTGTTTAGTTTAATATCGTCGAACCAGGGTAGTCGAGATGGCTGACCTTGAATGCTTTTATACCATCTAAACAAATCTACTGACTGATTTGTTATTGGGAGCGGCCGTAAGTCAGACAATAGTTGACAATCTCTAAATACAGTCATCTAAGAATCCTGTTATTGCAGGACATCTCTAGATCGTCGCGACATACTATCCGCGCAGCCGGACCACATCGGTCGCATGGTCAAGCGGTCAGCAGAGTTCTGTACAAGATTCAACAGGATCTACCTCTACCAGCTACAGAGACAGGTAAGGATAATGTCACATATAGAGGGACACGTCAATTTGATAATGGTTTGAAGTATTCATAAAACTAGGTCGTGATTTGGCGTTAACTCTTCTAATTTCCTATTCTACAGCATTCTCGTTATATGCATTCATGTTAGGCACTGAAATGTTTTTTTTTTTATATGGTTGCCCCACACTAGGATTTTTTCCTTTGTTATAAACTGAAATTCTCACATAAACTACGCCCAGACCTGAAATGTATCTCTCATCATGACATATTTTAATACTGTTGATCATGATATTCTCCTTGCCATTCTTGAACAAATAGGGATGTCGACATCATCACGTGGCTGGTTTTCTTCATATCTTCGTGGTCGCCAGCAAGCAGTGCGCATTGGTCAGCATTTATCTGATTGGTGTTACTTGTCAACTGGCGTACCACAAGGCGGTATACTTTCTCCTCTCTTATTCTCTTTATTTATTAACTCTATCACTAAAATCCTCAAATGCTCTTACCACCTGTACGTTGATGATTTGCAACTCTACGCACAAACAATAGATAATGTTGACAGCTGCATAACCAATCTCAATAATGATCTGGATGAGATTAAAGTCTGGTCTTGTAAATTTGGAGTTGCAGTAAATGTCAATAAGTGTCAAGCCATCCTTATCGGTAGTCGGTTCCTTTAAAAAGCCTTGATGCAATGACCCTTACTCCTATTTTATTTAACAACTCCGTCATTCCTCTTTCAAAGAGTGTCAAGGACCTGGGCTTGCACATTGACGATAGGTTGGGGTGGGATAAACAAGTAACCCAAGTGAGTCAGAGTGTGGCAGCCACACTGCGATCTCTCTATAGGTTCAAGCATTTTCTCCCTCCCTGCACTAAAACCCTACTGGTCCAGTCCCTTGTGCTTCCTGTAATTGATTATGCAGATGCTTGTTACTGTGATTTATCCCAAGAGCTTCTCAATAAATTGGATCGTTTACTCAATAATTGCATCCGCTTCATTTTTGGCCTTCGGAAGTATGACCACATATCTCTTTTTCGTCTCCAGCTTAAATGGCTTCCTATCCGCCAAAGAAGATTCCCTAAGATCTCTTTGTATGCTTTTTTCTATACTCAACGATCCTGGTTCTCCTGAATACCTTAAATGATTTTTCCAGCTTTTAGGCTGTTCTCATAATCGTAACCTTCGAGCATCTGAAAATCTCATACTTCAAATCCCTTCGCACCGGACAGGTTTCATCTCTAATTCCTTCGCTGTATCTGCTATAAAACTATGGAACGGTCTTCCACTTGACATTAAAAAAGCTCCGAGCAATTTCTCCTTCAAGCGCAAAGTTCGCGAATACTATCTTATGTCGCTGAATTAACCACTGTTTTGTTTCCTTTTTGATTATACTATATTTATGTTATCTCTGGCATATATAGTTAAATTATACATATGTATGTATTTGTGTATATATTCATATTATTGTGTATTTTATAGTTTATCTCTTTTTAAACAGATATTTATTTTTTGTACCTATTTTTATCTTTTCTCCCAAACCCAAAGGTTGACTGGTAGAGAATGCCATATGGCATTAAGTCCGCCTTATGTACTACTTTTGTGCATAGAAGTATAAATAAATAAATATTTTTGAGATGGTCTTGAAATGGTCAACCTTTTTTTGTCCTGTGAAATATCCTTATGAGTCGTCCCCATAGATCGTCTGCTACTTAGAGAGGCGGCGTACCAACCAAATACCGCACTAGCTTTTCCTTACCCTATAGTCACACCTTTGGAATTCGTGTCTTTCACCACGAGTCCACGACCATGGCTGGCTATGGCCTGGTACAATCACGGAACCCTGTTAAAATGCTCCATCCGGACATTTTAAATAAAGGCATAATTTAACTAGGACGGTGACTATTGGTAGTTTTTTAAATCTTGAGTATATATATACAGATTCACGACATAAAACGCAACAACAGTGTCACTCTACCGTTCGCGAAGCACACACAGTTCCAATCGCAGATGGTGAGGATCGTGTCGCTGCATCAGAGCTTGCTGCAGTCCTTTCAGGTAAGGAAATTGTTACAAAGCTAGATCCTGGTATGAATATAGCAAGAACATTTGACTTGTCGATGTGTCACAATTTAATTTTTGTAGCGGCGGTAGCCTGGGCTTGCGATCATGTGGTTACCGGTTCAAAACCCACCCATTACACTACCGACGTGAACCCACTCGTAACACAAGCATTTAGCTTAGCACGAGGGGTTGACAAGAATACTAGTAATGTGCGACCCACATTGCTAGTAAGCTTTATAAAAAGAAAAAAATAGATACTTACATTATCCAATTTATCTGGGGTTGGCCCAGCGCATCATTTTTTAACTCCCGACCGAAATAGAGGGTTAAAAGTATGTTTGTGGCATCGAAATTCTCAAACGGATGAACCGATTTTGATTTAGTTGTTTATTGTTTGAAAGGTGTCTTGATCGAGAGTGTTCTTGGAAATGATTCATTGTTTGAAGCTGTTTTCTAGTTGGATGATTTTAAGTGGGAACTGAGTAACTTACATAGGTCTGATAGATTCAAAACATTGCATTCTGATACATTCAAACCAATACTGGTTTCTGACACTTACGCGAATATTAGACATTGAAATAAACGGAAAGGCATTGAAATAAAGAGAAATAAATATCAGTTTACCCGCCGTGACCATGCTGTAAAGGATCCCAAACGTCGGGAATTAAATAGGTAATATCAATACAACGCAATAAAATTCGTAAAAAGTAGTTTTATTAGAATTGCATCAGTAGGTAATAGGGTAGGTGACTGGACTTTGATTGATTAAAAATGATGTTCTTATTGAAAAATTAAAAATTATTTAAAATATACTGACTGAAAAAAATATTTAAACCGAGTCTTATAGTTCTATCATAAGCTTTTAAAGTTTTTGGTGGGGATTGAGTGGAGATGCTCTGTCTCTTTCCTGCAAAACGAATGTCAGTCTAGAATTTGTATAGTGCATGCTCGGCAAACGTAGCGTAGGACGCCCTCCGGCAAGATAGAGTGATTTGCGAAAGGTTGATGGGGGAAGTTCAGTATTCAGTATTCATTCATTCATTTATTGCGTTCCACAAAGTTTTTTTGGATGGTAAGTATACATTATTAATAGTACATTGTGGACCCTGTCGGGCACAGCAATATAGGAGAGAGGAAGTACTAATTTATTTATGCCATTTAAAAAAAATATTATTATTAAGTTTGTTTTGTTTTGTTTGTTTTAAATTATGGTACTTGGTATTTTAAATATTTAATTTTAAAATACAACTTATTTTATTTATTGTATAAATTATGTAATGTAATTTATAATTAAATAACTTTATTATTTTAGTTTTAGAATTATATTATATTATTTATTTATTTATTCTTTATTCTAATAATTTAAGTATATATTTTAGAAGTTTAATTATTATTATTATAGTATTGCATGTATGTATAATTTGGGTACTATGGGATACTAAGTTGGATGCGACAAGCCGAGGACAGGGTGAAATGGCGCATATTGGGGGAGGCTTACGTCCAGGAGTGGACTGTTATAGGCTAATGATGATGATGATGCATGGTTTGACGTCACAACGTGCTATAGTAAAAAATTCTGTCTAGCATAAAATTAAAATGCTTATAACTAGGTAGGTATTTTTTTTTATTTTGTTCTTGTTGTTCGGCTCTATTTATGGTCAACGTTTTTTATAAGACCATTAAAACATATAAGTCAACTAGCCTATTTAGGTAAGTGTATGTGAGTCGGTGTGTGTGCGGGCAGGTGCTGCACAAGTCGTTCTCGCAGACGTGCTGCGTGCGCGAGAGCGCGGCGGCGCTGGGCGCGCTGCTGGCGGCGGCGCGCGACGCCTCGCACGCGTGCCGCCACGTGCGCGCGCCCCGAGACTTCATCGCCGCTGCAGACCTCTACAAAGACGTCTGTACCACTACATACCTATTCCTTGTCACTATTCATTATCGTCCGTCCAACTCTTTTTTTCAATTATCTCGGATCCGTGGATGGCTCCCAGCGACATCACGATTAACCTCCACGCGTTCCCGACATAAAAGGTCTTGACAGACACAGACGGACAACAAAGCGATCCTATAAGGGTTCAGTGGTTTCCTTTTGAGGTACGGAACCATAAAAATGCATCTTGTTCGGCTAATTTATTTACAAGTAGTATCTAGTATTATAATTTATCAAACAATGACGTACCTACTTCCAGTCTAAATCTGCTGTTAAAGATTCGGTATTTTACACAAAGCAACTGCTATTAGCGGGGCAAAAATGGCCACCTTGGATAAATTACAATATACAATTCACGAACTCAACAAAGTGCTATTCTTTTTCAGTATAAGATGACCTCTAAGTTTAAGAAAAAATGTATACAATGTAAGGTCAACTTATATTGGACTGTATGCGACAAAGTGGCTCATTAAGTGGCCAGTTTAGCCACCCAGAACTAACTTCTAGACAATACCAACCCCACTTTTCTTTCATTTAGAATTCAAATGGAATGATTGTTAATTTTTTTTAAATACGTATTACTAAGGTGGCAAACAAGCATTCGGCCCGCCTGATGGTAAGCGGTTACCGTAGCCTATGCACGCTTGCAACACCAGGGGCACCACTAGCGTGTTACCAACCCTTAAAAAAAATTAATTTACGATATTTTTATTTCTAATTTTAATTGTTAATCCATATTTTTGCTAGGAAATGTTGCTAACGTGCGACAAAGTTGATGATTTCGTCAGCGAATATGCTATCAGATGCGAAGAGTTTCTGAACAGCTTCGAAAATGTGGCAAGTATATTCTTTCATTCTAAATATTCATATTTTCAGATAAGTAATAAAATATCGTTGCTTTTCCCCTAAATAACAGCATTTTTCACTTTTATGTCACAGAATATGGTGTATTCAAAGAAAATTGTGAAGAACAAACCAAAGAAGAGATCTTTCGCGCCCTTGACTAGAATTACCACAAGGAATGGTAAGCAGTAGCCTCAGTAGTAGTCAGGGATTTAGTAAGTGACAGATGTCTCTGATATGTTTTACCCGACTGCGCCAGAAGGACAATTATGTTTTTCGAGTGTATACTCTATGTATATTTCTTTGTTACGCTCTTCAGCCTATGCGGCTTGATGGATTTTAGCTTGAGAGGCATTTTTTTTTATTAAAATTAAAATGGCCGATTTTTAGCGCCATATTATATGTCCATTACCACGCGCTTAAACGGTGAAGGAAAACATCGCAAGGAAACCTGCATGCCTGAGAGATTTTCTCAATGGCGTGTGAAGTCTGCCAACACGCATTAGGCCAGCGTGGTGGACTATGGCCTAATCCCTCTCATTCTGAGAGGAAACCCGTGCCCTGCAGTGGGACAATATAATGGGTTGATTATGTTATGTATAACTCTCTGACATACTTATACAATGTTTAATAGTATATATCGTGTTTTCAAAACAAGTTATTTAATCTATACATATAATAAATCTGTAGAGAGGTCAATTTTGTACATGAAATATATTTCCAAAATAACTATCAGCGGGTGATTAGTGATCGATACTGACGCCAAAAATGCAATCAGTAAAATTTTTGTCTGTCTGTCTGTCTGTCTGTGTGTCTGTCTGTCTGTATGTATGTTCGTTATAGAAACAAAAACCACTCGACGGATTTCAACGAAACTTGGTACAATTGTTCTTCATACTCCTGGGCAGGTTATAGTATACTTTTCATCACGCTACGATCAATAGGAGCAGAGCAGTGAAGGGAAATGTTGGGAAAATGAGTGATTCATGAGAAAGGTTTCAAGCTATAAAACATCACGCTACAACCCTTAGGAACGGGGCAACGCAGGTGAAACCGCGGGCGAAGAACTAGGGAACAAAGTAACTATTCCACGCGGACGAAGTCGCTGGCAAAAGCTAGTTTAAAATAATAGTTTGCATTTAAGTAGGTACATTACATATGTTCATTCAATTCCGTTAATTCTCTAACCTCCTCACTTTTTTTTTGTCAAAAACTGGTAACCCTTCAGTTGAAGTAACTTAACTTGAACATAACGTAACTTGACAGTTGTCAAGTATACTAAATACAATTAAAAGTGGAAGTATAGACATCTATAAGGGGAGTTTATTTTTCTGTCAATAAGGTGACGCCTTAGTACAGCAATGGACGACGTTTGGCTGATGTGATGATTATGAATTATGCCAAAAGCAGGTTTATAATGTAATTTTCTTCTCAAGTTACAGAAACTGAAGCTCGACTGTCAATGTATTCGTTGGACACGTTGCGTCTCAATCTGAAGGCAAAATCTTGCAGCTCCAAAGACACCCAATTGTGGTAAGTACAAGATTTTTTTATATCCATTATCAGAAGTCTTTCAGTTTGCATATACAGACAAACCCTAACCTTCAAATAACTGTCATTGTTATTAACAGAGATTCCAAGTTAGTCTTACTAAAACAATTAAATTTTATTATTGTATCAAAGAAAAATTTATATTGTATAACAACAACATACATACCATCACGCCTGTATTCCCCGAAGGATTAGGCAGAGGCGTACTTAACGTACACCCACGGTTCGCCCGTTCGCCGGTATGTTTAGGTCCCATGTTATAAGAGGTGAGCCTATAGCCATTAACCGGGCTCAATTCCAGACTCCGAGCTGCTGCTGAGAATTTCATAGAAAAACCCAATAACACTTTGTTCGACCTGGGGATTGAACCCAGGACCTCTAGTACAGCAGTCGCGCTTTTTGTATTTTAAAAAATACTGTTTTTTAATATAACAATTTGAATATTTTTTTCGCTCTCCGACTCTCGTATTGAGCGGACGTGTGCCGGTTGTCCAGGACGAGTACAGTTGTTTTTTGTTTATTTTGTGTGTTAATTTGTGCTGTGAACTTTTGCAATATCGGACCCTCTCGTTTCTACTAAGGGCAATTGTCGTAAGACCCCGTGGCCATCTTGTAAAGTGTCGGACCTCTCAAGTGTGGAATTCTGGTCGTGGGTGTGGCAAATTTTAAAGACAAACTATTAAAGAAAACTTCACAAAGTCGTGTTTCCAGTGGGGTTCGAACCCGACGCTGTTGTGCGTCGACGCTGTTGTGAGGCCGCTGTCTGCGCCACTCGACCACGGCGACGTGAGCCGCCGTAGTCAATTTAACGTTCACTTTCGCGCTGTTATACAGAATATACTTAATTATAAACATGAATTGTCACGGCTGTAAGAGTATTCTGAACATAAACAACTTCCTAAAATGCAATGGGTGTAGCTCTAAATATTGTTACGAATGCCTTAACGTTACTGTGGAGTCGACTAAACAACTAAGTGCGGAGCAATTGGCTTCACTGATTTGTCCCTTCTGTCAAAATGTAACTAGGCGTAAATATAACGATGACAACACTCCGGTGCGGCGCAATCGCAAATGTGACTTGCCCAACGCATCCCTAAATACATCGTTTAGTCAAATAACACCCGAGACATATGTTGCTATGAATATTCCATCAGGCTCCGACAAGACTAGTGAGCCAGTGACTATGCAAAATATAAGCATACTTATGGATCAGAAACTTTCCCCTGGCTCGTCGTTTATGTCAAATCTGCGGGCTGTGCTCCTAAAGGACATGAAGGAAATGGTTGCTGTGGAAGTTGGACATGCAATTCAGGGGTTAAAAGATGATTTTACAACAACTACGGACTTCATCACAAGGGAGCAAAATGACATGAAAATGGATATTGCTGAAAAGGGTAATCGTATCAGACAACTTGAGGTCGAGCTATCTAAATCTCAAAATACACTAATAAAACTTCAAAATCGTTTATCTACTATGGAAAAAATATCACGGGATCTGAACCTTGAAATACATGAGGTACCGGAGAACAAGTCTGAAAATTTGTTGGGTCTGTTTAAATGCCTCTGTGAGTGTTTAAAAGTCGTTATATCTGATAACGACATTAAAGCATGTCGCCGCGTAGCAAGAATGGACCCAAGCTCAAAGAGGCCGCGGAACATCCTGGTTAGCCTCTCGTCGCAACGCCTTCGTGATACGCTATTATCTGCTGTAACTCGTTTCAATAAGTCAAGCAACGACAAGCTATCTACTACGCATATTGGTATATCTGGCAACAACTGTAGAATATATCTATCCGAGCATTTATCACCTGAGACTAAAGAGCTACATAGTTTGGCGCGTAAGTTCTGTAGGGATAATGACTATAAATTTGTATGGGTGCGATTCGGCCATATCTATATTCGTAAGACTGAAACGGAACCGGCCATTTTAGTTAAAAATGCCCAAACGCTAAATAAATTTGAGTTACGTTAAATATTGTCACCTGCACTGTATTTTTCACTATTTTTTACTGTTTTTATATAAGTTCTATGTTCCTTTTCAGTGATTTACATTTATTATCAAAATGTTAACCGAATGCGTAGTAAGTTATCTCAATTCCACCTGAATGTTTTAAATTCTGATTATGACGTCATATGCTTGACGGAAACGAACTTAAATAAAAGTGTCTTTGATGGTGAAATTGTAGATACTCGTTACAATGTATTCAGAAGGGATCGCGTTGATACTGTGTCTACCAAAGTTGAAGGGGGTGGAGTCTTGTTGGCTGTACATAAAAAATATCACGTCATCCGTCAGGCATCGTGGGATAGTGATATGGAGGATGTCTGGGTAACTATTATGTCTGACTCGCGTATTAGCCCGCGCCTTAATATATGTGTCTGCTATTTGCCGCCTGACATTAGCTATCCTAACTTGGAAGGCTTCTATAACCACTGTCAAAATTTGATACTCAATTGTTTACCTAATGATAATTTCTTACTAGTGGGTGATTTCAATACCCCTGACTACTACTCGGCTTGTTTAAATAACACAATGGCGTCTACAATACCGCCTTTGCAGAGCAGAAAGCTTTATATTTTAAACGAACTATTGTTGTTATGCAATCTGAAGCAATTTAACGATGTCACAAATATCAATGGTCGTTTATTGGATTTGGTTCTTTCAAGCACGGAAAATGTAACAGTTAGTGAAACCCTTGCGTTGAGCTTGCAAGATAAACACCATCCTGCAATATTAATTACGATTTTCTCATATTATATTTCTAAAGGTCTTCGACGCTGTCATTCCAAACAGCTTAATTTTAAGAAATGTAATTACGAAAATATTAAATCTGATTTACGCTCCTCAAATTGGCAGCACATTTTATTTTCAAATGACGTAAACCTGTGCACTGAGGCCTTTTATGATGGATTATTTGAAATAATTAAAAGACACACTCCAGTTACATCGTATAAACCTTCGTCGTATCCTATTTGGTATAGTAAAGCCTTAGTTAGATGTAACCAGGAGAAAAATAAATTTCACAAGCTTTATAAAAAATACGGCAACCCTCGCGATTATGACACTTTTTCATTGCTTCGCCATAGATGTAAAAGTCTTACAAAAGTATGCTACGATAAATACTTAACAGTTACAGAAGACTCCTTACAGAAGGACATAAATTCATTTTGGCGATTTATTAATAATCGAAAAGGTCAAGTGTCAGTGCCTAATACAATGAATTTTGATGGTACGTCATCATCCAGTGGTCAGGGGATTTGCGATCTATTTGCGCGTTACTTTGCTTCAGTTTTTGAGGTAGATACTTGTTCACAAAGTAATAACAGCAATCGTAGTCGACTAGATTATGTATGCAAAAGCTTTCTGAATACGTTGTCTAATATTTCGATTGAACGGAAAGATATTGTGATGAAAATAAATCAATTAGATGGTAATAAGGGACCTGGCCCTGATCTGTTACCTCCTTCTTTCATAAGGCGTTTCGGAGAGGAGTTATCCATTCCTCTAGCTATTATTTATAATAAATCATTAACTAGCGGCATCTTTCCTAACCGTTGGAAAACCGCACATATTATCCCCATTTATAAAAGCGGTGATAAGACTAATTGTGAAAACTATCGACCCATAAGCATTCTATCATGTCTTGCAAAGATATTCGAATCACTGGTTTATAGGCACCTTTATAGTCATGTAAAACCCCTTCTTTCAGATAAACAGCACGGTTTTGTTAAAAGTAGATCGACAGTCACTAATTTGTTAGAGTACAAACATTATCTTTGCCAGGCATTTGCCGCTGGGGGTCAAGTGGATTCTGTGTACACAGATTTTTCTAAGGCCTTCGACAAAGTCAGCCATCACCTGCTTTGTTGTAAAATAGCATCATATGGTATCCATGGAAACTTATACAGATGGATTTGCTCGTACCTTGACAATAGGACTCAGTTGGTTGCATTAAAGGGTTTCGTTTCCTCACCTACTGTACTAACATCTGGGGTACCACAAGGTTCCCATCTGGGACCTCTTTTCTTTATAGTTTTCATTAACGATTTAATTAATCAACTATCTTGCAACTGCCTATTATACGCTGATGATTTAAAGGTTTTTACATTAGTATCTAAAGCAGATGATTGCTTAGTCCTTCAGCAGGATATAAATAATATATGTAAGTGGTGTAAGTCTAATCGTATGTACTTGAACGTGGGCAAGTGCTCTGTTATATCGTTTACTCAAAAACGTAACAAAATTACCTGGAACTATAATATTGATGGTCAAACACTTAATCGTATACAAATAGTCAAAGATTTAGGCATCCTTTTTGACGACAAACTTTCATTCCGTGCTCACTATGCTCATATAATAGGCAAAGCCAATCAAATGCAAGGCTTTGTTTTGAGAACTACTAAAGATTTTAGAAAGCCTCGAAGTACATTATACTTATACTTTGCTCTGGTGAGATCTGTATTAGAATATGGTACTCCCGTTTGGTCACCGAATTACAAAGTTCATATAGAGGACATTGAGCGTATTCAGAGAAAATTCCTTAGAATTCTCAACTATCGTCAAAACCCCGGTCGATCTGATTTAAATTACTATGATAGACTCTCCATGTTTGAAATCCAGCCTCTAGTTAGCCGACGCATATATTTCGATTTAGTATATTTTTATAAAATTATACATAATATTATCGATTCACCAGTGTTGCTCTCTCAAATTAGTTTCAATGTTAAATATAGTGTTCGTAGAGTGAAACAAACTAATCTATTTGGCCTACAAATTTATAAAAATAACATTTCTTACTTCAACCCATTAACGCGGATGGCCCGTCAATATAATGATATGGCGAAAGATTATGTACTATTGGATATTTTTGATCATAACTTTAACTCATATATTAAAATTTTAAAAGACATCCTCCATAGCAGGTGGGTCTTAGAAGGTCCGGAGCGACTTAAGTAGCGTCTAACTCTAATGTTGTCCCTGTTATATTACTTATAATATAGAGCTGTTATCTGTCTAGTTATTGTGTTTTGTTGGGTGCACATATTTGTTACGTTACTATCCAGTTCAAAACATTGTATCTGCGATATGTATGGTTATTTTTAAGATTGTAATGTGTTTTGTGCATTTAAATAAATAAAAAAAAAATATATTTTTGTAATATCTGTACTGTGGCAACACCAAACGAAGCGGCGGTAGCCTAATGGCTAGGGCGTCGGACTTGCGATCATGTGGTTGCCGGTTCGAAACCCACCCATTGCACTACCGACGTAAACAGATGAGAAGAGCAGTCTCAATTTGCCGTTTCTGGCAATTCGGCTTTATACTGAGATTGGACCGTTTTGTAAGGTTCACTTGGGTACCTATCACAATTTAGTTAGTAAACACCTAGTTATTATTATTTTCGTTCCTTTACGAATAAATATAGTTTCTATCTTTCGTAAAATAGTTTAATCTTTCTTATAATTTATAACATCACCTTGCAAGGGTCATTATTTGTAGCCTATCTGCTGCAGTACGTCAAAAATGCGCGGAGGTGTGACTCACGCGGGCGGCAGTAACCTGAAGCGAGGACCAGGAGACAAGAACGCCGAGTCGCCCAATAGCCAGCGGAGGTCTCCGGGCTTTCAGTATTATTATTTCTTTTTTCTTGGACCTATAACTAGAGCCCCTTTTTCACGTCATAAACTTTGGCGCACCTTTACAATGTCACTAATAAGGCTCGATTCCTAGCATCTTCCCTCTCGAACAGTCAATATTAGTGCTTCCGATTATTATTTTTTTCTTCTTATTTTGAGAGTTTCGTACCTCAAAGGAAACTCTTATAGAATCACTTCATTGTCCGTCCGTCTGTCTGTCTATCTTCATTTATGCCTCATATTTTGACGGTCGCACTTGTCCGGTTTTTCTTAAACAAAACCCTACTTCTGAGATGTCCCCATAAAAAATATCTTGGTGTCTGACCAGGATATACCAGAAATGAGTATGTGAGACCTCTGCCGCATAAAGCTCAAATTTTAAGTAGGTACCTACAGTAAACACTCAAAATTCCATAAGTACGCTAAGGATTACATTGCTATGAACAGTACGAGCGAGCTCGATACAGCCAGTGCGTGTCACTTGTCAACGACAATGAATAGAAGAAAGTCAAAGTCAAAATATTTTATTTCAATTAGACCATTAAAAATGTAGGTACTTTTGAAAAGTCTAACTAATTGCACAGTTCCAAAAAGTGGGTCTTATGGAGAAGAGCCGGAAAGAAACTCCATAGATACTCTTTAAAAAAAACATGATTACAATATTAATCTTTACAACTTTGTTTTAAATAGTTTGACAATTATGTAGTTTGATGTGTAAGATTTATTCAGTACTAGCGACCCGATCGCGGTTTCACCCGCATTGCCCCGTTTTTTTGCAATTTTTCTCTCCATAAAAACCTTCCTCAGAGTTCAAGGAATAAATTAAAAATAAAAATACCCCAATTGGTCCAGCCGTCTTCGAGATTTGCGCTTAAGAACAAATTTTACAATTCATTTTTATTATATAGAAGATATGTAGGTGTTATATTTATGTACCCGTTCACGAGCATGACGTGTGTATCGGCGTGGTTCGATCGTAAGTCAAACTAAACGTCAAGCTATTGCGTTGTGAGATTAACTACGGACTTCTGGTCGCCACTGTACCTATCTATATTTTAACTAAAATTCGTTGGTATTTTTTCCCAAGAAGAAAGTAATCTTAATTCCATAACAATAAGAATTACTTATTTGCAAGAATAGTACCTACAATAAGTTGTCATGAAATATAAATAAAAAGACGAGTCTATTTTGTGTTGAAAAATCCAATAACACTGCTCAACCCGGGAATAGAAGCCCTGTCTTCTGTTCTAATATAGGTATATTTGGTCGGTTAGGTCTCGTCGTCCGCTGATGCGCGACCCGCACGCGGGCCGGCCTCGGCCGCCGCGACCCACGCGGGAAACAGACATCCGTACTATGGTCGAAGCTGTTGGAACTGTAAGTACCATCCCCGTACCATTAGGAAAGAGTAGGTAGAAGTTTAGGTACTTTGCACATCAATTTTGCTTGGGAGAGCATGTTATGATAATCCTATGATAAGAACTCCCACTTGAATGGGACTGATTCCTAGTGGTTATACGAACACCTATGACTGACAATTAAGCTGATCTGAGATCTGAAATATCAATAATAATCAAGGCTGAAAGACGGAAAGCCAGATTCTTCATCATCATATCAGCCTAAGGACGTCCAATGCAGAACAAAGGCCTGCCTCTTAGACTGAACCTCTAGTTTTCTGGAGCGTGACCTCGACTTGAGAACACTTTTGCCCCTGCGGCCCTCAGTTCTATAAAGTACAGCCAGTGCGACATACAGTTCCTCCTTAAGGGTCCAGCGGAGCTTGAATTGCCCACAAAAACGTAATACCGAAATAAATCGGTTAAATAGCTAAATTTAATATTCTATTAAATTATGTTTTGGATACCGTTAATCTAGGTTCCTACGGCGCTATTTCGTCTACTACTACTTCACTGGAAATAAAAAATCGGAAAATTGTTCCAGACTTGGTAAAGTTATCAAAACTTGCATTCCCTTACGTTTATTTCCAGTGAAGTATTATGGACAAAATGGTAGAGTAGGAACCTACAAATCCGAATAATAACAAAATTTTATTAAATTGTGTTGGTATTACGAATTATTTCGGTATTACGTTTGTAAGAGAAATTCGGTATGCCGTACTCTTAAGGGTCCGGCGGAGCCCACAACAACTACCAAAATAAATCGTAATCCAAACACAATTTTATGAAATTGTGTTATTATTCGGATTTGGATACAGTTTGGATCTAGGTTCCTACTACGGTAACCAATTCATCTACTATTACTTCACTTGAAATAAACGGCCAGAAATTCTTTCCAAACTTGGTAAAGTTATCAATAATTAAATTCGCTCACACTTATTTCCAGTGAAGTATTTTGAACGAAATGGTAAAGTAGGAACCTAGACTAAATGTATCTGAATCCGAATAATAACATAGTTTGATTTAATTGTGTTGGAATTACGATTAATTTTGTTATTACGTTTTTATGGAAAATTCGGTCCGCCGGACTCTTAAGATATACATATTGTCCAAAATCGCTACTTGCAAAATAGGTACTAATATTCAGCCGCATCTGGTTAGACAGGGGGGCTAAATAGTCACTTTTGATGATTCATAATGTCATTCGCATACACACATTTAACCTGGTATTGTACAGGCTTTTCGTATAATGCTTAGCTTAAACTGGAAATTGAGACTGGCAGTTATATGTAGGTACGTAGTTATTTTCAGGTCTCCCTGATTCCATATTTTTTTATGGGATAGGTGTGCAAACAAGCAGACGAATCGCCTGATGGTAAGCGATTACCGCCGCCCATGGACACCCGCAACACCAGAGGAGTTACAAGTGCGTTGCGTCTCCTCACTCACTCGGCGAAACACAACATAAACGTTGTTTGACGCCGGTTTTCTGTGAGGTCGAGCCGGCCCATTCGTGCCGAAGCATGGCTCTCCCACGTATAAATCATAAGCAAAATCATCAAATCATAATAATTATTTGTATTTACAGGACGCCTACTTCTAATCCTAAACTATTTTTAGAAAAACTAGAGCTGCTATTATACTCCCTAAAAAATAAGAGAAAAGACATTGTTATCTTGGGAGATTTCAATATTGACACCCTCAAAATAAATTACTGGTCTCGGGAATTGGGACGCATAATTCAAAATAACAATTTTCATTGTCATATTAAAGGACCTACACGTCAAGGTGCTTGCTTGGATCTAATAATTAGCAATGTGTCTAACACAAAAAGCGATCTACTCCAGCTTGATCTTTCTGATCATGAAACCGCTCAATTATTAAGTATTCCTAATAAAAATAATTTCATCCCTATCACGACTTGGTATATTGAAAAAAGAGACCTTTCTGTAGAAAACATTACGAAATTTAAAAACTGTATAAATAAATTGGCATGGACAGACGTCTACCTAGAAGATGAGTTAAACACATCATTTAATAATTTTCATGACATTCTTGTTTTGTTTTATAAACTATGTTTTCCAATCCATAAAGTTAAGATGACAAATAAAGTATATAAATCGAAATGGATCACTAAAGGAATAAAAATATCCACTAAGGTTAAAAGACTATTAAGATACAAATCTTACGGACTAAGTATGACTATTACAAAAACTAAATACGATAAATACAAAAGAATACTCAAAAGATGTATAAAAAATGCGCAAAAAAATTATAATACTACATATATACAAAATTCACGAAATATTTGTCGAGCGTCTTGGCAGATTATAAAAGGAAATAAAAGCAATAACGTACAAAAAATAGATAAACTGATACAGGGCGAGAATGTCTTGAAATGTCCTTCTGATATTTGTAAGGCTTTTAATGAATACTTTTTAAACATAACGAATGAACAAACGTTTTCTATTAAAACCGCTGATAATGAAAATACCTGTAATCCTATACCCAGAAAATTATCTTCTATTTACCTCTACCCAACTACTGCTTCAGAGATAGTAAATATTATAAAATCTTTAAATGCCACAAACTCTGTTGGTTATGACGAAATCTCCACAAAGGTACTTAAATTTTGTGCACTAGACGTGGCCCCAGTACTTAGCTTCCTAATCAACCTATCATTCTTAAAGGGTACATTCCCTAATAAATTAAAAGCGACAATTATAAAACCTTTATATAAACAAAAAGGTGATAAGGAATTGCCAGCGAATTATCGTCCAATTGCACTCATCCCCACAATATCAAAAATATTCGAAAAAGCAATCCACACTAGGCTCGATAAATATCTCTCAAAATTTAATGTAATAAGTAACGCACAATACGGTTTCCAAAAAAATAAATCCACATCTTTAGCTGCTTTTGATTTGATTAAATGTGTCTCAGCAAATCTAAATAAAGGCATTTCAACAGCAGTAGTCTTTTTTGATATGACGAGGGCTTTTGATTTCGTTTCACATGAAATACTTTTGAATAAATGTGAAAGATACGGCATAAGAGGCCCTGCTCTCAGTTGGATCAAAAGCTATCTTAGTGAGAGAACACAAGCTGTGGAAACCACCTATATTTCGAAGAATAATAGAGTTATTAAAAATCAATCCCAATTTAAAGCTAATAATATAGGAGTACCTCAGGGCAGTATATTAGGGCCCTTACTATTTCTGATATACATTAACGACCTGCCTAACTCAGTAAGATACAAAAGCGTCCTATATGCAGATGACCTTTCCCTGATAGTACCATCACACCAAAAGCAGAATCTTAACATCCATATTAATAACGCAATTGAGGATGTAATGCACTGGTTGGAAATGAACAAACTTCAAGTCAATTTAAAGAAGACCAAATATATGACATTTTATAATAGAGTCAAACAAAAACTAGCGCTTGAAGTATCTTACAACAATCACATTATATCTTCAGAAGGTAAAATTACATTTCTGGGGATAATTCTCGACAACAGAATGTCTTGGGAATCACACATTGATAATGCATGTAAAAGAGTAAATAAATTTGTATATGCTCTATGGCGGCTCAGTAGGACGGTTAACCAAAAAGTAGCATTGAAGGCCTACCATGGGTATGTAGCATCGGTCCTAAGATATGGCATAACAGTCTGGGGTAACTCGGTTCACATTATGAAGTTATTTATTGCACAAAAACAATGTATCCGCGCCATCTGCGGAGCACCTCCTTTGACGTCTTGTAGACCACTGTTTAATGATCTAAAAATTTTGACCCTGCCAAGTATATACATATACGAAATCTGTGTACTGGTAAAACTAAACCCGGGACTGTTCACAAAATTTAGTGAAATATCTGATTTTAATACAAGGTACCCCGAAAAACTCATACATTTTGATACGATTAGAACTGAAATGTATTCTAGAAGTTGTTACCCAATGGCTATAAAAATTTTCAACAGATTACCAGCTGACATAAAAAATCCACTTATCAAGGTAAACATTTTTAAAAAAATATTGCTAAAATGGCTCATCTCTATGAGTTTTTATAGCCTAAAGGATTATTTTGACACAAAATCGTATAAAAGTTAATTTTGACATCCAAATAATTGTGATTTTCTTCATAGAAGTTTAGTGTTAATTTTAAAATTTGATGACAATCTTTTACTTTATATAACTATTGATGAATCTATTATTTGACATTGCAACAATTATATTTTAATGACTAATTTTATTGAACTGAAAGATATTCTGTAATTACTTTCTATTATAATTTTTGCATGCCAGCTCCTGGTGAAACATGTAAAGCTACTTCAACATTATGAAAGACCATTTTGTACCATGTTTTAATGCAAATAAACATTCATTCATTCATTCATTCATTCATTCATTCATTCATTCATTCATTCATAAGCATCATAAGGTGGGAACAGGTAAGTGATCGTGAACATTGTATGCAGTGCACGTCGAGCTACATCAGCCGCGAGCCGAGCCCCGCGGCGGCGCGCACGCGCAGCTCGCCGCGGCGGGCGCCCGCGCGCCGCCCGCCCGCCGCCGCCAGCCCGCCGCCCTCACCCCTCGCTAGGTACCAACTACTTAATTATGTGATGGACAGCATTTGAGGACCGGTATACCTCCCATATAATAAATAGCAAACCTATTGCCATTAAATGTGCCAAACTAAACTGCTACTACGAAATTACCGTTGCCCTGTATCATCATCTTCCTTGCTCTTGTCCCAATTTATTTGTGTAAACCATCCAGGGACCCGTTTAAACATATACAAAAAAAAAATCAAAATCACACCAGCAGCTTATGAGGAGTTGGAATAATTCACAGAACGCCATCTACTGGCCTTACCAAAACAGAAAACCTCACAGAAAACAACGCCATGTTCATTTTGTATCCGTGTTTTTTTCTGTCAAATCTGTCAATCCGTTCCCGATACAAAATGTATGGGAAAATAAATTTTCTTAATGTTCTTTTTCATGAATTTTTTCGATGCTTTAATAGTTATTCTGCTATTCGGGTAGGGGACAAATCCAACAAACTAAAGATCATAAAAATCGGTCCGGCCGTTCTCGAGATATAAGTGTTGTAACAAACCCGACTTTGTTTTATATATATAGATCGAAATGACAATTTCTTTTCCAAAAGGAGAAACCAAACGCCAGCGCCGAACTCGAAATCGTCTACAGATCATTCCCCCACGAAACACAGAACTTTTCTACATAGTCCCAAAGCGACCAACACCACTCTGAGAAGCATGAAGACTGATCCAAACGCCGCAGACACTAACCAAGTGACACCAGTATGTAAGATACAGTGCGCTATGAAGAAAGACTTGGAGGTTGATGACGGAGCTAAACATGGGACCAGTAGGAAGGACTATTCCCTGGCAAAGACTTCATCTCCATCCAGAATTCGTGATGAAGCAAGTGAGAAGAGAGATCGAGAAAAGAGTAAGGTAAGATGTGTGTTATGTTTTGGAATAAAAAAAATCAGAAGTAGCAGCTGTTGTCCGCAGTTTCACTCGCGATACAGAAGGGTTTACTGACAATATAGAACAGTACAGTCAAGATATCCAAAATTGACAAACTTCTTCAATCGATTTTCAATTTAATCTTCAAACAATAGAGTTTATTATACATTGACAGTTTGTGCTGTTGACTACCTACCTGATTTTGAGCTCCAGCAATAAAACTGTCGCTCTACACATTAAATAGCGCCATCTCTTTCTCACAACTCAAAAATGGTCGCAATAAGGGTCCGGCGGAGCTTGAATGGCCAGCAAAAACGTAATACCAAAATAAATCGTAATCCAAACACAATTTTATCAAATTGTGTCATTATTCGGATTTGGATACCGTTAATCTAGGTTCCTATCGTACCAATTCGTCTATTACTACACTGGAAATAATGGCCGAAAATTCGTTTTAAACTTGGTAAAGTTATCAAGAATTAAATTCGCTTACATTTATTTCCAGTGAAGTATTTTGGACAAAATGATAACGTAGGAACCTAGGTTAACGGTATCTGAATCCAAATATATAAAACGCCAGGACGCCACCTGATATATAAAAAAGCGTAAAAAAGGCAGTATTCTTTATTCCTGTATTCGCCGAAGGGATAACCAGAGGCGTACTAATGTACACCCACAGTCCGCCATTGTTTAGGTCCCATGTGATAGGGGGTGAGCCTATTGCCATTAACCGGGCACAAATCCCAAAACTCCCGAGCTGTTATTGAGAATTTCATAGAAAAACCCAATAACACTCAGCTCAAGCATAGCAGTAGGCTAATTAGGCAGAGGCAGTTTATTCTTAAAAACAACGCACTTAAAATGTCTACCAACGCCTTTTAAACAGAATAATAAGTATGTACATTGTCCAGGATCCCACTAACATGTCACAAATATCGCCGGTCTCCAAGATACAGTGTGCCAAGAGGCAGGACCACGAAGGCGACGACGTGCCCAAGTATGGTGAAAGCAGTAGGAGGAGCTCCTCCCCCAGGAAGTCTCCTACTCGAAAGAGGGAGGAGGCGAGTGAGAAAAAAGATCGAGAGAGGAGTAAGGTAAGTAAGGTTTGATTGATAATATTTGACAACTACCAACAAAAAGGAATTTTACCATATTGCAACAAAATAAATGAGAATTAAGCTATTTCACATTTATAATAACTATGAGTGCCTATGCTAAAATAAGTAAAAAAATAAAAGAAAATATTATTTTTGTAAACAAAATAAGTAATATACCTTTTTTACTTTTAATTAAAATTATATATATTTTTTATAAATGAAGCAAATACATTTTTATCATCGTCGTAAAACTAAATTGTTTATTCATATCTGGAGGCACGGTAGTGGTCCCGCCAAGACGAGCCAAGCGAAGCGCAAGGGCACGCACTAGCTACCTTTTTCTCAAATCAAATCATAAATATTTATTTGCTAGAATATGGTACATAATGTGTTACAATACATTTGTTTCAGCATATCCTGCCATAGCATGGCGTGCAAATATATTCACAGTCAGTGTCTTTAATCTGTTCTGTGGTCACTATCGTCAATTAAGTACTATACTACTTGCAAATTACGAATTCTATTGACTTGTCTTCTAAATAGTCCTTAACGGTATAATATCTTTTAAATAGTAACATATTAAAAAGTATTTTTTTTAAACATTGTCATAGGTAAGTCTTGTAAACTATTTAGTAAATGATTATAGATAATGATCGACATGCAGTATACATTGTTCTTAAATAATTTTAGCCTTATTTGTGGGAGCCGAAGTCGGTCTTTATGCCGTGTTCGGCTATTTGGCTTGTCAGTGTTTGTCTCGAAAAGATTGTAATTTTTCTTGACAAAAACACATATTTCAAAAATATATAAACATGGTAAAGGTAGAACTTTAAGTTTGTGAAATAGTGGCTTACAGCTGTCTTAAAAGTGAGCTCCACAAATGGCTCGAATAATTTTTTTTTTTTGCTTTAAAAACTGTCAAAATCTACTGAGTTACCCCATATTATAATACCATATCTCAGTACGGAGGACACATAGCCATGGTAAGCTAGCATTGCAGTATCACAGTTTACCGTTTTGTCTAATTCTTTTTAAAACATAATATAAAACGGTCTATTTTTGTAAGAATTTTGTCTATATGTGCTTTCCAGTTGCAATTTTTGTCGATCGTTATACCCAAAAATACACAATTATCGAGAGTTGTCAAGTGAGAATCTTTATAATTAATGTCAAGTTTATTTATGTTTGAATTGTATGTCTGAAATTGTAGGATGTTTGTTTTAGTCATATTTATTTTCAAGTTATTTATCTCGAGCCAGTCTATTGCTTTATCCAAAGCCTGGACGATTTCATTTTCTACATTTTTGTGAGTGTCACTCTTAAGCATTATTGTCGTGTCATCAGCAAATAGTATGCAATCTTTGCCTATCGCATCTAGAATGTCGTTTATGTATACTAGAAAGAGTGGTGGGGATCGTCGATCTCGTAGTGTTTCGTCGTTTTTTTTTTTTTGAACCCCCATATGTTCGGTTTGGATTATACCAGATTAACAAAATTCTCGGGATATGATGTCTATAGTTGACTTATTAAATATATAAAGTTTCAATTGCATATATTTTACACGACGTGATTTCAGCGGATATAAATTGTTAGCTTTAAATTTTATTTGACATTCGGTGCAGTAAGTACAAAATAAAAGAATGATATCGTCAAAAACAAAAATTTAATAATTTATTGGAAAATTAACCATTTCGGAAAAGCGTACAAAATGATATAATCTAGCTCATTTTAACATTTTAAATACGTAAATACATAATTGAATAAATACAATCCAAAGCCCAAAAGCATCACAGCAACTTTTTAAAATTTAAATACAATTATTTACAACAATTTTCAAAGTTTAAAACTTATATTAAAGTAACTTAGTTTGTGCAGTCATGTTTGTGCGGTTTAATTATGCGTAATTCGACCCTTGATTTAATGGGCCTAATAATAATAATATGATTATCTAACAACTGTACTGAAAACTAAAGTTTTCATATTGAAACATGTTTTGCATCGGAGCATCTATTTTTAATATTTAAATTACAAAAATAAGCGAAAATAGATCCTCATTGCATCCATATTTCGTTGTTCCTGCCCATGCCACTAGATGGCAATGCTAATCTCAATATGACCGAAATTACACACAGAAGAAAACGTTAATTTGAAAATGCTTTAACAACATTTTACTTCGCAAAAGTTGTTCAGCATGAATAAAAGGCTTTTCCATACATTCCTTAATAAAAATACATTATTCATTACGAACAAAATGTATTATATTTCCTTAAAATACTGTCATATAACTGCTGTATCCATTTATATTTTTAGTAACATCGTAAAACCTAAGTAATTTATTATTATAATATTTTACCATTTTATTTGCGTCCTCAAAGATCGTAAAAAATAAACAGTATCAAATGCCCATAGAATCGTTCCAAGATAATGGATATTTCATAGTAGACAAAAATTTGTTAAACATGTAAAAAACAATCAATTTTATCTTGCGGCTCATAAAGATTACATTCGTTTGAAGACGATGTGAAAAAATATTATTTTCTATGTTCCAAAGAAACTCTTTCGCTTTTTATAAATAAAAATTCCACGATCTTTGAGAATCACTAGATAAGCTATATGTACCGTTCTCATGGCTACTCGATGGGTGTGTAGATATAATGTAGTTATGTATGTGTATATGTGTCAATATGTGTGCTTAGGCGCATTTGCCGCAAAGAGGTTTGTTGTCCATCACGGAGAAAGTGGAATCTGTCACCGGGTTTCTGCATTTCTGTAACATTGGAAAACGATTTTGAGCAACTTGGGAATTTCAGATCATTATGACGTCAGTCTGGAGAAAGAGCGCAGGGTTTCTCTTCGCATTGCCTCTGATAAAAAGGACTGATCTTTTAACCAGGACTGACCTTTTGAACTTTTGTCTTGGAATGATCTTATGACCTTTTTTATTATACCTGTATACCATAATATTTTTATAATGACCCTCTTCGTTAAGCCGTCTCACTGAACAGGTTAGGCAGAGGTGCAGTAATGTACTCTCACATGTTTAGGTCCCATGAAATAGTGGGTGCAATTCCAATATCCGAGCCGCTACTGAGAAATTTATACTACTGATAACACTACTGACCTGGGAATAGCACCTAGAATCTCCACAACAACTAAACTAATGAGTCAGTATGTAATTACCATGCAAGTGAAGCAGTCGCGGTGCCATTTGGCGTCCAGCGCAATAATAGCCTTGTCAGTAATGGGGCTGCCGCAGCCCTTGCAGCGCGCCGCGAACTTGTCAGCGTAGCACGCCGAGCAGTACGGTCGGCCAGCCTGGAAATAGCACATTCTGTTATCTATACATATAAAGTGCTTTGTCCTGAATGACTGACTGACGGATCAATGCACAGCCCAACTATTCCTCCTGAATTTACATGGTCGGCAACCCGCAAGTGAATGCCCTGGTGTTGCAAGCGTCTATAGGCTACGGTAACCGCTTGCCATCAGGCGGGCCGTACGCTTGTTTGCCACCTTAGTGGTATAAAATAAAACCCTGATCATAGACACCTGAAACTTGCAGGGTGTTTTCTTTGTATGACGTAGGCATCCGATAAGAAATGATTTTCCGAAATAGGGGTATAGCTAGTTTATCATAAACACATATACTGTTACACTGATGAAAGACGGCTCTCCTCTCAGAATGGGATAAGGTTATACATAGATATAGACTTCACAGGCTGTCCAGAATATCTCTCAGGTATGCAGGTATCTTCACGGTGATTTCCAGTAGGTAATACACTCATGATTTAAAAAAATCAACGGTGACTTGGATACGAACTCCAGACTTATGTCTTGGTAGTCCAATCGTTATACTATGCTATCACTGCTTTTATTAACCGACTACCCTGCGCACCCCTATGCGAAAAATGCGTGAGTGTATGTATGTATGTATGTACTATGTATGTTATATAAATTTATGTATGGATATTCGATACTAGCTCAAAAACTACTCATCAGATTTTAACAAATGAGGTGATCCTGCAAATATCGGGTCCATGCGAGAATCAAACAAACATCCCGTGTAGTAGCAGCCGATCGCAGTGCTACTGGGTGAATATTCGAACATTATTTAATAAATCATTCTTCTCATCAAAGTAGTTCTCTCTTGCATAGTTCAGATTGTACTCGTATTTATTCTTGTCTTATTGCTTAACGGCGGTGGTGTAGTTTAAGTTTTCATTATCATAATTTGTAGTTTAAATATCTGCATTCTTAACTTTGGGATGAGTTAATGATGTTCAATTTGTTTTCAAATATTCACCCTACTACGGTAAATGCGCCATCAAAATTTTTATGTGGGAGAGCCATGCTTCGGCACGAATGGGCCGGCTCGACCGGAGTGATACCACGGCCTCACAGAAAACCGCCGTTAAACATCGCTTGCGTTGTGTTTCGCCAAGTGAGTGAGGTTACCGGAGGCCCAATCCCCTTTTAACAGGTCGGCAACGCACTTGTGAGTCCTATGGTATTGCGGGTGTCCATGGACGGCGGTAATCGCTTACCATCAGGTGATCCGTCTGCTCGGTTACCCTCCTATCCCATAAAAAGAAAAAAAAGGGGGTCAAAGTGTGGGTTACCTGTTCCATAAATCCACCTCCGCCGAGCTCCTTCCTGCAGCCGCCGCAGACGAAGTGGTGTGCGTGCCACGACACGCCCAGCGCTTGGATCACGCGCTGAAATAATATGACAAAACTTTAGTGCTTAGATCATACATTTTGCTAGGATGGATGGATACAAGGCAGTGCAATACATGTTGTTTTTCGTTTTCTCCTTGTCAGAAGGTTATTTTATCAATAGTAGATCTATATATATGTCAAATATAACTTATATTCTTTTCGAATGTTAAAACTATCTCTATACCAAATTCAACACAAATTGGTGCAGCGGTTTAGGAGTGAAATCTGAACAAACAGTTAAGTGCACATTTAGAAATACTGTAACCTCGGTACAGTTTGGATATTCTGGAATTCAATTATCATAATTATAACTACTATACTTTACTCCACTTCCATTAAAAAAAAATAACAATGTGTCATACATACTTTATTGCTAAAACAGATAAAAAATCTGAACCAATTATAACACAAAGTAAATGATATTATGGAGTTGTTTCTCATGATGATGTCACCGACCTGGCGGCCATTGAATGATGGGCTATTGTTTTTGTGGCCCATAAGGGGGAGAGGGGGGGGGGCTACCATGCCAACCGGTTTCCAGATAAGCAGTCAGAGGTTAAATTTAGGTTGCAGTGTTAAACTTTTTTTAATCTGTAGATTGTTAATAAGTTATTGCTTAAAAACTTAGACACATACACTTATTTAAATTTATTTACTTTTAAACATAACATAACATACCATCACGCCTGTATTCCCCGAAGGGTTAGGCAGAGGCATACTAATGTACACCCACAGTTTGCATGTTTGGGTCCCATCCCATGTAATACGGGGCGAGCCTATACCCAATTCCCAAGCTTCGAGCTGCTACTGAGTATTTCATAGAATAACACTTTGCTAGACCTGGGAATCGAGCCCAGGACCTCTAGCGCAGCAGTTGCACTTGGGACCACTAGACTAATGTACTATGACCAAGTTTTATGTTATAATAATTGCAAAACTGTCATTGTAAAGTTATGGGCGTATTACCAGATAATTTTATAGCAAGGAACAATTAGTGGATACAATAGAAAAATAATTGTTATAACCTTCTGCAGGGTCACGGTTCTTTAATGTACTGATGTGGGTGGATGTAAGGAAAGAGGGAGACCAAAGAAGATAAGGATGGATTTTGTAAATGTAACATTTTTTTTATTAACAGATATGATGTAAGTGTTATCATGTAGGGCAATATCTGAAAAGGCCTTTTGAAGATAGAGCCATAGCAGCTTTGAATTTATCTTTTTTTTGCGTGTGGACATCCTTAAGGACTTCCGCTCTCCGAGGAAGGCGACGGGGCGTGTCGGACTCCACCCAGAATGTGTAACTACCGACTAAAACCACACCGGGTGTTTCGCCTCACCACATTTTTGCTGGTGTTACGGGAGCGAGGTTTCATACCTCCGCGAAGCTTTCAACAGTTGACCTGGCCTAACTGACGGCACGCATACATCAGTCATCGTGTAGCTCAACCAATTTAGGGAGCTCATAATCATAAATATAATTTTGAAATGTCAAAGATGCGTGCATTGGATACGACTGAAACCTTTGCCGTCGTATGGACTGTCATGGTGCACAAATTAGGGTCCGTAGACTTTGTCCTTGCGTCACTTGCTGTAATCAAATGGAGTCGTACCGAATTACAAATCCAGGATATCTTAGACCAAACAATATACTATACTTTACCACTTACAATGACTTACCAAATAATAACATTATAAGTGTTATGCATTGTAACCTCGATTTACATTGACAGACGTTTAAATGTAAAGGCAATTAGTATTTTTTATTAAAACAATTACGCAAGCAAGTACAGTGACCTACGGCAGTGAGCGAGTCTCCTACTCATTCTGACAATAATGAGCGTGATGCGTCGATAATTCGGTGAGATATCTTTATATCCGCTGCTACAAATCGTCTAGGTAGTCTAACAGAAGTATTTTATAAAATATCTGATACTAGGGTCCGTCAATCGAGACGCATCTAGACAAATATCTCGTGACGAGGTATCGTATCGGTATAGGGTCTTTCCCGATAGATATAATCGGAGTGTTTTTAAATCACGTGTGAATCGGATCCTTCTAGGCAAGCGCGCTCTAGCGCGCGCTAGGTAACCGAAGGGGCATCGGTTGATCGGTTGACCAACCGATCTGCAAGGTTTGGCATGAACTAGTCTTTAACCCAATAAGGGAATTGTAGTCCATTATGCTACATTTAATGGCGAGCCCTATCGTCGTGGGTGGTGCACGATGAAACATGTACTTTCGCTACTCGGAGTCTGTTACCATGTAAGGTTTTACGGAAGACCATGACCGGAGTGAATCACCTGGCCTTTATCATTACGCGTCACTATATTATATATGTGTGTCTATATTTATATATGATAAATGCGATGAGGATGACGATGAACCAAGTAATTAAGGCATAGGCGTATGTTTGACTCGCATTTTTATTGGTTACTAGCGACCCGCGGTTACACCCGCGTTGCTCTGCCCCTATCGGTCGTAGCGTGATGTTATATAGCCTATAACCTTCCTCGATAAATGAACTATACAACACAAAAAGATTTTTTCAATTCGAATCAGAAGTTCCGGAGATTAGCGTGTTCAACCAAACAAACAAACTCTGCAGCTTTATAGTAAGTAGGTATCTATATATTTCCAATTTGTAGGCGTATATCATATTGACCTATTGTACTCGTAGATTCATGGAAGTAGTTAATGCAAAATAGTAATCATTCATCTATCAAGTCCGAATTTGGTTATTTTTACAGTTATGTGGTACTAGCTTCTGCCCGCGACTTTGCCTGCGTGGACTTCAGAAGGGTCCGACCTGGATAAAAAGTAGCCTATGTGTTATTCCAGACTATAATCTATCTCTGTGCCAAATTACATCTAGATCCGTTAAGCCATTCTGGCGTGAAAGAGTAACAAACATCTATACATCCATACATGGATGTACCATATACCATACTGACAAACTTTCACGTTTATAATATTAGTTAAGATTTGGAAGCTATCTCTCGCCTCCTATTATATGAGACCTCAACATACAGGGGTATACAGCAGTACACCACTGCCTAATCCTTAAAAAAACAGGAGTTATGGTAAGCACCTAACGACTGGTTTAGTCCGTAGAAGAATCTTGAAGGTCCTAGTACATACATCGCTACAGTGGTGTTTTCTTTATCTTAAGAAAATAGCATTGCCCCTCTAGGATTTTCTCCTGTGTCATGGGTGTTTTTACAAATACAGGTACCCAGACCCGGAAAAACTACCTGCTTGTCATACAAAAAATATTTTTACGGGTATCTAACCCACAGCTCATAAACAAATCCCAATCGCCCAGCCACTACTCCAAATGTGCAGTGTTATCCTTCAAGAAGGTCAGGTACAATAATATGTACCTGGCTACGGGCCAAAGGTTGTAAAACGCTACCATACAAGGAAATACGCGGTCCGTTTTAAGGAGGTCCTTCAAAAAGGTCAGATGAGTCCGTAGTACTTTGTTATTGATGACCAATGCAAGTATGAAATTATGCTAAAGAGGTGTTTAAGGAATAAAGCACGTGATCCGACTGCTTATACTCTTTTTATGATTTCATTCATATAATTAAAACACAATTATAAAAATATTAAGACTGCCTTATTAGTCTAGTGGTCCCAAGCGCAACTGCTACGCTAGAGATCCTGGGTTCGATCCCCAGGTCGAGCAAATTGTTATTGGGTTTTTCTATAAAATTTTCAGTAGCAGCTTGGAATCTGGATTTGTTGTATCCGGTTAGTGGTATTAGGCTCGCCCTGTATTACATGGGACCTAAACATAGCGGCGAACTGTGGGTGTACATTAGTACACCTCTGACTAACTCTTCGGGGAATACAGGCGTGATGGTATGTTATGTAAAAATGCTAATCTTTTTTTGGATCACCGAAACTAAGCAATCCCCTCACAAATTCCATAAAAGATTTTTAAAGCGGAGAAATAAGTTTGACTCCTACTGAAATGACTGGACCTCACTAGCAGAGAAGGGAGTTCTGCGGAAAAGGGAGAGGGGGGCATTGGCCCAGCAGTGGAACAAGATAGATAATCAGAAAATACTTTAATCAGCTGAGAAAATGTTAGCAAACCTAAGTTAAAAGGATGATGTCTTGGGCCCTGTATCTATTGGACTTGTGACCTCAACTGCCTAGATTGTTGTCCCATTTAAGGCAAACAATATCATGATAGTGATTCATCCCTTTCGTTGTCCCGCTAAACATTTAAAAGCTTATTAGAGCAAACCGCAACTTGCTATCGTACTTGTTGAAGTAACTGCAATGAAAACAATAATAAATTGATTGTACAGACGATATAAATAGAGTACACAAGTCGACCGCAATGATAGCAATTAATTATCAATTAGATGCGAACAGTACTGGGAAAACTACGGCGGTAAAATGATACGTGTTAATTGATTTGCGAAATAGGCAAGGGATTTAATCTCCAGTAATCTATCGGAATTGCTGTTAAATGCAATTGAAACTCTACTTAATTGAATATTGCTTTTTAAGGTTAATTATTTAATTGAAATAGCCGATTAACTTGGATAGAAAAAAGGTGTGCAATACTTATAGTTCCTTTCATTGTATTTGGCTTTAACGTTGAACATGTTAAGGGTTCTGGCTGCCTCATTAGTCTAGTGGTCCCAAGCGCGACTGCTACGCTAGAGGTCCTGTGTTCGATCCCCAGGTCGAGCAAAGTGTTATTGAGTTTTTCTATGAATTTCTCAGTAGCAGCTCGGAGTCTGCTCGGATTTGTGCCCGGTGAATGGCAATAGGCTCACCCCCTATTACATGGGACCTAAACATACCGGCGAACTGTGGGTGTACATAAGTACGCCTCTGCCTAACCCTTCGGGAAATACAGACGTGATGGTATGTTTTTCATGGTATGTTAAGGGTTATAAATTTTAACAACAGAAACTTTCGATCTGGCAGGATTTTGAACCTGTCTTTCCGGTTGACGTAGAATGTGGAAGAGAAATTCGACATTACAGGCAGTCTCAGTAGCTTAGTTTACTATTGCACATTTTTGAAACTATCTGACGGTGTATTTAACAGGTTCAAACCCTGCCTAAGATCAAATTTTCCTTTCGATCGGATCGAAAATTTCATCATCATCATCGTATCAGCCAATAGAAGTCCACTGCTGAACAAAGGCCTCATCCAAAGACTTCCACAAGGACCGGTTATATGCCGCCTGCATCCATTAAATTTTTATATCTTCAAAAATTGCAATAGTGAATTCAATTTTTGAGTTTCTAGAACTTTGGTGCTGAGTTCCTTAAATAACACGTGTAGGTATCTTTATATAACGTACTTCAATAATAAATATTGATCTGTATAATTAATGAAAATTGAATAGAGATGTCTGTGACAATTGCCACTTAGTGTAAATCAACTTCCTTATTGATTCATTATGAGATACTTATAACAAACATACTTACCGTGCCAACTAAACATACTTACTGTGAATAACATAACATACATACCATCACGCCTGTATTCCCCGAAAGGTTAGGCAGAGGCGTACTAATGTACACCCGCAGTTCGCCGGTATGTTTAGGTCCCATGTAATAGGGGGCGAGCCTATTGCCATAAACCGGGCACAAATCCAGACTCCGAGCTGCTACTGAGAATTTCATAGAATAACCCAATAACACTTTGCTCGACCTGGGGATCGAACCCAGGACCTCTAGCGTAGCAGTCGCGCTTGGGACCACTAGACTAATGAGGCAGTCAGAATAAGTACCTATGTTTTACTACCTATAACTTGTGGTTACATAACTTTATTATTGGTGGTGAACGTGAAATCCTGCATTTGATTCCTGGCTCGATCAAATCCGGCTCGAAGGACCAAAAAAGATGTTGTACGATTCTCACCGTACGGCTTTTACTGATTGATACGATAGATTGATATTGAATAAAACTATAGATTTGTCTCTTGATACCATATCGAGTACACTTTACTTAACAAACGATTATGTGGTGTTACTGTGACGCGATTTGTACGTGAACTGAACTTACAGTAAATGAATGACAACTAATAACATTAAAATTGTTGGAAGTGCAGTAATGGCAATGTGCGGTTGCACCTTACATTGATATTGCATTTTTTTAAGAAATTCTTTGTAGTACGTTGAAGTTTAGTTTTTCCCGGTTAAAGTATTAGCATTTAAGTATATAATGGTCTGATGTCTCTAAAGGTGTACCTAGTATAGTTTGTTTCTTTACCAAGAATCAATTGTAAAGCAGAGCTAATTAAAATCAATTAACTGTTGCGTAACTGCAACAAAACAAAGTAGATACCGACTACTACTGAGTCATTTAACTCCGGCCTGTTATAAACTACTTATAACTAATTCGTGACCTTCGAGTATGGACTTATTTAGATATTGATAAAAAAAAAAACAATATAAGGGCCGACGCAGACGATGAAGCAAATATGACGAACGCGCGTAATGGTCTTGGTCCCGCAAAAAAGATATTAGCATAATCCTATCATCGTGATGAGTCAATGTCTAATGATTACTTATAATTAAAGCCTTTTAGGGATATATTTCAACTGTCTAAATTAGTGGCACGATACCAAACAGAAACACCTCATATACTCCTTTAAATATCTGATGAGTAGTGATGAGTTACCATATTTTTCTTCAGTTTATAATTTTGTTCTCCTAATGTAATAGAGTACCTAGGATAAATTACTTTAAAAAAAACGAAATGGATTACCATAGCATGTAAAAGCAAAAGAATTCGAACAGACAGCAACCATTAACAAACATAACAAAATAAGTAAAGATCAAACTTCCTGTAATCACTAAATTACGATTGCTCGAAATTCCGCCCACTAAGTACCTAAGGCAAAACTATATCATGAGTAATTCACACCCAACAGATACTCTGTTTGCCTACGTATGTGTTACTGTGAATCACCTGCTTATAACTGGAGCGCAAAACCATTATTGAGTCATTAACGTCAGCTCCTCATATTTTTACGGCACCACACCAAACTAATTCGCCTATGTCTGTTTTACCGGGCCGTGGGCGAGCCTCCTAACTTACTAATTGGCCAAATATGGCCGCTGTGACGTCAGCTCCCAGTCATCACCCGCTAGGAATCCAAAAGATGGTCCCAAAAAAAATGCGGTAATTGGTATTAAGACTAAGATGTATTGCAATTGTATGCTTGCAGATTGAATAATGGCATCTTTTTGTGTGTAACAGTCATCCGATATTTTGTGTGATGAAATTTCTGAAATTACGTACGTTTAAGACTTTAATTCTAATTTTTCCAGGGGTAATTGTGTTACGCCTAAGCTGGGCCTAGGTAGACCATTAATAAGGTTCTTATGTATTAAAAAAATACGTTGCGTGATTGATGTGAGTGTCTTGGGTGGACCTAGATTTTGTGTCCGGAAGCTTGGATCCGCCTTGATATCATAGTACAAGATTGGCCAGCTAGCTAGTTGCTGGTATCCCAACGTAGATCGAACAATAATTTATAATCACTCGTTGAGGCCTTTATTCCAGTAACCTTGTCATAAGCCTAGTGATATTACCATGCACTGATACGTCATGATTCAAAATTCGTAACTTTTCGAAAGTAGTTATATGCATTGTGCGTACACCTGTCTCGCTTAAATGGTAAAGGAAAATATAGTCACGAAATTTGTACGTTTGAGAGATTTTCCCGGATTGTGAGTCCTGTGACGTTTGCCAACGCGTCACTCGGCCAGCGTGATGGACAGAATGGGAGAAGATATTCTGTAATATTTTTTCTGAGAGGAGACTCTTACTAAGGTAGCACTACCACGTTTTTCTACGTCACCTAATCTGCCAAATACTACTAGTGTATTTTAGTCACCTTCTCGTTATCTTCAAAGTATTATTACAACGGAAACGTTTATAGTTTCGGTATTTATTTTGCTCGGTCTATTTATTACGACTATCTAATGAGCGAGCATACGCGGCCAAAATATGCGCTTTACAATAAAATGGACGCAGTTATCGGATTTCGCTGCTAATTGTAGTAAGGGTTAATAATTGTTTTATATGATTTAGAAATTCCGTTTTTTGGTTGGTGATAATGTGGTCGCAATCGTATCTTGTTAAAATTTCATTTATAGTTAATTGAAAACGTTAAGGGGTAAATAGAGATTATTAGAAGATTAGCATCTACAATCACGTGGTTCTAGATGTATACGTTAAATTTAAGTCACAAAAAAGAGGCCACTGATGACTCGGCAAGTGACATCGACTTTCCAAAATGGGATATAAATAAAAAATTGTAAAAAGAGCTCTATAGAATTATGAAACATAAGCAGTTCTTTTTTTTTTGTTAGCGGTGTTTACTGCACTAACCCAGTGTGGCCATGGTCATCACAACATTGGAAAGATCTGAGAACTAACTCATTCTTTCAGAAAGCTTCCTTTGCACAAAACCACTAAAATTATTTCCAGTTCTTGACTGCTGTATCAATTTTAAAGTATTTACTCACGTCAGTTATGGGCTCCCCGCATCCATGGCATCTGGGGCTGTGGTGTGCAGCGAAACACGGCACGCAGTGCACGCCACCGTCGTGCTGGTGGAACTTGGCGCCATCTATCGGCTTGCGGCAGGTATTGCACGTGAAGTGCTCCGGGTGCCATTTCTTGTTTAACGCTGTCACGATCTGTAGAAGATGGGAGTTTGGGTTATTTAAAAATACATCTATCTGTGCTTTTAGTGTAATCCTCAAGTAAACAGTATGGGTTAATATAATTGCCTAGATTAAAGTCGAAACCTCAAAATCACTGTTTCATTAGTTTAGTTGTCCTAAGCGCAACAGCTACGCTAGAGGTCCTGGGTTTATCCCAAGTTGAGCAGTGTCATTGAGTTTTTCTATGACATTCTCAGTTGCAGCACGGAGTTTGGGTTTGTGCCCGATAAGTAGCAATAGGCTCGTCCTACCTGGGATCTAAACATACTGACGAAATCTGAGTGTACATGTGTGTGTAGCCACC
Source organism: Acronicta aceris (assembly GCA_910591435.1). NCBI lineage: Eukaryota > Metazoa > Arthropoda > Insecta > Lepidoptera > Noctuidae > Acronicta > Acronicta aceris. Next base: position 14,349,117 of record OU342771.1, on the reverse strand, counting down.
ACCACTTAGAAGCGGCGGTAGCTATATGGTTAGGGCGTTGGACTTGCGATCATGTGGTTGCTGGTTCGAACCCCACCCATTGCACTAAGGACGTGAACCCACTCGTAACACAAGCATTTCATTTGATAAACATTGCTAGTAAGCTTTTTTAAAAAAAAAACAAAACTTATGACAAAAATGTATTAAAAAAAATGATCAATTCAGCAGTATTATGGCTATATGGCTACCTACATGTTTTTGTTTCAGTTTCATCAATATTTAATGTGGTTTTCCCTATAAGAACGGGCATTGAAAGGCATTCTCAAAACTAGTTCAGAATCCTCAGAAACATGTCTCGTAATATAAAATTCCTGAGGGCTGACCGCAATTTCCTTATACTGTGGTTTGTTTAGAATGAACCTTCTCATAAAACTGGTTTATCATTCTGTAATGCAGGTCTTGTGTTTAGGAGTCTTAAAGCTTGGAAGTGAACATGTTAATCTCACATTTATTCTATACTAGCTTCTGCCCGCGACTTCGTCTGCTTGGACTTCAGAATTGGATCTGACTTGGATAAAAAGTAGCCTATGTGTTATTCCAAACTATTATCTATCTTTGTGCCAAATTGTATTCAGATCCGTTCAGCCGTTCTGGGGTGACGAAGTGACAAACATCCATACATATTATATGCATCCTCGCAAACTTTCACGTCTATGATATTAAGTATGAAAAAGAAATAATTTAAATTTAGGTTATTCGCTGTGCGTTACAGGTTCCATAATTATTATTTCTAAGATAAAAGATAATCTAAAAGATTTAATTATTATACTAGCGGCTAGCTCTTGCCCGCGGTTCCACTTGCGTCACAAAAGGATTTACTTACAATTACTCGGCATAATAAGATCATCATCGAATCATTTATTATTTTGTATAGCATAAATGAATTCAAGCAAACAAGTGCATTTATTATATGACCTGTCGAAAATTTTAATATTATCCACTGAAAAAAAAAAATTGCTCTTTCCATCTATCTCTCAAGAGCGCAAACAACACGTTTTGTTTACTTACATTGCGTAACGCGTGTCTATTTTAACGCTCGCGCTTGACCACGTGGCTCGAGTATTTATATCGATGTCTTTATGCCGTGAACTTTGCGTTTTTTTGCGCGAAACAGACATGTAAACTTTTCTTGTCATTTCTGAAATGGTCCGTCTATCTAGTAGAGCGATGCTTGACCAGCTATAGGTATGTAGGGTCTCCCACAGTTCGCTGGTATATTTAGATCCCATGTAATAGGGGGCGAGTCTATTGCCATTAACCGAGCACAAATCAAAGCTCCTACTGAGTATTTCATAGAAAAACAATAACTTTTTGCTTGTTCTAGGAATCGCTACTAGGACCCCTAATGTAGTGCACTTGGGACCGCTAGACTGCCGTAATTAATGTTCTGAAAGCCAGGCTCCCATCTACTTCATTCCTATCTATTCGCTACCTATCCCAAATGTAGACATTACGTTCTTATATTGTTTATCCATATACCTAATCCATCATCAAGTTTACAAGACTTCTGTATTTTGTGTTCGTTTGCCAGCTAATTACCGCGTGGTGTAAGCATCCTGCACGCCTTGACCGGACTGACCACATTATTTTATACAAGCATGCGGTTTTTAGCATAATAGTTTGTTTTGCTTTACTATGTGATTTTTACCTACATACCGACATAGCATTAAATACAATTTAAGGCGTAGCGTAAGCCTAGGCCGAAAGACAAATATACCAAACTAACCCTGAGTGTTTTCTTTGATTCTCTATGACAATTGCCCGATTCCTTTTTGGTGTGTAATCAATGTGGTTTCGCAATGTATTGACGAGCTATTTTAGAGATAGGTTCCGATATTTTTTGTATCTGAGCGGTTAAATGATAAATATTATTTTATTTCTGTAAATTACCCTATTAAGAATACTTTTTCGAGTCATTTTTTTAAATGTTTATAACTAGTTGGCGCCGGCATTTCCTAACTGACGACCTGAGAGAGAAGAAATGCCGAGAGAGGTCATCAGAGGTCGTCAGATTGATACTGCAGGCGCCATCTAGTTTAAAAAAAATTTGACTTGTAAAAGTGTCTTTCTACTTACAGAAAATAAATCATTATTCCTATGATCTGTACGTAAACACAAAACTATTTCTCGAAGGCTTTTGCTTTCATAAACATATTGGTTCGCCCTTCATACGTCCCAAGAAAAGAAAATTTATGAATGACGATAACAATATTCGGTGAACCGCGTAATATTCCAGATCATTGCTATCAATTTCCAATAAACAAACGTGATACGTAACGCTATCGTATCATATCAGAACTTATCAGTTATCAGCGATAGTGGACCTACATTATTTATAGGTTCAAGATGGTAAACAGTGCTGAGTGCACTAGTTGTAGTATTTTTTTTATTCATGATTTGTGTAGGCTTACGCTTGACCGCCAGTTCGCCTGATGTTAAGCGATACTACGATCTACGATGGAGCGCGCTTGCCTAGAAGAAACCGAATCACTCATGATTTGAAGACACCCAGATTATATCTATCGGGGAAGACCCACTCGGGAAGCGTATTCCACATTTCAGCGGTACGCATGATAAAAGTGGACTTAAAGCGTTTTGTTCGGGTTTTCGGAATGTCCACCATGAATCGATAAGTTTACATTAAATACAAATAAATAAAATAATGTACAGCAAACATAGTATGTCATCACGCCTGTACCCCCATTAGGCTTAGCAGGGTGTACTAATGTATACCCACAATGAGCTGGTATGTTTAGCTCCCGCCCATTGCGATAATCCGGACACAAATCCAAACTTTCGAGCTGCGACTGAGACTTTCATAGAAAAACACAATAACACTTTGACCTGGGAATCGAAGCACCTTATACTCAGCAGCTGCGCTTGACTACTATTTTTACATTTTTACTTCTAGGTATCTACTGTGCAAAACGAAATCACGGTTATTGCTTTTTGCGCGTCAGTTTCTGTATTTTCTTATATATCTCCTAGCCTATTATTAGTCTGCCAAGCTTTTTTTTTTAAATTGGCATAGACTTTTTTTAACTATGTAGTCCATTTAGAAAAAAAAAATTATACCCAAGTACTTACTCTTCCATTGATCACTGAATTGCAGCTGTTGCAGACAGCAGGACTTTCTACTTTGGTCGACTGTAACAAAAAAGAAACACATTAGGTACTCAACTACATACCATCACGCCTGTATTCCCCGAAGGGTTATGCAGAGATTTATGTAATAGGAGGCAAGTCATCATATCAGCCAACGGAAGTCCACTGCTGAATAAAGGCCTCCACAGCGATCGGTCACATGCCGTCTACATCCAACGACTCCCAACGACCCTTGCCAGGTCGTCCGTCCATCTTGTTGGAGGCAAGTCCCGAACTGTAATCCAAACTCCAAGCTGATACTAAGAATTTAATTAAAAAATATTAATAGCACTGATCGATCTATGAATCGAAAGCAGGACCTCTAGCGTAACAATCGCGCTTACACACACTAGACTAAGCCACACAACAATCACATAAATAATGTTAAAATTTAATGAAATATTAAACATAACATTCTGCCAATTAGTTTGGTACTTATAGGCGATAAATAAATAGAAAGTTAGTTATTATATTCTAAGTAAATAAATAAATAAGTAAAATGTGCCTAAAATGTGCCTGAAACTGGGTTTAAGTTTATTTTAGCGAAGGGAAAATCCAACTTCAGGCAGGATTCGAACCTGCGTCTTCTGGTTAGATACACCAGACGTTATTACTGACGTTACTACAAAGCCACCGAGAGTCCCACCCGCCAGATCGAAAATTGCCTTCACATTCTTAATTTATGTGTTTAAGGTGACATCAATAACATCTCTTGAAAAGCAAGTTACTTTGCTTCTCAACTGACATGAATTACTTTACAATTCGAGTATTTTAGACTGAATCAAGTGCATAAAGTTAATGTAAAAAAGGCTTAAAGGCTCTTAATACTACTGAATACATTACTCAGTTCTATAACACCTGCGTCCTAAATTATTTCTTGTTCATGTATTATAATAATATAGCGCATTGAACGCTTGACATTCACCTTGAACGTTCAATGCAGAGGCAAGCCGATAAACACCGATAACTAGGATACCGTTTGATTAAATATAAGATATGACATCATACTACACTCAATAAAAAAATAGCCATTCATCCTAACTCGTACTTTCTTTATTTGGGCATCGACGCGTCCCGAACATACCAATGGATGCCTATATCCGCTGCCTTTTTCATATTAGGATATTAACGCGACATTAACAAGTGATGTGACCATTGGACTATCAAGTCAAAAGTATCCAGTTCGAATCCAAGGAACGCACCTCTGACTTAAGTGATGAGCGTATTAATATTTAATCACTCACTTAAACGGTGAAGGAAAATGCGTGAGAAAACCTGCATGCTTGAGAGATTTTCTCGACGCCATGTAAAGTCAGCCAACCCGCACTGGGCCAGCGTGGACTATAGCCTAATGGGACCCCAGTGGGACAATATAATAGGTTGATTCACCTAAGTCTCGAAGGGCAAGGTAGCTAAAATACTGCTGTACACATACAGCTCGCCGTTTGAGGTTCTAGTACCGTGGAATAAGAGCGATCCTTTAAAACGTGGCATAAAATCAAACTCCGAGGTGAAACAATAACTCTTTGTTCCACCTACGAACCGAACACAGGATCACTAAACTACGAGTATTAAGGAAGTGTGTTGTGCATTTGAATACGTATATATATTCAAATAAAGACAGGAAAGAATTACAATGATTTTATAAAGAAACAGAGCATTATAATATTGCGTAATGTGAGCACACTTTTATTTTAAGAGCTGAGGAAGTCTAATAGCTATAATTCGTGAGTTTGTCAAATTTTAACTACACCTTTTGTTCGAGTGTATTTGAAAAAAATACTTCATGCATTTTTTATCTTTGGTATTAAAATTATATTTTGACTCACACTGAAGAAGGATATCATGGATTAGAAAGTGTTTTTTTTATACGAATATAAAATTCCGCCAATTCCGATACACAATTTAAAAGCATAATACTCTTTGATGTAAAGATGCTTCCTCCCTGCAATAATTAAATTCTGACATTATTATTTTTTTAGAGCTGTTTATGGTCGTTGTCTCTTCTGGAAACATTATTATTTATTCCATTAATAATTTAATGGAGATCATTAACAATCTACAAATTTAAGGTATCTGACTTGGAAATCAGAAATGCCATCTGAATTACTCGTTTTAGGCAATTTCACTACACGACAAACCTTTTTGCTTCGCAATTTAAAAATGTTTTCGTGATAACCTCGAGTTCTCTACTTGTCATTTTTTATTTGGATGGACATCAGTGTTGGGGAGTTAATTTTGGGGGCAATACCAGTACCCCAAGGATAAACTGGTTGTCAAGGCTTTTTGTGCTTCTTACTAATACTAATCGGAATATGACAACCGAGACCGATGACATTTACGTGCTCGCCACGGAGAGGTTTCGATGTGTTAAGAATGGTCATCCACAGACTAACCGGGGCTATACTAGCAGATCGGTTGATCACCGTAATTATTACTTAGCCACGAGCCCTCCAATAATAAACACTACTAATAGTTAAAGTTAGCTGACTGACAGAGTAAATCAACAAAAACAAAATTTAAATTTGTTCAAAAATAAGGAAGTTCCTCATTTTAATTTTATGCTAGATAGACAGCATAAGTAGGTACATTCAGTAGCACATCAAGTTACCACAACCTGTCAAATTTCCCCAATGGATAATAAACTCTATTATTTGGAGATTAAACTGAAAATCGATTGAAGAAATTTGAAAATTTTGAATACGAGAGATGACGTAAAGTTTTACGAGCGCCATACAAATTCTATCACATATCCTCAAACCATCGCCATACAAATTCTATCATATATCACATGTCCTGCGGAAAAGGAACAGAACATCTTCTATATCTTAGAAGTTTATTGTGACGATTTAAATTATTTCTCATGACGTCATTCTGATACTTTATGGATACTGTAAGCATTGTCGTCTCTCATAAATTGTTCATACATGTTAATGTTCAATTGGCATTGCTAATTCACGAAATGGGAACAAACTGAGCGGACAAGTTACGGGAAGATGTGGGCGAGTCTACTTGTCAGTGTCACACTGTCATTATTAGTCACACTTACATGACTTATGTAACATGCGCGACCAATACCGTGTTTGGAATACATAAAGCTTGGAGCTATTGAGAATATGGTCAGTGTCAATTATGTGGATTGGTTTGGGCAGAAAAAAATGTTCCAAAACTTTTGTAAGACCGCCTCGTTCGAACAAATTAGTATTGAGTCTACATAGTCTTAATAATAACTCGGTCTGTACTTGTTTCCACTAGGTGAAAGCATAAGGACACCTCTTTTTTTTTTTTTTGGTTTCGTGTGGAAAATCCTCATGGACATCCGCCGCCCGGGCAGGCGACGGGGCGTGTCGGACTCCACCCAGAGTGGGTGACCTACCGACTAAAAACCACACGGTGTTCCCTCCTGCACCTGCGGCGTCGGGGGCTACGGGAAACAGACAATTCGTCCGCGGCCCCCGACTGGGTAAGGACACCTCTAACCTAACCTAATCCTTCGCGGAATACAAGAGTGTTGCTATGTTATATTTAATACTAGCTTCTGCCTACGACTTTGTCTGCGTAGACTTCAGGATTGGGTCCAACCTGGATAAAAAGTATGTGTAAATCCTATGTGTTATTCCAGGCAATAATCTATCTGTGTGCCAAATTATATCCAGATCCGTTAAGCCGTTCTGGCGTGAAGGAGTAAGAAACATCCATACATACAAACCATCGCGATTACGAGTATAATATTAGTAAGGATTTAATCCTTCCTGGCTTTAAGAGATAAGCTTAAAGTAAGTAAGTAAATGTCGCATGTCGACAAAATGAGAGGAAACAAATGGAAATAGAATATATTTCACTATTCCTATTTAGTTAATTGGGTCAAAAACATTCAAGCGATCAAAATAGTTTCAAGGTAAACACTTTATAATCTTTGTCTTCATCAGATCGGGTGCCAGGATGGCTTAGCTGTCCACGCACCTGCATAACATACAATGCTACTACTACCAGACCACCCGCTCATAACTTACGATTTAACAATGTTAGGTTATAGTCTTTAATCAAAACAAATATCGTTCGCATACACCGGCTAGTCAGACGTACAGTGTCACACAACTGTGTCACCGACGAGTTCGGAAGCGCAGGGAACAATACGTGCTTTTAATTTCGCAAGTAATAAACTGATAGCGGGCGACGCATCATGAAACTATTTGTTAAATCACATTCACACGTGTCCAATAATTGAGATATTAAACCGGTCAATTATTGGCATTGTGTATACAGAGATAATACTCCTGAATTGTCATTTCCATTTCAAAGTTACTCCATTAAGAAGATATAAGAACTGTTTTAATTTCGACGCCATTGGCTGCCACAGCTGCGGGCACAGTACATCATTTCCATAGGTTGATTAACTTGGTGTTATTACTTATAATTTAGTGATAAATGTCCGATTGTAAATATCCAAATCGCCAATTAAATGAAAATCGCCCATAAGAGGACAGTATCATCATTATTAGGTATATATTGCTTAAAATCGAATGAGAATTTCGAAAAAATCTAAATTGGCACATCGTTATTTCGTATTGATAACCTATCAGTTCTAGGTGTTTAGAGTAATGAGTGATTTCTTATTTATTTTAAGTATGCTTTCTCTTTCTTTAATACTCTTTTCTTTTTTAATTTTTTATTCAAAGCTCCATCCAACTCGCTATCCTCTCTTTTCTTAGACCAAACGTCATTCAACTTGGGATGTAGGGCGCTCACAAGGTCAAGGCGTCAGTTAATCGTGGCATGTTTTTAGGGCGCACGTCTATATACGTCACACAATTTCTTTTGTTTATGCTTTCCTTGTCAGACGACTATTTTCGTCGGTGACAGCCCTTCTAAGGACAGAGGACGCGTTTGTGCGGCTACTTGTTTAGAATAGAGGAATGCCGATATGTATGTTGTATGTCAAGATGTATGAACGTGGATGAAGCAAAAGAAATATGTTAGAATTCTGTCCTTTTCTTGAGGTCCGGAAAATCCTCATGGATTGGAGAATCCTCTGGGGAGAAGGCGATCATGTTGGAGTCATACCGAGTAAAAACTGCAATCGCATTGATTCGTGACATTGGCCAGGACAAAAAGGTTATTATTGCTTATGCTTTTTATGGCCTCTTTTAATTTCTCTTTAATGACGCACGTTTGGCGTAGCGGCTGAGCGATCGACTTCTGCGCCACGTGTTGTGAGTTCGATCCCCACACAGAGCAAATATTTGTATGATCTACAATACAAGTACTACAGTAGTTGGCTTTATCTCCGCGATTTTTTTAAAATGCCACGAGCGTATTGCGTAGTAACTGCAAAGTAGCTGAACTAATTTACAAATAAATAAACAAAATTGGTTTCATAGTACATACCCTGTCCTTGTTTCTCAACAGTTTATTTATAAAAACTGTTCCATATTATGAGAATTTTTTACACAATAAAATTCCATAATAAAGAATTCCGTCTTATTTGTAAGCTAGTTATTTCAATTCGATTAATTGATCATTACAGAAAAAAATGTTTTAATTAAAAAAAAAACAATATCAAAGACATTAAAAGTTACAACCCTATTGCTTCAATGGAGCGTAGGTAATTATTTCATCAACTAGGCTTAGTTTCCGTACTGTTCTATATTTATACTGTGACATTATAATACGGTAGCAGGTGTAAAGATGTGTTTATGTTTACAGATATTTATGTCGTATCTCATAATGTCTCAACCGCAGAATAACATGGGACTTGTATTAATCACGTTTTGTTTTCTTTATGTTTTAAATTTGACATTCGGATCAAAAATATGTTGTCTTCGTCTTAGATTTAACTAGATCTCGGGTGAAAGAAAAATGACTCCATTTATTAGTCTATTTTCCTATTATTACCTGTACGATTTAGTGTTATTAGTAAACTGCCCTTAATACAAAGGGAACCAGACTAATGTGTTTGACCCTGATTTTATTGTGGCCCAATTTTATGTTCAACTGTAACTGTTTTTTTTTAATTTTCTTAGGTGACAATGTAAACATTCCACGTCGTACTTATTATATTTTATTATTTTTCTACGTTTTTCTACAATGTTGGATAAAAAAATACAGTCATAACATACCATCACGCCTTTATTACTTAGAATTTTAGGCAGAGTCGTACTAATTAATACCCACAGTTCGGGTGGCAGAGGCAAGCTTATTGTCTAGATTAGATAAACATAACATTCCATCACGCCTATATTTCCCGAAGGGTTAGGCAGAGGCGTATTAATTTACACCCACAGTTCGTTGGTTTAGGGCCCATGTAATAGGGGGCGAGCCTATTCCCATTAATTAACTATTGTTACCTAGAATTTTACAGAAAAACCCAATAACACTTTGCCCCCACTTTGCTTTGAACCCAGGAGCTCTAGCGTAACAGTCGCGCTCAGGACCACTAGGCTAATGAGGCAGATAATAATTAGTTATTGATATTATATACAGCTATGATAGTTAGGTCATATCGGTCACGTTATTACTTACTTTAGTAATTGAGTGTATAATTGCGCCATTGTTTATAAACAACTTGAGCAGGTTTACAATCATTATAACATAGTTAAACACTTCGAACAACTCATACTCTTATCTCGCACACTTAATAACTTAAATGCAACTTAAATAGCTGGTAAGCGTACGTTCACACGTGCGTTTTTCCATAATATATCGCGCGTTATTTTTAACGCTTATAGACGCTTAAGGGTCCGGCGGAGCTTGAATTGCCGACAAAAATCTAATACCGAAATAAATAGTAATCCAGACAATATTCTATCAAATTATATTATTCGGATTTGGATACCGTTAATCTACGTTCCTACGGTACTATTTCGTCTACTACTACTTCACTGGAAATAAAAGATCGGAAAATCGTTCCAAACTTGGTAAAGATACCAAAAATTGCATTCGCTTAAATTTATTTCCAGTGAAGTATTTTGGACGAAATGGTAGAGTAGAGAACCTAGATTAACAGTATCGGAATCCGAATAATACCAGAATTTGATTAAATTGTGTTTGAATTACGATTTATTTCGGTGTTACGTTTGTTAAAGAAATTCGGTTCGCCGGACTCTTAAGACCTTATAACTTCTCCTCTGTCGATTTTTTATTCCGCGAGATTTTTTATCAGTTTGAACGCAAATACGTATATTATGTTGGTGCTGGTAACTACACTCACTTTAATTCGATATCATAAAAACGCAACTTCGCTAAAAACGAATTCGATTTTATCTGAAATAAAGATTACAATACTGGTTCGAAAATACTTCTACATATAACATAACATACCATCACGCCTGTATTCGCCGAAGTGTTTCGCAGAGGTTGTACTTAATGTAAACCCACAGTTCGCCGGTATGTTTAGGTCTCATGTAATAGGGGGCGAGCCTATTGCCATTAACCGGGCACTAATTCAGACTCCGAGCTGTTACTGAGAATTTCAAAGAAAAACCCAATAACACTTTTTTCGGCCTGGAGATCGAACCGAGGACCTCTAGCGAAGCAGTCGCGCTTGGAACTACTAGACTAATGAGGCAGTCAGAAATACTTCTATAACCGTAGTATTAAATTTTAATTATCAATAATAATCGCTTTTGAATTTGGCAAATGTATATAATATTATGTTTATGATCTAGACTGTGAACATTAGCATTATGGCTAATATCAGTACATCTTCGACTGCAGATAATCTACCATATCTATTTATTTTAGTACATTACAATGTTTACATTGATTTCGAGCAAAATAAAATAGATTAATGCAGGAAAATGTAGGTATAAGGAAAATTGTGTTATTACCTGCTATATTACAACGATATGTTGTATAATCAAATAGCTTCATTTTAAATACATGATGTGGTTTTCCATCGCTATAAATAAAAAAACTACGTGGTTATTTGTTGGCACATGCAATTTAGTGTACCTAACGTCAAAGTTAAACATGTTTTATTTCAATTAAATCATTGTTATAGGTTCTTTTGAATCGTCAGAAATACATACAGACAAACATTCCAACCTTCTCCTCTTTTGAAGTCGGTTAATAACTAGCACAGTTCCAAGTAGTGGGTCTTTTGAAAAAACTCCATAGATACTTCTTTGGATATAATTTATAAAAAAATAACATTTCTATTTACATTTTGTTAGGTACAAAACTGGGAGAATTATGCAAGATAAATATAATTAACTGGTATCTTGTCTTTCAAAATAAAAAATGGCTTTAACGAATCCGATTGTGTTACACATCGCACTTGTCTAATTTCAAAACGACAATAAATAATTAAAAAAATATATGTTTAAGAAATAAGTTGGTTAGGTTTTATAATAGAAATATGCAAATAATAGTAATAAACTAAAATTTTCCACGGAAAAATATTAATAAGTGGCTAGATAAGTTCTAATAGATAATAACTTATCTTTGCTATCTATCCATCGGCTTGTTGACTAGCTGTTAACTTTATTGGTTCCATATGACACCGTAAATCGATATCTGTAATTACCTAGGCACATTGCTCATTTATAAGAACTGTACTGGCTGACTTACGGCCGATTTCTACATATATCCTATCTGTCAGTAGATTTGCTTACTAGAGATAGGATTTTGACAGTAGTTGTATGGAGCTTATGTCAAAATTCTATCTCTAGTAAGCAAATCTATCGACAGATTGGATATAAAAACTGGCCGTTAATGATTTACAGATTAAAAAAATATTTGTAAACACTTTAATAAACGTGTATGATTTTCACTGGTTATTGCACTGATATTGTATCACTAATACCAATCAAGTTTCCCTGTCACTACAGAATTATGTTGTAGGTATCACTCGCGTAGTTTTATTTAGAGATGTATTTTTTTATAATTTTCGTGACCGGGCGGCTCTACCCACGCTCCTGTTCTCTTAGATTCCCTAAATCTTTTTACAATTTATCTACTCTGTCGTAAGAAAGGTGAAAAGCTGCATACATCTCTGTCAGATTGATTACTCATACCGTATAACTGGCACATTTTATTTAGATGAAGCTATTGAGTTCTTGAATTGTTTTTTTTTTTGTGAAAACTCGTATAGTAGGTATTCTGTAAAGTTTCTGAAGATATGTGAATCCTACCAACGCGCACTAGGTTAACATAGCTTAACTATAGCTTGATATTCATTGCAGGACCGAGAACTACAGTGGTTAGTCGGAAAATAATAGCATTAAATGAATTGACATGAGATTTTCATATCACCATTTCATCAAGAAATCCCAGATTAACTGACAACTTCACAACAAATTGCATTGCCCGTCAATCACGTTGAAATAGCCCGACCTTCTGCATCCAGCCCTGCAATCAAGCGGGGCTACTCTAAAATCTGAAATAGTTTGCGCGTGGGCCGCATTGTAAACGTCGACCTCACTCGGAATAGTGATGTGCCGTAATAGCACAAAGTAAAGACAGCTCTTACAAAAGCACAAAATTGTTATCATGTGAATTTGCGAAATTTACAAGGATCAACCTTTTGGAACCGTGCAACTAGAATCATAACGTTACATACGTAACGTGATGTTCCAAAAGGTTGATCCTATGGAGAACAATCCGGCAAGAAACTCCATGGAAACAAAACAAACGCGAAGGAAACTGCGGACAACAGCTAGTGATAGGTGCATAAAGTAATGAACTAACATGCTTTATATTTGTCTTATTATTTTAAAAGGTGTCTTTTATATCTTTAGAAAAGTAGGTACTTAAAAAATGCTTTTTTAATTTATATATTTGGGATAAACAAACAGTTACACAGTTTTTTTTTGAATATCATAAGCGAGAGAAACACTTGGACTCATCACCATTTTGGTCGTATAGTAACGTGTTAAGGCGATCATTTTTGTGAGAAAGAGACGAGGCTATTTAATATGTATAGCGGCATCTCTTTCTCACAATGAAAAAATGATCGCGTTAACACGTTATAATACGGCCCCGAGTTTATTGCTCTAGCTAGGTGAAAGAATCCACTAACTTCCGTTCAGTTAGTCTATTAGCTACATTATAAATAATTAAAATTAAAATGTGATTGTTTGTATTTATTTCTTGTTTCACCTTTTTATTCATATTAGGTAGGTACTAATTATATATTTTTTTATGAATTTAAGTAGACAAGACAATTACGTCGTCGCGGCGGAACGCATTGTGAATTTGTGATACCTACGAGAAAAACGAATGAACGAAGCAACGTACTGTTACTATATTTAAATATGAAAGAAACTAATGAATCGTTTGCTTTTTTTAACACAGCATTGGTGCTGCAAACTAACTTGTCACTTGGTAAATACCGTTATTTAAAAAAATATTAAAACGTAAAACTGCTATGTAATATTTTTTGACGTGACATGTACTTTACTGGTCCTCCTTATAAGTGGTGATTATGATAAAACCTATAAATATTCCTTTAAAAAATTGAAAATCAATGCGCACGCGCTGGAGCCTAATAAATCCATGACCAATGACTCATCTGTTGGGGCTTCCACTTCTTTTTTCTACGAGTAGCATAGGCACATCTATAAACTCAATCATAAAATAGTTTTAGCAAATCAAATACAATAAAATTTTATTTATGTCACTGCCAATGTTGAAATAAAAACATTTATCAAACCCATTATGTTTCACACATTACTGTTCATATAAACTTGTTATTTATGCAAATGTATGTATGTTAAATATAGTCAAACAAAATTAGTGAATCATTATTGTAATGTGGCGCTCCGAACAAGGAAAAAAATGTATTACCATGATATTTTTATAATAATATCAATATAATTTGATTATTTAAGGGTCCGCCGGAGCGTGAATTGCCCACAAAAACGTAATACCGAAATAAATCGTAATCCAGGTAATATTCTATCTAATTATGTTATTTTTCAGATGTAGATACTGTTAATCTAGGTTCCTACGGTCCTATATCGTCTTCTACTACTAGGTACAGATCTGTGGCTTAAAATTAAGAAACGATTATAGACCCTGTCGGGCAAAGTTTATGCAGTAGAAGAGATCTAAACTATTTTTGCCCATAATAGAACAGAAGTGTATTAAGTACGTATGAGTTGTTTCTTGCATTTATAAGTTTGTCAATATAGTTATCACTGTCTAAAATTTCAGAATAGAAGCCTAGTCTGCAGTCTAAAATTCCCAATATTTTTTAGCACATTTATAGATAAGAAATTTCTTATTAAAAAGTTATTCGTTAGTTTTTTAACGACTTCCTAATAGCTATGCCTTATTCGTATATGTTATTATATAAAATCTTTATGTCATACAAAATCGATTCATTTTGGAACCTTGAATTATACAAACGGCTCCTACTATGTCATCGAATAAAAATAACATTAATAACATTAATTGACTAATGACTAATGCTTCTAAAAACATACAATGTAGGTGTTTTAATTACTCCAGCTACCATCCTTCTGAACCATTAATAACCTGGTACTCTTAAATTAATTATGTATTATTGTATTAGATATTTTTGTTGCTAGGTTTGTTTTCCTGCTGTCATCATCCTTAAAAGTTCAAACAACTTTTGGAAAAACCCACAATGTGGGTGAAATACGTAGTGATGACCCCAGTTTTTTTTTTAAATTGCTCAAATTAAAGTTCTCATCCGTTTTCACACAGTGTCATTGTCAGTAATGTTTCTATTCTTAATATATTAAAGATGTATTATTTAAGATGTATTTTATGGAACGAAACAGATACACCTACCCATGTTTATTTGCCTGCATTTTAACATTATGAGTTGCAAGTAAATCTTGTAATATTTTTATCCATTTAACTGGATATACTTAGTGTAGGAACTACTAGATTATCTACGTAAGGATAAAGATTGCTTACTACAGCATCCATGGTCACGGGAAGACTGTCTTCCCGAGACTTCCCGTGACCATGGATGCTGTAAAAGATCCGAAACGTCGGAAATCAAATAATATCAATACAACGCGATAAAATCCGTAAAAAGTTGTTTTATTTCAATGTCTAATATTCGCGTAAGTGTCAGAAACCAGTAAATAATCATAGGTCACATGCACTTCAGTAACAGGTGCATTCTAATGTCAAGGACTAGAAAGAAAAAAGAAAACACATTTATTTAAAGCACACAATTCACATAAAACATTATAGAAATGAGAAAGTCAAAAACAAGACAAGGATAGACAAACAGATTATTCAAATAATAATAACAAAAACAATAATAACACTAAACTCATCGAGCGTATCCCATCACTAGTGGCGACAGTGCCGTATTTATAGATTTTATTATCTTTATTTTTGGGGTGAACGAAATTTCACTTATTTCACTCTGAACGCTAGAAAATAAACATTCGCTCATTAGAATTAAAATACGTTTTTTTGTTTTACAGAAATACTCTAGATAATTGTGATGCTATTTGTTATCTGCGGTTCTATTCTAAACTTGTATTACAACCCACGTGTGACGTAAACGTGAGAATTTTATCTGCTTAGGTAAAATGTTTATATTTCTTCATAACAATTTCTGATGCCCGGTCTTCTGCCAAAGTTTTGTATCGTAACGTTAAACGGTTAGTGGTGATTATATATGTTATTAAATTACCTACTAAGTTAGAAAGAAATGTATCAGTTGTATTAAACATAAAATTGTCATACCCGTAACTTCGTATTGATATTTTCTTATTAGTAAGTTCATTTTCTGTCTCTGTCAGCCCGTTTGCTTCTACAGATTGACCTTTGGCTCTCTCTCTGAGAAAGTGTCTAGACTAGATATTGAGGATGTAGGGCTAGTCGGGGTTCAAAGAACTCTGGGTTCTAGCACGTGCTTATAATCCTAGTAAATCTTTTTTTATGGGATAGGGGGACAAACGAGCAGACGGATCGCCTGATGGTAAGCGATTACCGCCGCCCATGGACACCCACAACACCATAGGAGTCACAAGTGCGTTGCTGACCTTTTAAAAGGAGATTGGGCCTCCGGTAACCTCAGTCACGCACAGCGTTATAAAAATCTTGAAGAAATTGCTGAAGTAACGGTGAAAGAAGATATTTTCAGCTTTAAAAACATGATGATAGCAATCCGCAGATATGAAATTAATAAATCAAACCATATTGGAGCGCTGTCTGAGATACTACCCAGCATTTGATTTACATCTCACAAGTTTCGGACTTTAACTTCGCCACTACCACTTTTCTGTTTTCTTCTATATGATTGTATTAATTACATTTATGAGAATTCATTTTCCATTTTCTAAAGTTCAGATTCGAATCGCGACTATCAGTAAGAGTATTACAAGCTCGAAACGTCAGTAAATATTTATTAAAAGCTATAAACAAATCGTCAGATTATCTGTTCATGGGAAAATTAATGCGGTTTCATTAAACTGGTTTTGAAACTGTAATAACCTCATAGGAAACTTATTTGGCTCTGTTTTGTCTATTAATCTCATTATCCTGTTATTCTTGTTGCTACGTAGAAGCATTTTCTGTCAATTTCAATACCAGTTCATGGATGTTTGTCAGCTATAATATTTCAGCTTAGAGGACTAACATCGCTAGATTTTTGTGTTAATGATGTGGTAGATTTTACATGTCTACATCAATTTCCAGCCTATTTACAATTTTAACTTCATGCTGAAAGTCAAGTCTAACTTTTACAACTTGGAACTGAACTCCAATCTAATGACATTACTACATACCAAAAACACGCATGATCCTAATTTATTTATTTACAAGACAGTATCCTAAGCCTAAACTGGCTCTACGACTCTTCGATTACCTGTTGCATCTACTATAATGAATTTTCTTTGGCTTTGAAAACGTAAAAGTTCATTAAACATCACACCTTTCTGGAAAGGTCAAGTAGATTAATGTCAACCACATTACGTGTGAACGAATGTGTAAGCAAAATCTATTCCAGAATAAAGCGAGCTACACACGACACCAATGGAACACAATTGTAACAATAATAGATACGCATCACGTCGGCCGCGGATTTGTACAACACTTAGTCATGCCGTGGTGTTGGCAATCCCGCCAACACCTGAATGTATCATGGAATTATTGGTTAAAATAAAATCTATATACTTTCGGTAGCGCGTATCGTTTTCTCACCCACAGGTGTCGCTTGATCAAAAATGCTTGCCATCGTTTAATAAAGTTTGTTTCTTTTAAACTCTGTTGATGGTAGTAGCTCTGACTGATGTGACAGCTGTCACGTCCACGCCGAACAAGTCATACGTGACGATAAATCGCTCGTCGTAAAATGACAATGTTGAAAAGATGTCCCGACCATTCATACCACAAACCTTTGCAACAGCTGAAAGAAGTACGATAATTTTTCGACAGCAGCAAGACAAGGAACTCTAGGATAAAAACCTTACATATAAATTTGGTATGGTCATGGTTTATAAATTATACCTGCAAATGTATTTCGGGTGGGAATTTACATGTAAATCAAATTGTAGTGATGATAATCTTGGGCTTATCGTTTAGTCACAGCACTAATCAAGCCGTCAAAATTACACGAGGGACACATTAACCCATTTCTCCTAACAAAGTTATCGTAGCACCTACTACGAACGTTTAATCACGTTCAACGTTGGCACTCAAACCGACACCTGGCCATTTATCATCACAATATTGCTTATACGTGCAATATATTGTAAAACGTAGGTGCTAAGGACAACGACCGAGACCAAGACTGCCCGGACAGATATTTCTGTAAGGTTAGACAGGTTGATTTCAGATGAATACTGGACTTAGCCAGGTGTTGCAAATAGATTAGGTACTATTGTTTTGTAAAATTCTCCTTTTATCAATCGCTACATAATATATAACGAAGGTACTAAAAAAAATTTTTTTTCTAGTTCCAAACTGAACAAAAGAATGCAGACCATGATATATCCGATCGTTTCAAAATTTTGCGTCAAATATGAGGCGATACACAAGTATAAGGTTTATCCATAGTAACATTTGAAATATTTAGATCCTTTTGCCTTTCATAACATCAAGATCATTCGAAGAATATAAATTGTGAGATTCAAGGTTAACACATATTAGAATTATGGATTATTTCGTTATAACGACAAATTAATGAGAGTCGTTTCGGATACAATTGAAAGAAACCAAAATTGTAATTGTTAAACTAACTTTAATTGTAAAACTAACGTCCAACTTAAATTGAAGAAGCATCCGTTGAAAATAATAACTCCATGAATATTTTATGTATATAGAAATAACAGTTCCAAGTCAACATTAACATGTCATTGTTTACAGATTCAGTTCAA
This sequence comes from Acronicta aceris, assembly GCA_910591435.1. Classification (NCBI taxonomy): domain Eukaryota; kingdom Metazoa; phylum Arthropoda; class Insecta; order Lepidoptera; family Noctuidae; genus Acronicta; species Acronicta aceris. Next base: position 14,330,623 of record OU342771.1, on the reverse strand, counting down.
TAGTTTACTAAGGAAGAAAATCGTGAGCACTAAATTGACGTACACAAACAGTGTTGAATGCATTCATCTAACCTTCACATTGAAATATGTTCGCATCGATGGCACTATGATCAATAACATTGCATTAATGATTAATGAAGTCCAATTCAACTGATTATTTCTGATTGAATCCCGTTGATTCAGTTGAATCAACTGAATTGATTGGTATTGTTGCTGTTATATATAATGGCGCGATTTAATTCATCATGGTGGACATTCCAAAAACCCGATCGAAACGCTTTAAGTCCACTGTTATCATGCGTACCGCTGAAATATGGAATGCACTCCCCGAGTGGTTCTTCCCTGATAGATATGATTTGGGTGTCTTTAAATCACGAGTGAATCGGTTTCTTCTAGGCAAGCGCGCTCCATCGTAGATCGCAGTATCGCTTAACATCAAGCGAACTGGCGGTCAAGCGTAAGCCTATCACGAATAATTTTTTTTTAATCAGAATCCGTGGATTTTCCGAACACATTATGTTATGTATGTACAAATACAGAAATTGGTATTGACACTCATAAAAGACCGTATCAAAATCCAATCAATTTTATTTATTCTGAATCTTCTAATTTTTTCTTGTTGCGCCTAGAAAATTATTTATGTGGCAGAATAAATATGATAATCTCTGTTAATACACTGGGTGTGTTTAGTCCCAAATGTTGGAGAAATGTCGCAACAGTAATAAATTTGTGAAACGAATGTGAAACAAGCCGAGTGTGATGCCACCGCCTATAGAGATGTTCTTTATTAATATACTAGTGACTAACCGTGGAAAGTCGTAGTTTACCGGTAAAATATACCATTTGTATTTATATTACTTAATACAATCATAGTCAGATACAATGCTACTTAATAAGTCAAGGTACTATAGATTAACAGCTATTGTTTGAGATTCATCAAAAGTTTATTCATTTTCGCTGTTTTATATTTTTAATACCTTTGCTCCTCTACATTAACAGCCTCTTCCAAAGAAGCTTATATTCAGTTGATATTAATCCAAGGAGCCTATCTACTTGACTACTAAATCAAAAATTATTCTGTATACAATTACTGGTGCACCTTTTCCTTAGGTACAAGGCGGAAACGCCCCTTGGTAGACATGCAGACGACCTGTTGAAGGTCGTGACTCACGGGGACATGTGACCTACGACCGTACCCTGCGGAAACCCACGTGTAACAATGAACACACTTTATTGACACACTGGTTTCTGACACTTACGCGAATATTAGACATTGAAAAATAAAACTATCTTTTATGGATTTTCTTAAACACCGCCGTTCCAGAAAGTCTGCAGTTTGTGAACACACTCATGAGAAGGCCTAGCATTACATCAGATTTGATAAACCACAAGTTTTCGCAAAAGAAAACCGATTCCTGCCCAGGATGCTTCGTGAGGCTGTTGAAATAAAAAAAAACACCCAAATTTCAATAGAAAAGATGGCTGGGCCTTACCATCTGCTTGGAACTCCATTATAGATTCTATTAAATCTAAATCCAAGCCCAAACTGCAAGACCAAAGGACACGGTGAGCTCGTTCTGCATGAATCAGGTAGCTGTTAGTAATTTTAAAATTAAGACGTCCAACACCTCAGTCTTCTCGTGACCATGGATGCTGTAAAGGATCCGAAATGTCGAAAATCAAATAATATTAATATAACGCAATAAAATCCGTAAAAAGTAGTTTTATTTCAACACTTTATTGATTTGTCAAATTTGCGCGAATCTGGAGTTCTAAATATGAATTTATACTTCGACGAAGAGTCGTAGTCGCTTATAAAGTGAAGATTTTTTTCAGTAACCCTAAAAGTATTGGTAAATGTTAGAAAGTAAAACAAAATAATCAACAAGTCACGCAAGTGCCGCGGAGATCAAGAAACATAGATTTTGCATTGGGCCTTTATTGTTGTCATTTGTTACAAACTTGATCGGTTAAATATGTCTTTATTTGTATTTAAGTTTAATTAGTACATAGCTGTAACTAAAAGACAAAAGTAAGTTTGTTTATGAAAAATCTAAAGATTTGACTTCCCCGAGGTGCCAAGATTCATTTATTGTTCCGGGTTGAAAAATGTTGACGGGAAGTGAAGTGATACACGACACTTTCAACTATGAGCGATAAGTGCATTGTAATAATACAAAGACCTCATTATTAGTGGACGTGATGACGCTGTATTGCATTTTGATAGGCACATTTTGTCATCACTTAATATTATACTAATATCAGCTTCCACTATTTTACTCTCTCAAATGACAACTGATTTGTAGATTTGAAAATTCTTGACCCAGCCGAAGGCTCTACAAATCTTTAGGTCATATCGATTAACTTTTTGATATAACGTATCACCTAATATCGCAACATCATCATAAATCACCTAATCAACAAAAACAGGTGAGCAATTTGTTTAGGTTATACTAAAATATTACAAATACTCGGAATTGAGTTTATCTCACAGAAATAGCGCCTGAATCATGCCTGTATGACCGTCACCATGTAGCATTATTTTTCTTGTCTTTTCTCAAATAAACTAAATATTATGATTATCGAATAGTTGTAATATAAGGTGATGATGGCAAAGAGAATTAAACATCTGGTTTACAGGTGATAAACAGTTGTCTACTACCTGTAAGGCCAGCACAAGATAGATCGAATCTTAAAGAATAATTCAAGAAAGCATTGGAAGATAAATATTATTTTTAAATCTACCTTAAAAAAATTGGCTTTCTCAAATCAATCAAATCTATAAAATATTTTGGGACCGGAGTTGTCACTAGTGTCACAATGACTACATAATATTAAATAACCTGGTATTCGAACACAAAACACAATATTTCCTGTTACACACATCCATGAACTAATTTTCGAAAATTTTTACGGCATCAAAAATAGCCAAAGCACCAATTTTCCTGTAATTTTTCTACAACCCGAAAACTTTCTCAGAATTACAACAACAGCTGTTTCAGTGTCCATTATTAAACAAGTTTTATAACACACTAAAATGTCCGTCAAAAATGTCAACCTACAGACTTGCCCCAATTTTAAAACGGACTCAAAACATTATTTATTTTATGTGGAACGTGAAAATTCACTAGAACTAGTCTAGCTGGATATTACAGTTGTTAAAGCAGATGCTAGTTATTTCAAATTATTTGGAAGGATTTCCACTAGCGACTCGTAAACATTTTGTATTTATAACTACCTATTTTGATGTTCATTATTGTTGTGCTTCTACAGTTTATCGTTTCGGCCTTCAAATCTGTTATGTAGAGCTTTATACGCTGTCTTATTCTGATGGGTTCACATGGAAATAAGTGCAGATGATAAAACTCAATATCGTCATTATCGTTCATTATTATTTGATAAATCTTATCGTGACAATTTGGGATTTGGCTCCGATTAAAATGACGCTTTTCCTATTGATAATTTTTGGTGTCATTGCTTTTCTTTTGTCAGTTTATAAAATTGCATAGTTATTTTAAAAGTTCACTCAAAGTAGTAGAGTAAAAAGTAAATGATTATTTATAATTAAGGACAATAGGAGACCATAAACGTAAAACTAATTACATATTAATACTAATAACGATTTCTATTAAATAATATTAGTACTATAAGTTGATACTCGACTAATAAGAAAGTAAATCTATGGGACCATAATATCGACACATTCTGGACTATTCTCTTTTACTAAATCTTTATTAACGTAATGCTTTTCTTCGTCAACTATGTTACATTTGCCATGTAGTCTATCCGGATGTGTTTCAACATCAACAGTACTTGTCAATTCTGGTATTTGAACACATAAAGTGTCTACTTGGTGGTCGATATCATTAGCTACTATGTGTATCGTCACATTGAAGTAGTAAAACAGATGTCGATAGCATCCCACTGATTAGATGCACATTCCTCTCAATTACATGAGCTGTTTCGGTACACACTGATTGGTTCCAGATACGCTATTTACTTGGAAATAAACTATACATTTAATTATTTTTAAAAAGACACTGTATGTTTCATGATTTTCAGCAATGTTCTAAATATTGAGTGCTACCAATAAATTCCTCGTTATGTGACTAAAAAGTTATTGACAGTGTCGACAAATATGATTATTTTTTCAAATATAACCTAATAACAAGTACGAGTTTCGATTTGTTCTTCAATTAATTAATATAATTTGGAGACACATTGAATCGTTTAGTTTACCTGTTATTAATTAAATATTTACCGCTTATGTTTTATTTGAAAGATATATGACTCCAATACAAAAAAAAAGTAAGCCGCGACAAGTACTTTTTAGGTACAAGATTTTTAAAAATATTTAGAAACAATAATAAAATTACGCCAATATTTGTTGCTTTCTATATTTAACTTTCCTGAAAAACAGAACATAATAAACCAACTCGATCAAAGCGTCTATTCAATACGTCACCATATAAACACCTTAAAACACACGAGTGCTCAAATTTCACAGATTTTGTCAAGACACCGGTCTAAACTTAGACATTTATCTCCGAAACTTTAGCGAAACTCCTCAAACTATCACCAAAAATACCAAAAAATTTACTGATGTTATTTTTGTTGAAAAAAAATAAGACGTAAGTGCAAAAGTTTATAAACACTTACCATGTTTGAGCGTTTACACAACGTCTGTCCAGTGCGGAGTGTCGTAGGGGACTGGTGCCGGCCGCGGGAGTCCGCGTCGCGAATACCAGCCTGTTATCGCGCCATGACGTAATCCTTGCATTCGGACTGCACGCTCGGCCTGTGCGATGTGTGCCCGATATTGTCGAAGAAATTGGATCATTTAGGAGTTTAATGGGACCTTTTGTATGGGGTTGTTGTTTTATGGTGAAGGTGATTAAGAAATTTAAGTGAAGACTGAATAGTTATGTTGCTTTTTATTTGCAATTATACAGTAAAAATTCTGTAATGAAGGTTCTCGTATTGATAATACCAGAAAACGCACGTGAAGGGAGAGTGACTCTCTTTTTATATTGTTGTTAAATGATAAATAATCATACGAGCCGCCTGATGGCAAGCAGCAACCGTAGCTTATACGAGAAGACCTCAGCAGGACTAGTGGTATCATTCGCGCGTTGTCATCTTGAGACCTCAGTAAACTCGTTAAATCTAATTTTCCCAGTAATTTCACTGGCTACATTATCCTTCAAACAATAATGAATGCATAATTATAACTTAGCGGCAGAATATGTGGCCCAGACAAACTCAGCAGCGGAGCCCTACCACTTCAATTCTGTTCCTGGCTATCCCGCATGATGATGGAGTTCGCCTTCTGGGTTTTCCACATCCATTTCGCTCTGTCACCGTCTTCGTAAACCTTTTTATACCACTAAGGTGGGAAACTAGCATACAGTCCGTCTGATGGCAAGCGCTTACCATAACCTATTGACGTTTGCAATATCAGGGATATCACTCACGCGTTGCCGACCCTGTAAAAATCTTTTCACACCCTTTTTGAAGAACCATGCTGTAGTCCTTTAGGAAAACCTCGGATGGGAGCCGATTGTACAACCTGAGTGTGCGTATGAGGAAATTCCTCTAAAATCGCACAGTATGAGACCAGAGTGTAAACCTAAAACTCTGTCACATCCCATCTTACGTTGGGTCTTCCTACAGATCTTCGACCGGTTGTGCATGGTAACTAGTTTCTTTAACCAGAACAGACAGTCAATAAAACTGTACTTCTGTTTCTTATATGTCTTTTATTGAGATTGCAGTAAAGTGTTTACAGCGTCAGTCTGTCAGTTCCAATGTTCAATAATATGCTCTCCAAATGCCTGCTACAATGAACGGGAAAAAGCCATTACAGTCGATACTGGTATTATTATTATTACTGGTAGGTCAGTCGAGAAAAGCTTTATGTTGACGGCATAAGGTTCGAACGACATCTCTCGACTCAGATGACGCCAGCTGACAGCGAATCGGCGCATCGTCTTGGGCTTTCGTTTATGATACATACTTGGCGCAAGCTGATTCCGCGAAAGATCCTAATTGATCGCAATTGATTCATTTAACAGTCCTCAAATAAATCGATTCTCTGATGGTTGTGCCCGACGACAAGCGACTTTTTACCTTTTTTACAAGACATGACTTATTATTGTGTATCTCAAATACTATAGAAAAAGGCGAATAAATCTTTTCTTCTTTCCATCCTTGTACACCATAATAATGATAGGAAAAAGTTTTGTTTATTTATTGCTAGGAATTGTGCGACACAAGCTAAGTAACTAATCAAATACATATTTTGTTCACAGATGACTAACTTGGATCCTGGTCGATTTGAAGTGACTAGACTACTCAAACAGCTTTGCAGTGGAGACGCTTCCGGGTAATAAAATTATATTTATATATAAAAATCAGCTCAAGGACGCTAATCAGAGTAGAATCTTTACTAGCCCTTAGGTAAGCTCTCCAGGACAATATTTGGAAGAACGAAATTTCTTAGAGAAAATGCAAAAGGTATATAACGCTGACCCGTTTACTATACATGAGGATTACAATTAAAGGGAGCTCCATGTTCAGTAATACAAGATTAATTTTCGACATAAATGAGAAACTTCAACACAGACAACGATAGAAATTTATTAGATATGGATGACAGGGCAATGATTACACGCACCCTAATGCCTGACCTTGCGGATTACGTCCATAATCATGTATTAGTAATTTAGTTTATCTAACAAGGTAAATAGTAGAAAACGGATGTGACTTATGGGTTGTCGTGGTAATCATACATAGCTAGCTATACTCTGTGGTTTCACTCGCATCTGAACTTTTTGAGACAAAAGTTAGCTATGTACGTTATAGTTATTTATGTACTTCAAAGTACAGTTTTGGTAGATATCGGCGGAAGCGGCGGTAGCTTAATGGCTAGGGCGTCGAACTTGCGATCAAGCGGTTACCGGTTCGAACCCCACCCATTGCACTACCGACGTGAACCCACTGGTAACACAAGCATTTAGCGTAGCACGAGGGGTTACCAAGAATACGACCCATTAATGTGCGACCCACATTGCTAATAAGCTTATTTAAAAAAAAACTGTCTAGAATTCATTAAAATTGGTTTAGTGGTTTAAGCGTGAAAACTTGATACATAATTAACAAACAGGCAGAGTTTGACATTTATAATATGAGTATGGATATTGTATGACCCGAGGCTCTATGAACTTGTGTATTATCTCTAGTAGTGTTTGACCTTATTGACATCAAATATTAAGTCAATTGTTAGTAAAGGTTTGCGTTTACGTTTTAGGGTAAAGCTTATTGTGGAATACCATTCAATCAGTTAAATCTGAGTTAAGTTAATAGATACTTTCAAATGCAAGCAAATTTGCAATACTATATCATTTTTTAACTGCCTCATTAGTCTAGTGGTCCCAAGCGCGACTGCTACGCTAGAAGTCCTTGGTTCGATCCCCATGTCGAGCAAAGTTTTATTGGGTTTTTCTATGAAATTCTCAGTAGCATCTCGGAGTCTGGATTTATGCCCGGTTAATGGCAATAGGCTCGCCCCCTATGACATGGGACCTAAACATACCGGCGAACTGTGGGTGTACATTAGTACGCCTCTGCCTAACCTTACGGGGAATACAGGCGTGATGGTATGCTATGTTATGTTTCATTTTTTAGTTTTGCGTTAATTTACCCACTGGTAGTTTTCCTTTGTACCTTTGTTTATATGTATGTAAGTTTGTTAAAGCATTGTTATTTTGGTCATGCGCCAGTTCACCCCTTAAGTTTTGCCACTTTTAAGTTGTGAATCTCCTTAAAAGTTAATGTTACCCCGTTCGCCCCTTATTATAAACTATGTTAAAGTACACACAGATTAACAGTATCTAAATCCGAACAATAACATAATTTGATAGAATATTGTCTGGTTACTATTTATTTCGGTATTACGTTTTTGTGGGCAAATAACGATCCGCCGGACCCTTAAAATAAGTATACTAACGTAAAAATTAATGCGTTAATACCAAAAATTATCACATAACAATCTTCAAGCACCGTTTTTCCCAAAGAATTAATTGAATCATTCAATCGTGATACCTTTATTCGGGTTCTCATTAACTAAGCATCGAGTAACGGGCGCAAAATCCATCCTCTCCCTCTTTCCCCATAGGTAAGACAAAGAAGGAAATATGACAAAAGTTTAAGTGGCATGCCACACCCACATTGAGTCCGTATTGGGTGGTGTGACTAATTACACCTAATGGGATGAGGTGTAAGACTGAGAGTTGATCGTACACACTAAATTAGGTAAAGGATTACCACGTGGGGTTCCGTCGAACTGAGTCGATCTTGTTCTTACATAAACTGGCACCAGTCTTACATGAAACGGTAGTGGCAGCTAGTTAGGCAGATCATTCGAGTAAATTTAGAATTCAGTGTTTCTCCATGTCATTCAAAAAGAAATGTCGTAAGAGGCGATAAAATATCTTACTTGCTCGGTGGCAAGACTTGACTGCAGTGATAGCCTAGTGGTATGACCGTTGGACTGCCAAGTCAAAGGTGTCGAGTTCGAACCTAAGGCACGCACCTCTGACTTTTCGAAGTCATAATATAGTTAATTATCACGCGCTTAAAACGGTGAAGGAAAACATCGTGACGAAACCTGCATGCCTGAGAGATTTCTCGACGGCGTGTGAAGTCTGCCAATCGGCACTAGGCCAGCGTGGTGGACTATAGCCTATTCACTCTCATTCTGAGAGGAGATCCGTGCCCAGCATTGGGACAGTATAATGGGTTGATAATGTAAGACTTGGCTGGCGACCACCCTTACGTCGGAGCCTGTCGTAAGGTACGTTTGTGTGTGCCTCAACTTTTGCGCGAGAGAGCAAGTTCCCGTACGGGCTTTTAAGGCTCGGCAACGCATCAGCAACTCTTTTGATATTACAGGAATTCCATGGGTGACGATGACTACTTAACATCAGGTCGTCTGGTCATTTGCCAGCTTAACCAATAAAAAAAGCGACGGAACCTAATTCATATCGAACAGTGAACGCCATTATTACGGAAATCGCTTTATCCAAATAAAAAGTAATTGTTATGGTGTGGGATGATCGAATCAAAATGGGTACTTAGGACATGACAAACTACGCCCACGTTATTTACTCGTTTAGCGGATGTCAAGTTTATACCGGCTTTGTGTCAAGCACCTACATTAAAGCGTTCCTCTTTTGTTTAAAATGGCATAAGTACCTAGTAAGTACTCTGCGTTTTGGGGTCTTCAGTTGAAAGAAGTAGAAAGAATATTGCAAGTTGTGATAGATAGCTTATTGATACGACCATTGGACTGCTTACTGAAATGTCTCGAGTTCGAATTCAAGGCACGTTCGTCTAACTTGTCGGAATCCTGTACGTATTAATAGTAATACTAATTAATTAATAATAATAACGTTCTCTAAGTATAAAGTTAATTATCAAGATTCTTCTACCCATTCAATAACCCTACACAATCGTTTATTATAATAAAATAATGACAAACTGATATGATTCAACATTAAAACAATCTAATAACAATTCCTTGGAATCCATTTGTTTTGTATCTAAAGCGATAATCCACAAATCCTTAGATATGTCGTTACACACGGTAAATTCCGATAATAGTCATTGAGATTTTATACACATGAGACCAAGGTGCGAAGCAAGATCTTGCCGTACGAGTTGGGGAGCCAGGGCTTCTGTGATCGCTAAATGTTGAAATCACTTTAATCTTATACAATCCAAAAACTAGAAATGTCGTGTACTCAGATACTGCAAAAACAATAATTCTAAAGTAACAAATAGTACAATATCAAAAGTGTGATGAAACCTTTTTCTTGATCAAGCTTTACACATAGTTGGGCCTTCTGAATAATAATACGTAACAAAATATGCAGCTTGGATTCACCGATCTTTGCCATATAATTTGACCTATAGTAAATTTTCCATCCACAATATAGAAGCGTCGAAAGCTTTAAAAGAATATCCCGGTTTGATTTTTGACTCGTCTAATAAATAGCGCTTTTTGGAAAGCTCACCTGATAGTTTCTAGCACAAAACTTTACGACTGCTCTAGTAAGATAGTACTTTATACCGCAATGTTGAAGTACATAATTTTTTTAATTGTGTTATTTGTTCTACAAGGTGCCATAATCAGATAATTCAAGATAATGGTATCTGGATAATGGTATGAGTGCGTATGCTGTGAACTTGACCTTTTTTATTGTTTTTGTTCAAGGATGTTTGATGACCTGAATCTTTTATCGTTATTTTATCTTTTGATTTTAATGTGTTGATTTTTATCTACAGTTTAACTCTAAAGATAAAAGTATGGCATGGACTAAGTTGACCAAAGTGGCCGAAAACTTACCGGAAACGAAGAAAATTTAACGTTTTTTTTAAGTTTAGTATGTAAAAGCCATTTAATAGTGTAATTCCTTTCCCGGCCATGGCATGGCGTATGTTCGCCATTTAAGGCACTACCTACTGACTTACAGCGAAATTAATTGATTTCGACTATAAAGACAATTTTTGGAAAACAGTATTGAGGTATCACTGTAGTCAGAAACACTTAGATCGCATTGCACCAACTCCGAATAACTTCCCATTAAATTACTCGTCAGTTAATTGCACACAAATTCCGTTCCATTTTAGAATTTATTCGATGAGTAGAAGTAGTTAGAAGCTAATTCGACATGGTGAAATTTGCCCTTCGAAATATGTATCTTTATTTCAAAGTTATACCAGTGTCATTATACGCAAGCACGCTATTATCAATCTACTTATCACAACATGTTCTCAGAGTAATCGATATAGGTACACCAACTTATAATAAAACATAATCAAAGATATTTCTAGAACATACTTTTTTAATATCTAATCTTGGAACAAAAGTGCAGGATAGTAACAAACTGACGTGTGGCCGTCATTTTCCTGATGTTATCGACTTTCCTAGAAGTTGAAGTTGTTAGTCTTTGTAAAGGATTGCTTTCCGTACTAGGGAACAGACCCTGTATTAGACGACTTCACAAACATACAATGACGGACACAAAGAACACCCAGCCTCGAAACTCATTCTTGGAACACACAAATATTGGCTTCGGGACTTCGGGTAGGCCCGGCACGAAGCAGCCAGCTGTATTATTGAGTTCATTTGTGGTATGGGAAAGACTCTACCTGTTAGGTGTAGCATAAACTAGGAGGGGGCGACGAGGTTCCCAAGAGGTTCTCGCCTTCTCGCGGCGGGGGGGCTTAGTAACCGTGGATCGTGCGTGGCCCACGGCGAAGCTAAGTAGAACCCGGAGGGGCTGCTCCTACGGGCTTTGCCCAGGAAGCCTGCATTGGAGCGGTCACTGTACGTTGCAGTATCGTATGGGAGGCACCGCAACTGAGGCGGGCCGCTGTGTTGTGTGGACGACACTGCGGCTGAAGGTTAGGGTGCCGCGGCGGGACAGGAGTGCCGGTATTACGGTGCGCCGCTCTCCCTACCCTCTGCGGCCGACGTGTAGACGGCAGCGGACTTACATATCTGTCCCGCATCCCCGAAGCGGGGTGGAGTGGATAAGGCGCATTTCCCCACCCAAAAAAGAAACAAGGGAAGGGGCGACGCAGATACACTGGCTTTTTGGCTAGTCCTGGGTGCCCTCACTTACTCTAGTTGTTTTTGGACTGATGCCAATTCACTACCAATGTTAGATACATAAATAATGGTAGGTATACGCCTGAATTTCTCAAAGGGTTAAGCAAAGTTGTACACAGTCCGCCAGTTTTTTTTAGGTCCCGTGTAATAAGGATCTAGCCTACAATTTAATTACTTCCACTTTGCTCGACCAAGGAAACGAACCCATAACCAGACGCTCAGCAGCCAGCAGACGCTTGTCACCACTAGATATTTAAGGCAGTTTACCGATATTGACTACTACCGATATTCATATAAACGTATGATTTGGAAAAAGTCCATAATATAATGTACCATCACGCTTGTATTCGCCGAAGGGTTGGGCAGAGGTTTACTACTCGTATTGTACACCCACAGTTCGCTGGTATTTTTAGATCCCATGTAATTGAGGGCGAGCCTATGGCTAGTAACCGAGTACCCAAACTCCAAGCTGCTACTGAGAATTTTATAGAAAAACTCAATAACTGGCCAGCTCAACCTGGAAATCGAACCCTGGACCTCTAGTATAGCAGTCGCTCTTAAGACTAGGCTAACGAAGCAGTTAGTCTCTAAGATAAAAGAAAACTAAACACCAATTAAATTAAGAACCTTTACACTGCATATAATAATTCCATAAAATACATTACCATTAGTAGCTACCCCGGTGAGATCACAAATGCTTTGCGATGGCCTTATGATAGCCACGCTATGGGGTATCACGTACCGTTACGATGCAATAAGGCCACGCTGCCATTCCCGACGGTTAATGTGCCCGCAGTTAAAGCCACTACATCCCATTGTTTTGAGAGTAATGCCACCACAGATACACATGACTTGAGATTAGTGCTATAAAAACGAGCGCTGAGGCCGAGCCTCGAGTGCTCAGACATGAGGCTCGAACCTTGAAGACTCAAGCCTTCAATGCTCAAGTCTCACGAGCTCGGACTATACCGCTAGAGTTGCATGCTCAAGCGTTATAATCCAAGCTTTCGATGCTCGTGAGACATGAGCCCTCGTTTTTACAACTCCCCATGTGGGAACGGGTTAGAATACAGTTCCTCACTGCCATTCAGATAGGCATCTCGCCTAGAAAATATCTGACTTGCTCGGTGGTAGGACCTCTCGGGGTCTGACTGGCTGGCGACCACCCTTACAACGGAGTCTGTTGTAAAGCACCTTGGTGTGTGTTTCGACTTTTGCGCGTAAGAGCCAGTTCTCCCTCGGTTGCTGCGGCTCTTGCAGTCAGCAGTCCGTTAAAGCTCGGCAACGCATCAGTGACTTCTCTGATGTTGCAAGTGTCCATGGGCGGCAAGTCTACTTACCATCAGGTGGCTCGTCAGCTCGTTTGCCGACCTAATTAATCAATATAAGATAAAAACACTACTTATAGAGATTCGATAGATAATAAGATAGTTCATGTCTAATTATTTTGATTGGCGGTAGAATCTAATCATCTGACTAACTACTGTGGCTGCTCATTACTTTAGTGTTTCTAACCGCGACTGCTACGCTAGAGGTCCTGGATTCGATTGCCAGATGGAGCAGTGTTATTGAACTTCTCAGTACCATCTCGGAGACTTGATTTTTGTCCATTTAAGGGCAATGGACTCGCCCTCTATTACATGAGACTTATGCTGGCGAACTGCTGGTGTACATTAGTCTACTCTGCCTAACCCTTAGGCGTGATAGTATGTTATGTAATTTAATTAAAACATTCACTAGTCGCTTTACGGCTATGTCTCACGTGCGATTAGGTCATTCTGCGCGCTGCACCCAATTAACGATGCCGCTGTGATACCTCTACGTTGGTTACCTATATGCAAACGACACTGTTTACACCCAGTTGAAGGACGAACCCATCATTGCATGCTACTGGGTCGGCTACTTAGCTACTTAGGTATGGTAATTAATCAATTATTGAATTACATAGCTACCATCACGTCTGTATTCCCCGAAGGGTTAAGCAGAGGTGTACTTAATGTACATTTACAGTTCGCCGGTATGTTTTTGGTACCATGTAACAGCCGACGAGCCTATTGCCATTAACCAGACTCAAATCTCAAGACTCCGATCTGCTACTGAAAATTTAATAGAAAAACCCAATGACACTGATCGATTTTTTAATCAAATATCACTTGCTGAAACACTGAAAGAAAACATCGTAATACCTACATACCTCAGACACTTTATCGACAACGGCTTGTTACGTCTACCAACCCTCAATAGGCCAACTTGATGGATTATAGTCTAACTGGGGCCGTATTATTACGTGTTAACGCCATCATTTTTATGTTGTGAGAAAGAGATGCCGCTCTACATATAGCCTCATCTCTTGCTCACAACGTAAAAATGATGGCGTTAACACGTCATAATACGGTCCCTGCTCTCATTCTGAGAGTCTTATTTTATGTCGTTAAGTTATAAGTAACCGCCTTCAAAAACATAAAAATAATGTTAGGTGCACAACAGTTTCGGAAGTCGGTGCCTTCGATTTGGTTTGAACTTTTGTTTTCGCCACCGACTTTCGAAACTGTTGTGCACGTAACATTATTCTTATGTTTTTGAAGGTGGTTTTACTTTTTTGTTAAAAGTTATTTTATTTTACTTCAAACGAGTAAAATTTATCATTTTATCATTGACGTGTTATTGTCATTTTGTTCTAAAATTTGTGATCAAATCTTGACCAAATTTTTATGGGACTACCTCTGAAGTATGACCTACCGATCAAGAGAAGAATCGTCAAAATTGGTTCTTAATTGAAACATACAAAACAAACATACAAAAAAAACATACAGTTGAATTGAGAACCTCCTCCTTTTTGAAGTCGGTTAAAAATTCATACCGAACCGGCGACCTGTCCCAGTTCACATAAACTAAAAACGTATAAACCATCTGAAAGAAAATTAAGAAGAAGAAGCGCACAAACAGACACACGGATAGCGATAGCTTTGTTCTGCTAGTCTATTTGAAAAATCATAGACATCGGCTGAGAAAGAGTTTAGGGAAATACCACGGGATGGGGCAAAAACGCGAGGAACACCGCGGGCACAGCACTAGTATCTATATATTACCCCTGTGGGTGTGCCTGCACATATCATAACAATCCAGATTCTCCAAGACAGTAATCCGCAACAATGATGAGATAAACGTTCACTCGTTGCAGTTGATTGAGATGACCTTGAGAACTGATGTCACCAGCTTGAAGCTAACTGTTTTATGACCAAAACTGATGCTTTTATAGCTCTCACCGTACATGAGTCATATCATGTCGATTTTCGTAATCATGTGCGTATTATCATTATAATAAAAAAAAACATTTATTGATCCATTGTTACACTTACCTTAAGATTAGTTTTACCTTTATAATCTATTTGTAACTATTGAAAATTTACATTGATTATGGCGATGGTCCCCAAACTAAGCAGCGCCTGTCTCTTGAGGACCTGAGTAGTGGTGACTTATATTTGTTTAATATTGTACTTAGTGTACGCTTAAACAGTGAAAGAAAACCTGAGAGATTTTCTCCACGGCGTGTAGTCTGCCAACTCGCATAAGGCCCACTGTTACAGTGGACTATTGCCTTAACCCTCTGATTCTGAGAGAAGACCCGTGCTTACCAAAGAGGGAAGATTATAAAGTTGATGATAATTCAATTCCATTTTATTCCAGCAACTGAATAACCTGCTTTTCACGGACACGCAAACCATCTAAATTTCTTGGCTTTACTGGGGTCAAATCAAAGACAGTTCTACTAACTAACCGACTTCAAAACAGATAAGAAATTGCCAACGACGCAACAGATTAATGACAATCTATGATGAACACAAGCAGGTCACGAATGCTAGCTAAAAACAAACGCAAATCGCATCGATCTTGTAAGTTCCACCTTGACCTTGGGAGATAAACAGGGAAGCGTGGTGGAACCGCGAATTTTAGGGCCAGGAACGGAATGGTACAAACTGGGTGGCACGCGAAGGTGTAAAATACAGATAAGTTTCATGTTTTAGTTTTGCTTTTTTCTTATAGCTGAGTTAAAATTAGGTAGGTAGATTAACTTTACCAAAATTTTTGCTTCGTAACACAGTTAGGGCCACTAATATTTCAAGCATTAGGAAAAAAGGAAATCGACCTCAAGTATTTTCTGGTGTATTTTCAGAACCAAATGGCCAGACGCGAACCACATTTTACGAAGAATTTTCGCATAGAGATAGATTAGAGCTTGGAAAATGACTTATGCTACCTTTCGTCAAAAAGCGGGTTTGTTAACAAACTTTTGCGGGCAAAAGTTTATTATAATTAAAGGTTACGTGCGGGAATCTAAACGTGAGACACGTGATGTAGAAGCCAATAAAACTATGGCGGGGTAAACTCGAAACATTCCAAGTTAATGGATACAGCTAATAATTAAAGGTCACTTGAGAGTTCCTAAACGTGAGAAACGTGAACATTTGTTGATGGAATTAACCGTTATGAAATAGAAACCTATTTCATGTATTTTGTGGAGTTTTAGAAAAAGAAAACTTACTTCAAGCATTTTGTTGTTTATCTTCAGAATTTATTGTCAAACCAACCATTTGCTTTCCATCTATCTTGGAAGAATAAGAAATACCTACTTACATAAAAACAAAATAATTGTCAAAATCCGTTCCTATAAACAACACCAAAATATAGAATGCTTTTATTAATTTGGTAAAAAATACAGCATCGAACTAGTAAATCGTTTGCATGGAACTGTAAGTGGAGAATCAGACCTTCACATGACCTTCCTGGGAATATGTGGGAGGGTAAACTATCCCCATTTTTAAAGGGTGAACTTTCACAGCAAGGACCATGTCGCATAGAACAATGTTTTTATGTGGACGTCTAGACGGCGGCACTTTAGGGTGTCTCCCTCCCATACATCATGTGACATGCCGCCATGCCCTTCTGATGTCCTGGTAGTATAACTTCATTATAATTAACTTTATTATGTCTGCTGCTAATGGAGTTTTTATGGAATTAAAATACTTAATTAAGTTCTCTTGTTTTAATCAATAACTGTGATCGACCAATCAAAGTTAAGCTACGCTTGTCGCGGTCTATCCCGGATTTATATGGACTCAAGCTTTTTCCCGCGACTCTGTCTGCGTGGACTTCAGAATTGGTTCCGACCTGGATAAAAAGTAGCCTATGTGTTATTCCAGACTATAATTTATTTCTGTGCTAAATTTCATCCAGATCTGTTTAGCCGTTCTGGCGTGAAAGAGTAACAAACATCCACACATCCATACTCGCAAACTTTCACGTTTATAATATTAGTAAGGATTCTGACAATAGGTCTTAGGAAATCGGTATTGCCCAGAAATTGTGGATCGGATCCGGTTAGAATTTGACCCCAGGCTAGGATCATGATGAAATAAAATATGATACTAACTATATTTTCGGTTTCTCATTTGGTGCTGAAAATGTCAAATAAATTTTCAGGATAAAAGTTAGGTATTTACTGACTACAGTAAATTAAAACTAATTGTAGATACTCCTGAGATAATAGATGTAACTGGTTCCACCTCCGATGTTTACTGGACCCGGTAAAAGTGGTGCTCGTGAAGACTAAATCTGGCAGTACGTAATCCAACTCGCATCTAGATTATTTTTTAAGCTTACTAGTGATGTGGGTCACACATTACTAGTATTTTTGTTAACCCCTCGTGCTAAGCTAAATGCTTGTGTTACGAGAGGGTTCACGTCGGTAGTGTAATGGGTGCGTTTCGAACCGGCAACCACATGATCGCCAGTCCGACGCCCTAGCCATTAGGCTACCGCCGCTTTAAAAAACACTGACAAAAGCTACATATATTCCAAACTATAATTAATGTCAACAAGACTTATCACAGCTACAATCAGGTTCTGCAGAAGAGATGTAAAACTATTCTTGTATATACGCCCACATAATTATATGATGGGATTTTAAGGACCTCTATCATAAAGTATTTAGTTTCACATTACTGCGACGATCATTTTATTACCTTGACAACGTTATTCCTTGCTGGCTAATGAAGTACATTCTTCTTTTTTATCACATTTGAAAGATTTCTCTCTAAAATACCTACTAAAGACGTTATTCCAAGATGGCAACCCAATAGACCTGCATTAACTACTGCCATTTTTATCCGACTTCAAATTCAAAAAAAGTTTCTATGTTCGGCTGTATGTTTTTAAGCTATTGCATAGCTTCTATCGCGGGCCTTGAGCGTGGGGACCGAATCCAGAAATTCCGTAACGAAAAAAACCTAACCCGCTTGTCTCTTTAGTTCAGCAACCCGCCTTTAGGTGGCATTGGTTGTATTACATAAGTTGATAAAAAACGCTATGCAATAGCTTTACCGCGGCAGTCCCCGAGTGCCACACGTCTTTTTTTTTTATGTGATAGGAGGGCAAACGAGCAGACGGATCACCTGATGGTAAGCGATTACCACCGCCCATGGACACCCGCAACACCATAGTAGTCACAAGTGCGTTGCCGACCTTTTAAAAGGGGATTGGGCCTCCGGTAACCTCACTCACTCGGCGAAACACAACGTAAGCGTTGTTTAACTCCGGTTTTCTGTGAGGCCGTGGTATCACTCCGGTCGAGCCGCCCCATTCGTGCCGAAGCATGGCTCTCCCACGTTAATAATCGATAATAACTTGGCTTGTATCATTGAACAAACAGAGCTGAACGCTTAACTGGCGCTAAGAATGCTCAGCTGCTGTATGTGAACAGTAGCGGTAGTCCACGACAGCCAAGCACGCCGCAACTACTTCGGGTGAGTAGAATCACGATTTACGGCCGGTCCAATAACAAGCCTGTCGATAGATTTGTTTACTAGAGGTAGGATTTTGACATCACTTGTGTGTACCTTATATTTCAAAATCCAATCTCCTGTAAGCAAATCTACCGACTGGTTTGTTATTGTAAGATTCACCTGGGTACCACAATTTAGTTAATAAGTTATTATTAGTATTCAGGTGTCCTTTTCAAATAAATATATTTTCTTCTTCTTCTTATTGGGACCGGCCATTATTCTCCGGCTAAAGAATATCAAGCCATCTACGACCCATGCATTTCTCAATGGCAGACCATTGCTTTGGTCGGTGACCAAGTGATCATTCCAATATAACCTTCTGTTTTTGAAGTTCTTGACAAAATGGACAGTCATAGGAATTACGGTATGATAACTAAAATGGATGGAATGATATGCTTTCTGAAATACGAGCTTTTTCATCATTCATAAAATTTAACCCATCCACTTAATAACTCTGATCGTTTTTAGACAGAGGTGTAGTAAGGCACACTCACAGATGGCATGTTTAGGTCCCAGAGGGCGAGCCTATTGCAATTAACCGGGCATAAATCTTAACTTCGAGATGCTTTTTGTATGATAGGTACCTATTAATATGAGAATAAAGTATGCATGCAGTTAAGTTAAGTAGATATAATTAGATATAAGTCCTTGACCTACGCTATTAGGATTAGGTAATAATAGTTGTATGTGTGAATAGATAAACAAGAATTTTATAGAAAAACCAAATTATACTTTGCTCGATCTGGGAATCGAACCGAGGATCTCTAGTGTAGCAGTCGCACGTACTCGTAAGACCACTAGACTAATGAGACAATGACAATACCTATACAATACCTATTTCACCGCCAACAGATTCTGGAAGAGACAATTCAGAAGAAAGTCCCGAAGCCTCTGTTCAAGAAGTCGGCGTCAGCTCGCGGCCCCGACCGCTACCGCTTGGTGTTCAACATCGCAGAAAAGACTGCGGATAACCTGTTCCAGTACCGCACCAAGTTCGTGCAGCACATGCTCACCAGCTCCATGTACGCGAACAGCGCTGTCGGCAAACCCTGGGAGATGATTGGCAGGTACCTAACAATTGTATTACTTTCTGACTCTTACACAATTGACAATATTATATTTTTTTAAAACCCTAATACTCGTATAATTTTATTTGAAACTATTCATTCATTTTCATATTTATTTGCGACTTTGAAGTTCTTCCTATTTTAAACAGACGTAAGTGCCAAATGACGTAATTTGTACGGTTCAATCAAATCAATCAAATCAGCCTATTGCCGTCCACTGCTGAACGTTGGCCTCCCCCAAGGAGTGCCACCTATCCCGGTCTTGGGCAGGTCGCATCCATCCGCTGCCAGCCACCTTCTTCAAATCGTCGGTCCATCGCGTCGTTGGGCGTCCTAAACGGTGAAACGGGTTAAACGGTGAAAATCGTCATTTTTCTGACCCTTAAAAAACTTGTCTTATGTAAGTTTCGCGTCTATCATAATTATTCATTACCTTACATTACCTATTTCGTTGTTGATTTACTATTATTTTGACAAAATTTCGATTTACTCAGTTTCCGCCGTATATGTGACGTTTTTTTTATTTATTTTTCTCCGAAATGAAGACGTATAAAAAATAAATAAAATGTTTTGGAACTCTGTATAGGAAAACAAAGAAACAGTATTTTTGTTTTGGGCGCATGTTGTCAATTATCAGATATTGTGATAAAAATATTTTTTTACGGATTTGAGTCTCGACGGCGGGCGTGTGAATTCTGCCAACCCGCATTAGGTTAGCGTAGTGGACTATAGCCTAGTCCCTCCCATTCTGAGAGGAGATCGGTGCCCAGCAGTGGGACAATGTAATGGGTTGATTATGTTATGTTATATATTTTTATATAAGCCTGAAGCCCGGTTTGTGCAATAAATTAATAATATTATAATTATCAATTATTGCCATAGCCAAGATTTAAACTAAGGTTTACAAATCGGAATTTTTTTATGGGATAGGAGGGGAAACGAGCTGACGGATCGCCTGATGGTAAGCGATTACCGCCGCCCATGGACACCCGCAACACCAGAGGAGACACAAGTGCGTTGCCGACCTTTTAAAAGGGGATTGGGCCTACGGTAACCTCACTCAATCGGCGAAACACAACGTAAGCGTTGTTTGACGCCGGTTTTCTGTGAAGCCGTGGTATCACTCCGGTCGAGCTGGCCCATTCGTGCCGAAGCATGGCTCTCCCACGTAAAAAAATTAATGAAACTCTCATCGTATATTATATTATTTATTTTCACATCGTTGATGATAGTTACTATCTACTTATGGCCTCTAAAACGCTAACGCTCCTATAACTCTTTAAAATATATATCTGTCTTTGTCATTTTTCTATCGAAAAAGTCTCTTAGGTATTAAGCATTTTGGATTAAGAATGTTAGTACCGTAGTAGGAGTAGTTAGTAAAGCATGTAAATATCATAAAACGCCCAATAATGGCAAGACGTGACACAAGAGAGTAGGGAACGGCAGATGACGTCACCTAGACTGTCTGCCCTTATCCCCTCGCCTTTGGTTAATGTATAGTACCTATATTTGTGTTGTCGAAACATGTCATCCATGTGTAAGTTTGTTTAGTTGGTCCCATTGAATTTATTTACCCTAATACATATACGTATAGTATATCAATGATTCACCCACAGTTCCTCATACGGATTTACTGAGACTGGCCGTTATCTGATGAGTTTGTTCTCGTATCGGTATGAAAAATGAACCTGCCGTGGTAATATGACCTAAATATGTATTTAATAATCACTTTATATCGCGCAGTCGTAGAAGCTCTTGTTTTTATCATGAAATCATTAACATTAGGATTTTCTCCTTACTCGTGGTTGTGGTTACAAATACAAATGTTCATACTTAACCACTCTTAGTAAATAGGACACATGTGCCTAGCAGCGTGTCAGGAATCGAGTTGAAGATGATTCTGAACTGAACAAAACATGTTAATTCTGTTACCCTTATTTCATACTATTAAATGGATACTTAGCTAGAATTGTAGAATTTTCTTCGTACTGACTTTATTGCATTTAAAATCTACTTACTATTGCCCGGTTCCACTAGCATCCCAAAGGACTTTATGAGACAAAATACAGCCTTTTTTCTTCTTCAGAGCCCAATCTATCTCTATACCAAAATTAACAGAATTGCTTTAACCGTTTTGGCGTGAAAATCTAACAAACAGACAGACATATCTTTTTGTGATTTTTTTGCATTCTCCATGCTAAGATTATAAAGTTATTTTAGTAAAGGAAAAATTCAATCGCGAGCAGGATTCGAACCTGCGACTCCTGGTTGGATACACTAGACGCTCTGACGAGAAGCAAGATACTTGATACTCTAATGAGAAGAAGGTAACTTGCTTTTCATAGATGTCGCCAACGTCACCTTATGACGTAAATTCAGAATGTGAAGGCAAATTTTCAATCAGGCAGGTGGGGTTCGCGGTGGGTTAGAGGTCAGAACATATGGTGTATCCAACCAGGAGACGCAGGTTCGAATCCTGCCCGCGATTGAATTTTTCCTTTACTAAAATAAACAGACAGTTACTTTCGCACTTATAATATTTGTGTTGGTTGCATTTTATATTAATTTCAAGACTTATAAGCCGATATTGAAATCCTCGAGTATGAGAAATAATAAAAGATAACATGGACCTTTTTCTGAATCATGATTTTTCTCAGTATTTCAGAGCAAATAATCAACGAACTGCTATTAGGGTGCATGAAGGAGATGGAACTAAGGGATCTGATGCAGGAACTGTACAAAAGAGAGACGTTGATCTAACTGCACCTGTGCAAAAAAGTAAAACGGATATTTGTGCCCAGTGTGAATTTGATATGCCTTGTTATTTGTAATACATTTGTTTTCCTTTATCGTTGCTTTTATTTGTAGTTTATATAGCTGTGTGATAAAGTAAAATAAGCGATTAATTGTAGCAGATAATAATAATTTCGTATGATTTCATCTGAGTAATCGTAGTAATTGCTCTTGCATTTCATCATTGCTTTCATCATCATCACCATCTGAACCCGGAATCAACCACTGCTAGCTATAGGCATCCTTTCATTCCTGTCAGTAACTGTAATTATATACCTACTTTCTTCGTCTTTTTTATATTCCTGATAGGCTTAAGCTTATCTGCCAGTTCACCTGATATTAAGCAACACTCCGATCTACGACGGAGCGCACTTGCCTAGAAAAAAAACTCGAAACTTGTCCAGAATCTAGATGTACTTAGTCCTTACGTGACTTAAAATGTTGCTATAAAATGTAATTTACCATACTTTATTATTTGACGGCAGCGGTTTAGGCTGTGTTTGATCCGTCAGTCCGTCATTCAGGAGAAAGCATTTTATATGTATAGATATAATATTTTCACGCCTGTTTTCCTATGCGGACGGTAGGACATTCAATTTCCATCTAATACGATCCTGGCAATTCATTTCCGCTTCATTTACGTTAATTAACCTCCTTAAACGTGATCGTCGATGCTGTTAACTTGGTATTTTTAGATAATAAGGGACGTTTTTTGTGGACAGTATTGCAAATCTGAACATATGTATACATTGAGTTCTCAATGTGATATGTAAAAATAAATCAAAACTCAAACTTAAATTAGTGTTTAATTAAAACTTGCTACTAGATACACTCTTGGAACACAGTTGAATTTATCGAAAATAATCTACAATGGTTTTGTCAGTCTTACTGATCATGATTTTCTATATTTCGAAGACGCACTACTTATAAACTAAAATTCGTATCCGTATTATTGACTACATAATTATAATTCACTGTACAAATACAAGACACTATTTTAAAAAATCTTTGATAAATCGATCGCACGGCTTAATTATATGCAATAAATTGTTAGCCCATTAAAATACTGTTAAAGTTTTCTTAACTGTTTGTTTTAACACGCAAACAAGGGCTTTATGTATTTATCAATCAATAAGTATCCATCAATAAGTTCGGTTGATTCCCGTGTAAAAAAGGATGCACTCTGGCAAAAAAAAACTATTCCTTTTCTGTCAATTGCGGGACAGCAGCACGTTAATAGTATTTTAAACATGGGTAGATACTAACTTTGAATTCTGTTACATAAATATCTACACAATATAATGCACTTACCATACGACTAGGTATTCATACCCGAATAACATAATCATTATATTGTTTCAAAGTCGTCGAGTTAAATTATTTAAGTACAACCAACGGAAGCCATTCAAAGGTAACATGAAGTAGAAATATCAAACGTGGCTCAATTATTCCAATACAAAATGTAATAACAAAACACTTTGATCAACAATTAGTCCAAACAACTTGTACTGCTTCACTTAATATCACTCTCTAAGAAAACTACACTTCGTCGTCTTTGTTCATACTTAACCGGAATGAATTTAAAACACTACCGAACTTCTCTTTTTGTCTCTTCAATGTATCATTTTTGTCAACCTTTGGCAACTTTTGTATACTTTCTGAACTAGAATGGTCTGTTTGGTATGATTCCTCTGGCGTTGGTGGGTTTGACTTCATTAGCCGTGGTTTCATTAGCTGTGGACCACCTAATGCAAATATATTTTCTAATTTGTGTTTTAAATCTTCTCTACTCATAGACTTATCTTCTACTTCTTCAGCATCAGATGATTCGGATTCATGTTGTCTGTCTTCAGATTTCTCATCTACGTTCACAGGGCGCAAATTTTGTACTGCTTCCCCAGACAACAATTCTTTTTTTAAATCTAAAAACATTGATGGCCTGTCACGCATCACTGATAATTCTGGATCAGTTACATTACCCGTTGATTGCGATCTTTTTCTTGGCTCATGCTCATCTTCAGTAGGAGCGATTGTTTTTTGGAATATATCGTTCAATTTGGACATGAATTTAATTTGTCTGTCGCTACCAAATCTCATGTTGGCGTCGCCTTGAGAATTATTTGACTGTATGCTTACTCTAGGTTCACTTCCTTCTTCGTCTTCACTGGATTCTGATGGTTCATGTTTCGTATGTCTAGAAGTTACGGTATGAAATTTCTTAAAGTTAGGGGTAATAAAATAGTTTTCATCTAATGGCGGCGGAGGTGGCACTGGTATTGTCGACACTTCCGTGTCGTCTTCCACTGATTGATTTAACACAGGCCTGTCAATTGTGTCAGAATACCCAGATTCGTCCGTTCTTGAATTTGTTTCACTTTCGTTGAACGCTGTTATTTCTTCATCTTCTTCAATATTATGAATGTCTTCATTACTATCTAATCTTTCATCTTCTTCGCTTAATATTTGTAAATCTTCTCTGTGCACTTGAGCAATCACGTCGTATTTAGATAATACTTGATTACCCAATGACGCATCTGACCCTGCATCCGAGAGCTCGCTCAACGATTTTCTATGAGGTATTCCATTTTTATCTGAAACACTATCATCTTCTTTGCTTTCTTTGAGGCTAATACCTTCACCGTAAGTGTCTTCTTCAGCTTGCAATACTTGATCTAATAAATCTATTATTTTCGCTTCTTTCTCTTCATTATTTTCAACTTGAATCTCTTGTATCATAATTTCTTCAACTTTGTTTGGACTTTCATTATTTTCTGATTCCTGATCAATTTTATTGTCATCGTCGTCATCTATGTTTCCAGTAAACCTGGTCAATGTGCGTGGAGGCGATGGTGATTCCACTACGATCTGCACTGTAATCGGTGATCTTCCATTTTTATTCGTGTGCGGTTTACTCGAATCTTTTGGTTGTTTACCCGCGTGTTGTGTATAGCAACATATACATATGAAATAAATTGGGATTCCTGAAAACAGAATGTTAATTATAATTTATACGCATGAGAATAAAATTTAAATTTCACACGGAGAGAGCTTCTTGCGTGTTTTGTAGTAACATGCGATAACTTTCAGGTGACTATCGTATCCCATGTTTACATTCAAGCAAATATTAAAAACTTATCCAACATAAGAAGGTTATTATCGTTCTTCCACGTGCAATTTTGCTCGATAATTTTTTGTTGAATATTTTTAATTTTATTCTCTATAACATCCTTAACATTAATTA